>NDFZ01004886.1:14632-110806 GCA_002192655.3 Mamestra configurata
TTGGTGAAATAAATAAATAATTTATTTAATTCAATATTTATTTATTTGAACATGTTTACGGAATCCGTGTTAAAATGGTACTTATAAATTGATCGCTATGCATCGCAAAGGCATTTGCAGCTCAATATCAAGTTTGAGCAAAATGTGTTTTGCCACAGATCTAATATGTATTCCTCCTGACAGATTTCGGCCATGGCGGCCAATCTCAACAGAGACTAGCCATCGGCGCGGGGCATATTATAATGCACAAGTGTGTGCGCAAACACAGGTGCACTCCTCTTTCATTAGTCTCATATTCCGATGGGACGGCAACCTGACACGACCGGAGAGAGATCTGGCGCAGGACCAACGGCTTAACGTGCTTTCCGAGGCACGGAGGTATCACACCACCAACTTCCAAACACCGGGCTGTCACTGAGAAATTCCTGTTGGAAAAACCCAATAATAATAATAATCTAATATGTTCTAGGTGTAGGTTACCAGAGATAAATTAAATTAGGATGATATAAATAGGTGCCAACGTACAATAATATTCGCTACTATCGCGATTTAAGTACAAGTAGTACGTCGAAATAGATTTTGCAATACTTCTACCACTACCTACTACTACTTTATTCAGAATTGATTATTCAAACCAGAAACCGTTTTATTGTTTAAAGTTAGTTAATACATTATTAATGATACATAATAAATCATTTGGAGTCTTTACGATCATTTGTTTCAAAACGATTAAATGTGTGAGTTTTTTTTTTGTAATTTATGCAACATCTTATCAACGACTAATTTTTTGTCTGTTTTTACACAAAAGATTTGTATTTTTTTTTTCTTTCAAACGAAACATGCTAGTATTTTATTTCAAATAAATTCCATTTCATTTATTTTTTGTCTATAGGTTGTAAACTGTCAAAATATATTTTTTATTCTTGTCCATCATAGGTATATCTATCTTTATCATAGGTATCTATTATATTATGAAATATTGAGACAATTATATTAAGTAGAATAATCAATTGTACCTATATTTTTTATGAATAGGTAAGAAAAATACTAGAACCCTAAAAAAATGTTTTTTCTCAGACAAACTTATATTTGCATGAAATAGAACACTATTGCGAGGTAGACTCGAACTTGGTCTATTATTAATAGTCACAAAAAAACTTGAGTAGCTGTCCCTCGGCTCTTTGATTAAAATTCAAATTAATCAGTAGGTACTTAATTGTTTTCTGATTTACAAGGTTGTTTCAAGTAATTATATTCACCGTTTTAAAACGAAAGACAATCAAGTACTTACTTACCTAAATTTATGGTTTGAACAGGTAGTAGACAACATTATTTTGTATAAAATAGTGTTTTGATTTGTATAGAACAACACACAAAAGGGACTCAGTTTTGGCAAATAAAAAGGTACTTACTTACCTATATTATAACTATTACAAAAAAATATATAAATATATTTTGATTTCAAAATGCATTTACTTATTTTGAGTCTTGAGCTTGTCTGACTTAGGGTTGATGTTTCCAACCCCAGATAAAACTCATTTTGAGTTTTTTTACATTTTCGTTAGAGATAATCTGAGTGTTAGTAAATCTAGCAGTAGATAGTTAATAAATCTGGAAATTCTGATTGATAGCAAAATAAATAAAAAATCAAATTACTAAAAAACAATTTGTATCAATAATATTTTTGAAATATTATGAGTTCAGCTGGCTGTATTTCATAAAAAATAATGTAAACATCAAACGATACATTGGTTTCAAACTGACGTATTTGTAGATAAATCATTAATTGTACTAGCAATATGTAGGTACCATTCATTCAATATTTAAATTGTTTAGTTATAAATAAATCCTATTATACGTCAAGCTAATTGCTTTAGTAACTTATCCTTGCATAGTTAAATAAATAAGTGTATTAATGATATCATAAATAGGCAAATGTATTTTTATTAGACCAGCGTCAGACAGCATATTATAATGACAACATTGTTAAAATTAACCTTATCGGCGTAGCCGTGAGGCAACGCACTATTTTTTTTTTGGTTTCTGTCACTTATTCTCAATATTCTCACAAATTTACTTGCATAATTTGCTTAGGCTTTTAGCATTTCTTGAATAGATAAAAAAAAATACACAAGACTGTTTTTGTACAGATCGATCGGCAATCAGGTTGCTTTTTATGCCGTGGCAAAATATTGGCCAGTGTTGCTAACTGGCAATTGCATCAGTGGGAATTGATCACGAACTTAACGATATTGTCATATAATCTGGTTACTTGAGCTTAGCATAAAATTAGTTATCTAACTAAATACAACTTTTTTTGATGGCAGAAAATTACGTTAACTCAGCAAAAATCAAGAAAAGTCATCATTCAGCATTCTCCTTAAAATAAAATAGTAAATAATTGGTTCGTGCCAAAACGGGCAAATAATAACTAAAGGAAAATTAATGATTCCTGTTGTTGGTCATTCGGTATTTAATTTTATAGTAATAGTAGTTGCCATATTTGTAAGGTTAACCACAAATTTATGTTATCGAACAAGATTCTTATTGGAATTTATTTTATTGTCATGATACAAAAATAAATATCAGATAGGTACCTTTGTCCATGACATACCGACGTACCTCATTATTTTTGCGAAATTGTTTTTGGAGCTATATGTAAAATAAGAAGAGAAAAACACCGTATAAAAGCTAACCATGATGGTCCAGGTTTACCATTTAGGTAATAAAAATTTGCACAGACGTGCCTAAGCGTTTTGATTAGGCATTGTATGTTCTGCTTTGATGGAGGCCAAAACTAGAAAAACTATGTGTCCTGTAGTAGAATGGATGACTAGGCTGAGAACCCTGAACAAAGAGATGTTCAATATCATCATTTCCGCTGTAAGACGTCCACTGCTGGACATTGGCTGCCCCAGGTGTATACATCGACCGGTCCTGTAAATCTCGTTTCCAGCGGATTCATTTAACAAATCCTCAAGAGAGGATATTTTGGACATTTGAGACATTTCTCAAGTTTCTCAAAGTCCTTATTATGGATGCATTTGATATCATGAAATAGCACGCGACTTTGAGCGCGCTAATAGCACGTTTGAGCATTTTCCTGTAAGGAAAGCGGGCGATGATATCGACCCGGAATATATTCACGAATTTTGGTTGTAGAGGGAATAAGTTGCCAATAGGTATTATTAAGTCAAGCAGCATTTATTTTGGGCCCTGATCTGCCATTTCATAGAAATAATTCGGGTTTCTTCTTTAATATTAACAGATGGGAAAAACTTACTGTTAGGGGATCCTCCTCTGAACATGGGGTTCGGAGCCATCCATGGGAACGCTCCAAAAGGCCAGGAGTGCGGCGGCGGGCCCTGGTACAGGCGCGGCAGCAGCGGTTGCGGCACCACCACCCCGCCTCGCGTCTCCAACTCTTCGCTATCATGACCGTTCTCCCTTTCCTCGCGATCATCCACGTTGGAGTCCACGTCCTCGATGTCCACGTCGCTCTCATCGCTCTCCGGCGCCGCGTCAGTACTCTCAGCATCATTACTGTTCGTATCAGCTACTGTGTCCTTCACCGGCGCATCCTGCTTCCCGCCCAGCAACGAGTCCACGCTAAAAGATATCCGGCCTTTCCCGCCGCTTTCGGCGGTCTCGGCACGCTCGCATTCGAGCGAAGTCTTCATTTCATCTGCTCGATGACATTTCAATTAAATTCGCGCGCTAACCCCGACGGCTTATCTCGCCATTTTCTTTTTTTTAACGACCAATCACAATTTGTTCGTTTTTGAGAATCCGTTTATTTAAATGCGCACTAGAGTGTCATTGAGTTCATCATGTGTCCCATTGTATTCAACAATTGCTCTGGTAAGCAATTTGTAGTTTGTAAATTCGTCCCATTGTTAACGATTGAAGTTTACAAAGTTCGCTAATTGATTTCGCGTCGGTGTATTATTTTGCAAGTATCTGTCGGATGCGATTTGCGTTCATATGCACATGGTCTTATTAATTACACTATCCACGTAAACGATGTCCGATGCAATAGTCGATCGAGTACATCACTATTGTGGCAGCAGTCGAATTAGCACAATTGGCAGCACTAGTAAAAGAAAAAAAATAGGAATATGGAGCGTGGATTTGAAATGAGAACGTTGTGTCGCGGAGCGCGGCGCGGAAACTTGCCAATGTGTTCGGAAACGAGCGATATCTCCGCGTAATGATTCGCGTGGAAGCGCGGTGAAAATCGCGCCAGCATTGGGGCGCTCGCCGCGGCCGCGGACCGCCTCTCCCGCCGACAGAGATGCAGCTACCGACCGAGGAATTTTAATAAGCGGCGCGGAGCGAACGAGACGACGATACAATCCGACATGTGTGTAAACGCGATATTGAGTAGGCGGGGTCCGTCGCGCTCAAATTAATAGTCTCTACGGAATACGCCTTATAGAATTATGCGCGTGTAGACAAATTGGATCGTTATTGTGTGTGTTTAAGGTTGATTTTAGTTTGTTAGTCACAACAATAAAGTGACGTAACGAAGCCAAGCGTGTTGGATTGCAGCGGCTATTGTGTTGAATGAAAAAGGAGTAAATAGACGGGTGCTGTAGGCGGCGTAGAGGGGACTTTACGATTTAATTATTCGCGAATGCGGAGGCATTTTGTAGCGAGCTAATGTCTCATTGTCTCATTAATATCTCGGGCGGGCCGGCCATGTTTGATTTGTTTATGACGAAGGAGGTGTGCAGACGTTCAGCTCAATGTTTTGTTCGGCGACAGTTGGGAGTTCCGAAGCGGAGATTCAAGCGCCGCCGCTCGACACTACTAAATTAGTTGGTAGCAACATGTCTTGTTTAATTTGTGGGGTTCACTCGAGTTCGGTGGAGTTTATGACGTTTTTGTGTTCGAGATAGGTTGTTGATGATATTTTTAGGGATTTTATATGAAATATGATACGATCGACATTTAGATTCGAGATTTAGACGACTTTTTAAAATACACCCTGTATAGGTATTGATTATGAGGTTTACTTTTATTTTCCTTATTTCATAGCGTCATTAAAAAGAAAAGAATAAACACGAAAAGAGACTACAAATAAACAAGATATTTAAAAGATCAATTTGAACACCATTACAAAAAGAAATCCCGAATCAAATCATTAGCGCCATGTCACTTAACAGTTAATCGTATTACACAGATATCTACAATCTCATTGTGCATCGTCGAAAAAGATTTCCTTTTCCTCTAGACACCAATCTAAACTTTATCACCAAGTCATAAGATTGAAAAAACCTTGTCACGTCAAATTGACGTTGTCAATTCGCAAATATTAACAAAAGACGATGTGTCTCCTAATTTTGTTGGGGAAAAATGTACTTTACACATTGGTAATAGAGTCGATTTGTGTGTGTAATTAATGACGTGCGTCCCCTACCCAATTAATGTAATTTAATGGGACGCAGAGATTAACGTTCACTTTAATTGAAAGAGTATGAAGGAGAGAACATTTTTAGATTATGTTATGCCATGATTGTGACGGACAAAGATAGATTTGGTATTTATGTTAAGTGTCCAGCTACTAAGAATAAGGCAATCAGGCATTGTACTAACAATTCTAGTAATATTCCAAATAAATATTAAAGTAAATAGTAGTTTGTATTATTTAGAAAGCACACAAATTAATTTTTTAGACGCAAAACTGTTTTAGGGATCTACGTTTTTTCGTAGCGCGTAGACGTAAAATAGTGCGTAGCTATGGCGTAGCATACCTATACTGTTTTTTTCGTAGCAATTAAGTAGATACCTTTTACATTTGCAATTACATTCGCACAAAGAGTTTCATTGGAATCTTTCAGTCACACTATGTCAAAAAATAGAACGATTTTTTTCATTCGTGCAAGAGGGTTTTTTTCCCCATCACTTTCCGTGGGTGTCGTAAGAGGCGACTAAGGGACTCACCAGAGAATGGACAGAATAATTCTCTGTGCATTGCAAGAGTTACACTGCGATCGCCAACCCGCCTGCCAAGCGTGGCGAATATGGCAACCCCCCACTGGGGGAGGCCTATGTCCAGCAGTGGACGTCTTTCGGCTGATGATGAAGTGGGTTTTTAAGCACCTACAGTGAGGGAATTAGAGTTTTACAGTTTTAATTTCCGGACGATTTACGTTGATCGTCAAATTTGCTTATTAATCAGTTAAGCCAACGTAAGTCAGCTCAAGTTCTTACCATAATCTCAGTATTGCGGTACTTAATAGTTCCACTACTTACTATTGTAAAAGCGAAACTTTTTTTACAATGGATGAGTTTTGTTAGGCTTTCAGCCTTTTACACAAAAGCCACTAGCTCATACAGAAGCATCATCTCATCTATGTATCGAAACCAGAAGTATAAATTAACGTAAGGGCACATAAACCCAAACTGCCAAATTGCCTCTACGACAATGAACGTAAGGTTCATTTACGCAAAAAGCCAAAATGGCCCTTACGTTGATTGATGTTTCTGATATATAACACAAAAATTGTTTCTACCTATGTCCGTAATAGACTTTGAAATCATCCAACCGAAGTGTCCCAGACCGATTTCATTAGAAAGGAATTAATGCGAACGTGGTTTTAGCTGAGACCACTAAAACGGTATATGCGCGTACGAAGTCGCGGACAAAAGCTAGAAGGCTATATTTACAAAGCAGTAAAAAGCACACAGACAAAGCAGCGAGCAGCAGCTAGTTCAAATAATAATCCGAACGCAACCTAAACATACGCTGGCATCACAGACGCATTTAATCCTCAGCTTAGAGCTATAAATGTCCAAAACATGATTATTTTTGAGCTATTTACGTGAAATAATGAGTGGTAAGACGATTGCGATGCTCACTTGTTACCGTGATCAAACGATGGATCTGTCTGGGCCTCTTTAGATGTACAGACAACCGCACGTCACTTGATCTGCGAAAACCACCCCTAATGGTGCTACTCGTTAGGATGTAGTTGCGCTGAGAAATGAAAAATGATATTATGTTTTAGACTTAGACTAGACTTTTCACTAGTAAGAAAGAAAATCAGTTTATTCTGCCAGAATGACGCACGGAAACATTAAAAGATAAATAACTTATCAACTATAAATTATAATTAAAACTAAATAAAAATAAAACACGCGCTTTCGTTTAGTTTAAATTATTGTTCACCCAAAGCGTTCGGTGGCGATGACGCGAGTCCCATGATTTTTTTTTCACACAAAAAGTGCTCAACGCGCCTAAAGAAGTTTTCACTTAAAAAGCGCATCACTATCAGCCCATGTCAGGACCGGACATTAATTACAGACGAGTCTCTGGTCACACCACAGTTCAGCAGTTGTCTATGGCATGACATCCGACACTGACTGGCACTGGAGCTGAGATAAGTCAGGCTAGGAAAATGAAGTGATCCTATCCGTGCATTTTCCTCGCACACCGCGCACATAATAGACACATGAAGAGATGAGACTTTGACCCCACGATTTGGGAGCAACAGGCACAAAATCGGCCCGAGTGGCCGTTTGAAGCGGCAGGTTCAGGCGTTTAAGGATAAAAGGAGGTTGGAATTAGATCAGATACGCGACGACCTGAAGGCTAGACCACCAACAGCTATCATTTATTATGTCGTCAATGGTGTTCTGATATCTTCGCTTTGTGCTCGGAGTTTTATGGCCAAAGTTGGATATTATCTATACAGGTCACATGAGAGCACATTGCAGAGCAGCAAATCTAGGCTTGCAACAGCCATGACATCAGCTAGATAGCATAACATTATCACCACGAACATCTTTGTTGGAAAAACACTCTTTAATATCTAAATAAATGCGCTGTCAGTGTCAAATAGTTTCTACAGAGCTCGGTTCGACTGTACCTACGTAAGATGTAAAGGATTAGATGTTTGTGAGATAAGGTTGAAAACGTAATAGGGTACATGCATAATTGGTTACTAACACAACCGTTTTTAATGGGAGCGGCTGGTCCATGATCTATCGATTTGTTTTCGTAGTTAAATAGATGTAAGTAGATTTTGTTTTATACGGTGCATAAGAAAGAAACTGTGATCTATCAGTAGACGTATTTTGGGGGGCTACTCTCTAGACCCGAAGTCCATAGATTCGGGCTTAGTTGCAGGCGTATTCTAGTCCGTATCACCTAACCACTAAGAATTAATGACATCACGATTTGACAGTTTCTGTCAAATCGTGTTGTCATTCATTCTTAGTTCGGGTTCGAAACTAATCGTAAGTCCGTAGGTGATACGGAGAGAATATAGAGAATAGCCCCCCTGAATCGGGTAACAGAATCGTAGCTGTAGGTAATTTATTTAGAAGACCATATAACAGGTTGTTTGAGGGAATTTGATAGGCCATTTACTCTCATGAGGACACTAACCTTTTTCTAGAAAATATATTTATTTTTAGAACTAAAAAATTGTGATTGTCAGTAGGTAACTCTTCGATGTAGTGACGTTTGGGGAGATTTATACCCAGGTAGGAATGAATTGCGGCTGAAATGATGATGATGACGAAACTTCGACCAAAAAGAAAAAATAATGTTAAAAGTAAAGTTAGATTCTTGAGGTCAGACTTGAACTCTTAAGACCAAACAATTTTAGGTTATAGTTTTAGTTGCATCGGACTGGGTATGCCTTTTGAATGCCGATATGTTAAAAAAAATATTGATAGAAGATATCATAATTTGGGAACTAATTAAACTGCGAGCAAATACTCGTATTCTGGCAATAACTAAACGAGCTTATTTTGTCAAACATCCTTGTATAAATAGACATAGCAGTATTGTCGAACCCCTCAGTTGCCGCCATTAGAAGTCAATGGCTAGGGAGCTCCCTATCTCCGTTTATCAGGCAATTTGGGGCCATTGCTGAGATTCTTTATAACACTCAAATTCAATTATAAGTTGGAGTTGGCCTGTAAATTGATACGAAGCGTCTAATCCTATGTTCTTAATTTTTGACAGTTATATTGTATAACATTTTCCTGTAACTTTTCAGCGGCCAGTCTTGGACGTGTTGGTTGCAAAACATTTCAAATTGTAATCAATCGTCTCGTGAAAATTGTTGAAAATCCATTGAAAATATAATTAAAAGTTTGTGATCTCATTATTTAGAGGACTATGCCCATGACTGTATGCGAAGTTTGCCTAATTAAATACGCGTTATAAATAAGCGCGCATAACTCGACACGGATGTCCTTTAGGGCTGAGCTGCCATAGTAAATATTGTTTGTATTGAAGTACTCTACACATGTGACTAAGTGTCGTTAGTGTGCCATCAAAATAACAAAAAGGCACCAGTTGCCCTGCCGCCCATACATTTCAGGCAAAGCCCTTTCCGCATAGTTAATTATAGGTAACTGGCTAAATTTATAGTAAAAACTGCAAGTTCTAAAACAAGCAAATGATGCTTGCACCATAAAACCTTGCTAAAATCATGAAAAATATACCACAGCGAAACTTCAAAAAGAATACTTTACTCTATAATTTAAGACGTTCTTAATTAACGCTGCTGTTACCATAAATAAGTCGAAAAGCAAACCTACGGGGTACGTAATAAAATTTTGATATTCACTCAGTTTCCCGTTCTCAAGAGCCCAGCTTAAGTTAAATTTACGTAGAAATAATACGAGAAAAAGAGGCAATCTTTTTAAATAATGACTTTCATATTCCCGAGAGGAGCGGACAATTTAGAGATGAGGGATTCTCGGCGTTTTTTTTTTATTAAAAAGTCGACGATGACAACGATAGTAAGTAGGGGACCGGCCATTACTCCGCGAAATGAGTTTTCAGTTTGCTGCTTTTTTCTGGGCTGATACAGGAGGCTGTTTTTCAGGAAAATGTTTTACGAGCATATATAATGTATTTGTTTGACTCTAGATCCTAAATTTCAGTAGCTTTCATTCAGAGATTATGACTGTTAAAAAGTCCTAAATGTAAGTGGCTTTCATTCAGGCATTATGACTGTTAATAAGTCCTAAATTTAAGTTGCATCATTCAGAGATTATGACTGTTAAAAAATCCTAAATGTAAGTGGCTTTCATTCAGAGATTATGACTGTTAATAAGTCCTAAATGTTTGTCCTAATTGAAAAACGCTATCAAAATGACACGTGGTCAATCTGTTACATTTTTATTGCTATCAATGTGACACGTGCTCAATCCGTAAGATTTTTATTTTTTGTCATTCGGTATCGATGATCTAGAGTATCGAGTATCGAATCAGTGTTCGATGTTAACAAGTCTCTAATAAAATCAAACATCAAAGCTGGAGCGACGAAGAGGAAGAAATGTTCAAAGCAAAGATTTAACCAAGCAAATTTAAAAAAGCCAAGAGTGTTGATGAAGAGTCATTGTGAAAGATATTGTCTTGCTATTAGGAATGTATAATTCTTACAACTCCCCAATTTTGCAACAAGTAGGTAGGTACGATATAATACAAATTTTTGCATTCTAAAAGATTTTGAAGGAAATTCCATTAATTCATGTTTAATAAAATCATCTGCTGGACGACGTAAATAACACGATGAATGTTGTTGAATTGCCGAAGACACTAAGAAAGTATAGAAAAACGTAAAATATTTTTATTGGTGATTTCGTTGATGGGCCAATAGTAAAAGTTGTTCATAATGATGAGTACAATGAACCCTTCAGAGGTATTGCGTTTATTTTGTTACACGTTGTATATAAAAATCATCAAAATAAAGTTAATAAAAGAGTGAACAGATGAACATGCAGCAAATTGTACTAAAAAAATTAGTAAAGAAAATCTTGATTCGACATGAGAATGAAACCAACAGGAAAAATAATCTCAACATTTAACACGTTTTACAAAAATGACTGTTTGATACTCGTAATACTTTATTGACATTGCTAAATATAACTTTGTTTGCTGTGTTCGTGGGTCTTGTAAATTAAATTAAGCTGCTATTTGAGTTTGTTCTGTCATTAGCGAGTTTTTAATGTTACAATGTTGAGTATGTGCTTGTGCACACTCGCAAAGTGAATGCTTGTTTTTGGTTGCACTGTGACACCTTTTTTGTTTCCTGATAGCAATCTGAGGGCCTTAAGTCAAGAGTAGAATATATAACTTCTGGTGAAGCGTGCTTCATCGTCAACCACATCATCGCTTCCTATCAGGTGAGATTGTGGTCAAACGAGCCTTTCAATAATAACAATTATAAAAAGATCAGATTTGAAACTTCTTCATTAAAATATGCATGTAAAACAATATTGTAGACTTAAGTGTAGTAAAATGTCTAGCGAGGTATAACATTGATTAAGTTACGCGAATAAAATTAAATCAATCACAGTCATTGCGCAATTCGGGTGCGTTGTCGAGCAGATTTTTTTTTTAGTTCACACACATTATTATTACTTATTTTGTAAATAAATATTCACAATTTTGACAACAAAAGCCTGTAAATAAGCTAACCGAAAGCTATGGATATTTATCTTATTATTTTTATTTTTATTATTTTTGTATCTAATTATAATTATTTTTATTTAACCCTTCGGATTGAGAAGAGCAGGTTTGGTGTAAAGGTTGCTTATATCTGTATCCAGTTAAAATCGATCTAATTTTTAATTTATTATAACGTGTTACATGGCATGTACCGTATTATTCATGGTTGAGGAATTCAATATTTTTAACAATATATCCCTACTGCACACAAATCGACTAGGAAAAGATGTATTATGATTTTAATATGAGTCATATTTCACAATAATGGTGCCTTAATATTTTGTCCACTAGTTTCCAAATTATAATCCATATCTTTTATTTTGTAAATAATATTTTGATAAAATAATCGGTAGGTTTTAATGACGAGTATTTTCCACTGTTATTGTTACTTACGATGGCCAAGGTGACATATAAAAAACGGTTAAGGTAACATGATGTGAAAAATAATTTGTTAGTATAATGAAGAGGAAACTTGTTTGTTTTTTTGGGGAATTACGTAAACTTAATATTTTATTTATCGATTTATAAAGCGGAACTTCCACTATAACAGAGTATATGGTCATGGTTTTTAAAAATAATTATTTTTGCTCCATAATGAGTGGTATTACGAGTAATGATAACAATTATTGCAGTAGTAATGATATAATTAAAAGTTTCGCGCATTTGCTGCTGGCTCAGAATTTGGAAAGGATGCACCGTACATTTTTTTTTTAAACCTAGTTACGTTTTTGCGTAATTACGCAGATGGCAGGTCCTGAATGGGTGGTAATAATATTTTTCGTTTTTTTTCTAGCTTTTTTAGAAAAAAAAATAAAGAGAAATAGTTCATACACATATACTGTTTTACACATATTACAAGCACATTGCACTTTTGTCCCCTGCTTCGCTCGCGTTAAAGTATTGATCGATCGTAAAGACCAAAATTCATCAAAATCGGTTCAGCGGTTTTCTCAAAAGCGTATCTACTAAACAAACTTATTTTCGCATTCAGTTAGGATCATCCAATTTTTTTATTGTATTAGGCTTGTGAAAGCGCGGGCTACTGGCTGAATGTAGTGTCAGAACAGTCAAGTAGGTATACATTAGCGAATGAGGCGTCGTTTAATAAACACGACATTACCACGTATCTAATAAAATCAGTAGCAATTTCCTGGTGTCTGCACAACAGCCTGTAGCTCCAGTCCCGTACTCTTGTGGAACAGCAGTAACGTAATAAAACGTGCGTCGCGTCGCACTCACAGTGGGTCGGTGATAACATTGCGTGGACATAATTTCTTCTCAGGTTTTAGTGCAAAAACGAAAGAATTTATGATTTTGATCTTCGTTGATAGGTAGGGACAGTATGGACCTTGAGCTCTGAAAAAATTGGTAGTCAATTATCTATACCGATTATCCAGTTGCGGAGTGAAAACGCGAAATTTTGGTAGCGTAGTAAATACCTGCCATGCTTTTGGAACGTTATGTCAATTGTTGTTGAATGACACTTTGTCTTGACCTTTTTTTTAGCCCATACTGACCCGTTGCTGGGCAAAGGCCTCCCACCGGTCCTCTTTTTCAGGACTTCTTTTCTCTCTTCACCTCACGGTACGCGTCTTATCTGATAATAATTTGACTGCAAATAAGGCTGATTATAATTTGGCTAACTACTAGCAGGATTGATAAAATTATTTAGTTGTTTTTGTATCCACTTATAGTAGATGTTGGTTCGAGAGAATTATATTAGATGTACTTATCTATCAATCACTTTTTAACAGTGCACTTTCATCTGACCGTAACTTCTTTGGTATATTCGCTGCCAATACAGTACGCCCAAAATCTGGTACGGTACATTTTGTAGATTTAATATATCTTCTCCAGATTTTATTTCCTAACCAAAGGATGAATTACGATTAGAAAATGCTAAAAGTAATTTTATCCAAGTAACTTTTAAACTGCCCACTGTGCGCTGTCATCGTAAAAACATTCCCTGGCTTAATATTCCACAATTGCCACTTCTGTAAGTGCACGGAAGCTGCGGTGTTTTCCTTAACGATGCAGGAATAACTGAGCTTTAAATATGAATAGATATTATTGTGATTGGGATGCCATTGATGCCAGTGTCATTTGTAGATTTTTTGACAGTCGTCACTATGATCATTATGATCACTACATATAATAAACAAAGTCCGCCCGCCACGTCTGTCTTTCTGTCTGTCTGACTGTACACACTAAACTTCTTTAAGGTTTTGTGTAAATTGACTGAAAATGACGGAAAAGTCATCAATCAACCAATTGGGTGGGTTGGTAGTTTTTGGTGGTCAGGAGTCAGACTTTGGGCCAATCTTGCCAAGGGATATCATGTTACCCAGTTACTGGGCATTCGCTTCATGTAAAATACTGGTATTCAGTTGCACCAGGTTAGGCTTGAAGCCGAAATAGTTGGTAAAAGGCGAGGAAAATGGATGGTTGCGATGGCAGGGGAAATAGATTAATTCAGGTGTAATTGGTGTAGATTGTGTAGGAAATATAAGGAATAATTTGCTATAGGTACTAGATTTTTTTCCAATTAAGATGAGCACAAACTACACTGTTAGTTGTAGTATTAGTATTAGTTCGTTTCAAGACAGTCGTTCAAGTATTTCGCATCTAAAGCAATGGTTTCAATTTGTCAATGTCGATGATGGCGTAAAACATTCACCAACGAAAATGATCCCAAAATCAATCCGAAAAATTCCCAGTCACTGTGATTGGTAGAATTCATTTTCATTCGTGTGACATTAACGGGCAGATAAAAATAAAACTTGCATCACTTGACTTGCTTTTAATTTGTAATGCATCAATGAGTTCGTTCCGGAATCTGGGTCTACTTACTTTTCATTTTCAGTTTACAAGTCTTTTTGCATTTTCCTTTGATACTCGGCAATGAATGCGAAATTAAGAGCAATCTAATCTGTAATCGGTATTATGAAGCATCTGACGTATCCATTGTCAGTCAGTTCAATACTGCGAAAGCTGAATACCCTACGAAATGACACCGTTATCCGTCTGTTCGTTGTAGGTACTAATGGGTCTTCACAAAAAACTGCGTGAAGCTCCTATGTGATCTCTAAAGATAATTTCTATCGTTTGAAGAAATTGTTGAATGTTGCGTTGAAAGGTACATAACTCAATATTCAACAATTTCTAGTACAACAATTTTTTTTTTCAAAAAGTGGGAGATCAGTGAATGGAAGTCAACATTAAGCTAATTCATTGAGTAGAAAAAAATGCAACGTTTAACAATGGGCCTTCTGAAGCTTTCTAGTCCAACTGCCCAACGTTTAGACACGGAACGGAAATCTTGTGATACATAAACTAATTCTTACTAGTATAATAATGTAAATGTGAAAGTAACACTGTATGTTTGGTGCTTTTTCACGTCTTAACGGCTGAACGGATGAAGATGAAACTTGGCACACGTGTAGACCAAGTCCGGGTTAAAACATAGGATCCTGTACGGAATAGGAGGAGCTAGAGCGAAGCCGCGGGATAATGCTTGTTATCTCTGTAATCAAAAAAAAGGAAATCAAATTTTATTTACCTTCCACACAGTTAATGAAATACTAGCTGCCGCTAGCGTCCCCACCCGCGTAAAATTTGTGATCTCCCCTTAATAAATTATAGCCTCAGCTATATTACTTAGTACTACTAGTATAAAGTTTCATAAAAATCAGTTCAGTGTGAAAGAGCAAAAAATACCCATCCACTGAAACTTTCATCTTTATAATATTACTATTGCGTTATTAAAGTAGCTTATAACCAATTCTAGGGTCTCATCTATCTCTGTACCAAAATTAATCAAAATCGGTTCAGCGATTTAGGCGTCAAAGCGTAACAAACAAACTTACTTCCGCATTTTAGTAAGTACTAGTTTCTGCCAGCGGTTTCGCCCGCGTGAATGTCGGAATATTCTAAAATAAAAGTAGCCTAGGTCTGTACCGAATTTCATCTAAATCAGTTCAGCTGTTAAGACGTTGAAAGGTAACAGACAGACAGAGTTACTTTCCCCTTTATAATATTAAAATAGTTTACTTATGATCGTTAAACAAATTCAGATTTTTGGACCGGAATCAGAAATGTAATAAGTTGATTTCCATCACGAACGACAAGAATAATCGTTACGCAATATCATTGCAATAAGAAGTGATTTTTATTAAATAATCATTATTGCTATTGCAAAGTTTATTATGATAAATATGAACAATAAATCCGTAGGGCAGCGTACTCACTGAATTATTGTGGCATTTTTATGCTGTGAGGTAATTCCGAACCCCACGGTGGCAATATTCGTTTCTCTTTTAATTTATTGTTCTTTTCGTTTTGCTATTCAGGTTTTATGAACTTTTACACGGGTTGTATTTTTCTGATAATTTTCAGGAAATTGGTTCACTGGTTTCGGAGACTCAATCTCGTATGAATGAATGTAAAATCGTGTTTAACTAAACAATTCTACGAAGAAAGATCCTTTTATCTTCAGTAAATATTCTAATGAACAAATTAACATAAGAATAATACTAAGAGTGTTTTCCCAAAGCCAGAATTATGGCAACACTAAGAATAAGGTAATACGTATGTACTTTAAGCATTACGGAGGTAGACAGGACCAAACGACAAAAAAAACCTGCTACCACAGTCTCTTTGTTGTGGAACAGATAAAAATAAACCCACCTTGTTAAGACGAGTCGTGTTTAAAGCCCGAAAACAAACAGCGCCCTAAAACAACCAAACATCAAGTCTCCACTTAACCACATCACTTAACCGAACCATTTTTAGAAGACACATCCATTTAGTTAATTTTAAACAGCCCTTTAAAACAAGGGAGGGTCTTCAAAATTTGGTCGCATTATACGCCCAACAAATATTGTCCGAACAAAGAACGTGTAACAATTTTTGAATAGGGAAGTGTAACTAGTTCGATTTTCAAATAGTCGGGGCGCCGGGTAAAGGAGATTATGGCGTTTTAAGCGCCATGTTTGTTTTTTCGAAAATGGAACGTGTTTTGTTTTCGCATTAGCACCTTTTACTGTATGTTTCGTTTTTCGACGTGTGTGGTCCGGGGCTTATGATTATCGAGTGAAGTGCTTTCGGATTGCCTTTTCGTCGATTGAGTAATTTTGTGTTGTTTGATGATTTTACGAATAAAGACGCCTCAGAGATGACTTTGGGTACTTAACCAAACAATCGTAAATTATCAGATTGCGAAATTTTTTTGGTATTATTTCGCAGTTATTACAGCTAATAACTACATTTGAGTGAGAAGATTTTTTTTGCGAAGCATCGGATGGAAATAACTTGATAAATAACTCCTGTCTGGCATGATAAAATTAAGACACCGCCAAAGATTTTTTTTAGAAACAGAAAATCCATAAATATTTGTACAAAAGAGAACAAGATAATCCAGAGAGTTTTTAAAAATGCATTGATCGAGTCAATTTTCAACGCGTGCTCCAAAGATTCGCAAAAAATACATTTTTGTCAACAAAAGACGTCGTTACACCTTTTGATAAACGAAGTCTCTTTTGAAAACGCAAAAAAATGTCATTGATCCAACAATATTAAACTATTTCTTGTATTTCCTATTTCGTTCTTACTTTCAGAGTGTTAAGTGCGAAAATGCCGCGAACTTTAGTCTCTTAAGAACAAAGTTTTGGTAAATAAGTTTTATATGACATCTTCTTTCCCGTGAAGATGTCTAGATAACATTAGTGGCTTATAAACGGTTGTTCATTTCAAAAGGGTCCCATAGACCCCATATAAAAGTCTTTAGAGCAAGGGAGGTCATGAATGGGTGACGTTTTTCCATGAAGATGGTCCTTAGTTGATAAATACGCGACTAATCAAATTATTTATGGCATTAAATCGTAATAAAATGTTGTGAACATCTGCAGAGCGACGTTTTTCAACGCTTTTGTTAAAGATTTGTTTGGAAAAAATAAAGGGTTGGTGTTTTTGTGTGTGACGGTACGATAGGATAATGATTTAGTTATATTCAATGTTATCTGGTGTGATACGGGTACTTAAACACGGGTTGAATACGATAATTCTTGATATAAGTACTCTAAGTGTGACTTTGGACGAATTGTATGCAATTAACTGCACACCGAACTTAATTTTTGAGGTATTCCATGAAGCACACCCAAATGAAGCACACCCAGACGAAGCACACCTAAAGTATTCCACTTAGCACACCCGTAGGTGGGCTTCAAATAAAAATTTAAAATAATTAATTTCCTATTCCACGAAGCACACCTACGAATATCACTCGCATAGTGCGGGGACTAAGAAATAAAAATGTCGATAGAAGAAAATATTTATTATTTAAAAGACTAACTTAAATTTCTAACATCATTCAGTTTCATTATAATAATGTGACACAATATTTGACATTTTTGTAATCTTACTATTTAAAATCACAGATTGTTTCATAATTATCTTTCCAAAAAAAATTTTAGTTTTTAACTATTTTTCTATTATTTTCCTTTTTTGTGCTCTTAATAAAATCACAGATTGTTTCATAATTATGCAATAAAAACTTGGACAAATATCAAAAACATTGTAAATATAGTTTTCCATAGAGATCTATGTTGAAGTTTTCTTATAGCTACTTTGATGTTGATGTTTTCTTATAGCTACTACTTAACTAATAATAAAAATACTCTAGTTTTATGTAAAATCACAGACTGTTTAAAATCACAAATCACAATCTTTAAGATTCTTAAATAATCTTGAAGAAATGGGCAATTTAGTATCTAAACTTATCAATTAAATAAATTATTATTAATCAGAATCTTAATTTCTCTAGACAATGTCCAACTGAAATTAAGCCATTTTTATAATCTTTTATTGTGTTTTCGATTATATTATTTTTTATTTCAGCATGTTTTTGATGATTTGAATAACCCATTTTTACTCTAATTTCGGCATAATTATTGCAATTTTTTTGGAAGCAATCTAAAAGTTTTGCCAGATTTATGGCTCTGTTTTTATTGAAAATTTTATTTTTATTGTTTGTTATTATATACTAACACTTGTGTCCCCTTCCGGCCAAGTACGTAATTAATAGATGGGTTAAAATTTCTACTACTTGGACCTGCCATCGGCTCCATTATTTTGTTTGAATAAATTGCACGAAAAACAGAAAAAATAACAATAACAAGACCGGCGCACAATTGCATACACTCAGCCCGTGACGTCGCGATAGTGTAATGAGAACTAAGCATGTAAACAAGTTCCGGAAACGCTCGGCTAAATTCGGGTTGGCTCGGGAATTCAGTGGCGGGCGCACGCGTTGACTATTAGCGCATCATGTATACGTCTTATCTATGGGATTTATATATGAACATTATGAAAATTACAAGTATTGTATCACATTATTATAATGAAACTGAAAGATGTTAGATATTTAAGTTAGTCTTTTAAATAATAAATATTTTCTCCTATCGACATTTTTATTTCTTAGTCCCCGCACTATGCGAGTGATATTCGTAGGTGTGCTTCGTGGAATAGGAAATTAATTATTTTAAATTTTTATTTGAAGCCCACCTACGGGTGTGCTAAGTGGAATACTTTAGGTGTGCTTCGTCTGGGTGTGCTTCGTTTGGGTGTGCTTCACGGAATACCTCTAATTTTTCACGTCTTTATTTAAATCGTCCATTGTTGTTGATATAGGCACTGTGTTTAAGTACATTCCTAATTAAATTAACACCTGGGTAGTTCATTACGAAAAAAACAAGGCTACATTACGAACAGCTTGCCTGAATTCATGGAATGTAATATTACTTTGTTCTCGACTCATTGTAAAGCCATTTACATTAATTAACCTTCTCAATTCGTTAATCTATTCCCATCTCGAGTACCCTTAAACTTGACTCCTTGATACCAACATTATCGATTTGAAATATCACGTGAATTGCCAAATGCTCTATATTTGGCACATTGAACGATTGGACGAACATTAACGCTCCACCAACAGGGTAAACGGTCCCGTTTTCACCTCATTAAGCCCAAGTTAAGGACCCTATTATGTACTTTATGTATTCCTAAATTACCCATCACTTAATAGGGTAGCCAACAACGAGGGAGCTTACCCTTCGACCGTTTTACACTGACCTTCTTGCCCCTTCTTGTGGGGTAATTATTTATGTAAAGGGGGGTAAATAATGATCTTTTGGGGGGTCTTCTTATAGTGGATAATTACTAGAGGTGGGGTGTTTTAAAGTGTTCGTATGATTACTGGCCTGTTCAAAATTTAATGCCCGTTTCTCGTTAAGCGAGTTTATGTTCTACAAGTTTGGAAATTGGGTGATAAGTAGGTGTATCGATGTTATTATTGTGCGTTGTTTATGATACTACAAAACGTTGTAATGTTAGTTTATTTTATTTTATTGGTTTGTGATAATTATTCAGAGAGTCAATTTTCCTGGAGTATGTAACTTTGTTTTGTGTTTCGACTTTGCCCTTTATCAACACCTATACCGAATGCCGAAACACACATATTTAATAGAAAAATTAATTAAAATTCCTTCAATCAATCAAAACCTTCATATACCATAACAAAATGAAAAATCGTTTCTAATTTGTTTTAAGTACCTTTTTCATTCATCCATTCTATGAACGAATGAATGACTGAATGATAAATTCGCTTAAGACCACATTCTTAAGTAGCGAAATGACGTAGCTAAAAATAGAATAGGTAGGGTGTCCACGCTTTATGGATCGATATGAGACCCCAGATGTCCAAACAACAATCGTTTGGGAGTCTGTGAGTCTATTGTGTAACATGACAAACGTACACCTTTTGTTAAACTGTCCCATTATTAAGAGTACTTACTTAAAATACTACTGCTTAGGGTGACAATACTTAAAGTGGGAGATAGTGTTATAAACTTTTAATAAAAAAAGAAAATTTAGAAAAGCAAGCTAGAGAAAATTATGAAATGTTTTTTTATTTCTTTATTACTATAATTTCTGAATGCAATTCATTTTAATAACAATCCAGTTTGAATTGTATGTAGTGATGTGTGTTATGTATGTTACTTACAAAAAATTTATTTGTAACCTTAATTGAAATAATAAAGAAAATAAATGAAAATATTGTCCGGACTCTAAACAGGAAATCTCAACTAGCGATCCGGTTTCTGTGTGTTTTACGACAGGACAAATCACCAAGATTTCTTTATCATACGTATGTTAGTTATATAATAGAGTATTATACATATAAACCTTCTGAAACCATATTTTAATAAATTTATCTCTTAAAGTACGGCCTCAGATTAACACAAAAAGCGAATTTATTTTATAGTATGTATATGTTAACAGATGTGTAAACACCGTAAGTTTATAATAATCGAGTGAGATCGTAATGTTCACAATATATGGAGAGTTTATAATCTAATATAGATCTTACGATCTTTGCAATAATCTGGTGACAAAGTATACTGTATATTATACAAAATTCGTAGTCACCCTACATGGAACCAGCAGTGACGAACCATGAGCGTCATTCACAGTCGTATAATGACCGGCTGATAGCCGTTTAAAAACGAATTTGCTCACTTCTGGTACATTAAACAATCGCTCACCAACGCTATGGGAGATATGTTCCGATTTTGAATTAGCTATGTTACTTATATTTATTATCTGTGCGTTGGGGACGGTTTGATTTGTATTATTATGTTGGTAGCTTGCGATTATATTAGATATAAAAATAATCATTTCAAAGCATTTTTTTCTGGCAGTATAAATTAATCAAAGGAAAAAACAAGTCACATTTAAGAAAAATAATCGGTTGTTCAATTTTTTTCAAGTTACAATCAAAAACGTACTGCACAGCAGCTTTCTTTTTAGGGTTTCGTACCAAAAGGGTAAACACGGGACCCTATTACTAAGACTCCACTGTCCGTCTGTTTGTCACCAGGCTGTATCTCATGAACCGTGATAGCTGAAATTTTCACAGATGATGTACGCTGCTAATAAAAATGAAATAAAATTAAAAATAAAAGGAGGCCCCGAACAAGAAACATGTTTTTTTCGGCTTATGATACGGAACTCTTCGCGTGCAAGTCCAATTTGCACTTAAGATTTTTTTTTACAAATCTTGTCTTTGATAAGTAGGTACCTAATTCCTGACAAAAATGTGAGGGAGATAATAAAATCTTCCAGTAGCTATAATTTACTGAAGTAGTGAAAACAACCAGTCTGCCTCACAATAGATGACATGGTATATTTTGTACGACAAAACAAATTAAGGAAAAACTTGTACAAAAACTGATGCAATTAATATTAATTACCTAATCAACACTTCAATTATTTTCGACAGTTAAAAAACAGGAAACTACGTATTTAGCCGCTTACACTCCAATGTTCATTACGCACTATTTCACAATAAAATCCCATATTTTAACATTAGGCATGTTATCAACACAGGATATTAGTCCGTTATTACGTACTTCACGATAAAAATAATTGGTATGAATTAGTAAGAGGGAAAAATTCAAATAATTACGTAAATAACTGTTGGAGTAATAAAATTAATAGTAATTATATTTGTTCCATTTTGTGTTTATCTGTTTTTATTCAAGCTGACGCCATGTTTGCGTGGTGCTTTTGATAATTGCGATGATAAAATGATTGACTACGACTGTTAATTAGGTATTTGTTATCCTCGGTGGAAAAGGTACATTGAAATAAACATATGTAGCTGGTCATTGCTAAAAATATGTAAGCTACAAAAGGGGTATAAACCACTTTTACTATGGCACCAATATCGAAATCGAGAAAAAAAAGGTTCCCCGTACCTATTGCGTTTATTTTCTCACTTGAAATTAAAAGTTCCAAATTGTCATCGTAAAAGGTACAGAAAGCCCGAATCATCATCTGCCTCCCCTTTTCCCAACTTAGTTGGTGTCAAATGAATACCAGTGTTTTACATGGAGCGACTGCCTATCTGACCTACACAATCCATTATTGGGGTAACACGGTACTGGGGTAACATGGTACTGGGGTAACATGGTACTGGGAGTAACACGAACTGGGGTAACACTGTACCCCTTGGTTAGACGGCTTTTCAGACTTATGCTTCTGACTACCGATAACGACTGTCGAATCTTAAATTAACAGCGGGACCAACAGCTTAACGTGCTTTCCGAGGCACGGAGGCGTCTCGGTTGGAAAGAAATGGTCACTCATCCACGGACTGACCACGCGTAGCTTAACCTTGATCGCTCGAATCGAATCGCTCTACCTGGAGCCCCTCGGAAGATAAGTGCGAATTAAAGAGGTCTATTTAGTGTAGTCCTGTCGCGTTTACTTGTTTAAGAGGTATCCGTAGTAGCAGACCGCAAAATTCAAATTTTCTTGTGTTTTTTTAAATTCGCATTTCAGTGTCAGGTAGTAACTTGATCAAAATGTGATACGCGACTATAACAAAAATGTATTTACATAATTATAACCATGAGAATAATAATCAATACCTACATCGCTCCAACTTAAATTTGATACATAGATTTTAACCAGATTTCGGAAATCTAACTACCTAATATGCATCAAATCTCAAATCACCTTTCAATAGTAAAATTATTTTTACTGACATATAAATATGGCTGTTTGACATATTTTTATGGAAAACCTTTCAAACCGCTATTTTTATTCCCCAGGTTAAGTTAAAAGTTGTCTGAATATTAGAAAATGGGCTCTTAATGAAAAAGGGAGTAAGCCACAGTTATGTGAAACAGTGCATTTCACCTTAGAACTTTTTGTAACTTAACAAAAGCTGTCTAAATCAGTAACAGTTAACAGTATTGAGAAAATATAATAAATTAGCTACACAATAAAAAAGCTTTTCACTTAACTCTTTTAAAGATCAAAAAGGGCTATTATTAAAAAGTCCCTTTCGATCGGAAATAAACAGAAAGTTCCCAAAATAAAGGCAATAAAGAAACCCTAGAGTGTTGTATCGAGTCAAATGCGATGATCATTCGTTTAAACACATTATGGCGGGCTATTATAGGCCACTTTGGCACCCCTATACGATCTAGTGGTGTAGGGTTGTCAAAATTCGTTTTTTTTAGTTCATCGGTTTTGTAAGTTGCTAGACGGAATTAACATTGACATTTACGTTACTTTTTGGCAATGATTTTTTATGTTATCATTGATTAACATCAACGCAATATCGTTTTATTTCACTTCAGCGTTATTTGTTTAGATGCCTAGCTGAATGATTACTTATTCGTTTTTAGTGACTTGAATTTTATTTTATATTTACGTTTGGACTAACACATGTGTATTGTGGATTAAAGGCATGTTAGTTTTATTAAATAAATACTTTGATACGGGTATTAACTAATATTACTTATATACATATTAAATTATTTTATGCAAAACTTCGCTGAAAATAGCTTTTAGCAATCAAGCAATAAATAAATGTATGACCATGATGACTCACTGTTTAAAACTTTAAAGGGTTTATTATTTCCTGTAAACAGTTAATGATACACCACAAAGCACCGGAAACAAAAAAAAAAGGATTTTCCAACTATTCTCCTTTTGGAAATATATACTCGTATCTAAGTCGGATTAAAACACTATTTTGTGTAGCATTATGCAATATTTCACAATAAATGGATAGTCACGGATTTTCAGAAGCAAGTAAATCTGACTCCAGTCTTGCCAAGAAGTACCGTGTTACCCAATTAAAGGGTTGTGGAGGTCTGGTAGGCAGCCGCTCCACGTAAAATACTGGTATTCAGCTGAAGCCGGTTTGACTGGAAGCCGACCCCAATATAGTTGGGAAAAGGACAGATGATGGTGATGATGATGATGATGAAATGGATTATTCACAATCTCTAATTATCCTACTTTATACTAAAAAGCCGTAGGTAAAACCTTATTAATATAAAGAAATATATATTTATATATGTTGTCTGCTGGTATGTTAGGGAGATTGAATAACGCCATAGAATACTTTTGTATCTTGGGAGTAGGTATCTATAATTTCATTTTCGCTGGCAAAAGCCAGTCTACTTAGAATTTCTTTTCAGGTCCATCTTTTAACATAGCAACGCAGGTATATATTTAAAAACAATAATGTTGACTAGAAGTAAAATCATACGAAACGCATACTTTCCGTTTCTATTTCTATTATTTGTTTTATGCGTCATACTTGGCGTAATAAATCTTTTACTCCCGATTATGTTTCCAAAAAGTTTCACCCAATCGATATTCGTGCCAACCCTATTCCCATAGTATAAGGCCCGCAGTACACTGATTGTGTAATATTGAACTAACTCATAAATAACTAGGGTTGCGACAAACGCGACTCAATGATTCGACAATTAAATTGTGAATTTATTGAGTAAAATTGTTTAAACATGCATTTCGGTTCACTGTTTGTGATTAGGGTTGCTTAAAATATTGTTTTATTGGTTAAAATATTGTTAGATACGTTTGTATAATTTGCAATTTATGATGAAGTTATACACAAGTTATTTTTCGTTTCGTAGTCGTTCGTAGTTAGTCGTAGCGTCATTATCGTACTTTGCGTCTTTGAATTCGTATTTAAATGAATTGGGTCTTTTATTTAAAACAAGTCTGACGATGTCTTATGATTGTTCTCTTTTTACTTTGTGTTTTGTTGCTGTTGTGTTGTGTCTGTATCGAATAGATGTTTTCTATTCTATTCTATTCAATTTCTAACACTAACGGCCAGTTTCAATAACGTAGCTACCTTCAACCAACTGTCAAATGAGCTACCAACTGTAGCTGAAACGTTAAAGCTACTGTTGGTAGCTAATTTGACAGTTGGTTTTGATTTTTTGATTTTTTGTAGTATATGACGAAAAATTATAGAAATCGATTGCAGTGCCACCTACCGGGTCTAATTATGAATCTAAACCATTCCCGAATCCCCTTGAACACACACAAAAAAATTCATCAATATCGGTCCAGCCGTTTAGGAGGAGTTCAGTGAACATACACAAGAAATATATATATTAAATATTACGTCTGCCTCTTAGCACCACATGCCATCTCCATGAAGCGCAAAAGCACAACAACAGCGGCTACTTTCCTTACCACAAGTCCACAACTAACGTAATCGTTAGCTCTACTTAACTTGTCATACAAAATACCCTTATTAAACCGTGAAATCCGATCCGTCATGCTCGGTTTAGTGGTAAGCATATGTAAATACGTGTCTGTAGCCTAACATATTTTAATAAAGCACCCTCATAGCCCCGGGTTCGGCTCCCCGTTTAGTTAGTTATTAAATACGATATTTTTCCATATCATTGTGCGGGAACGGCTATTGGGGAGATTTGGATCGTGTTATGCGAGACTGCAGAATTTTTGTTAGGGGAAATAATAAGGCCTTTATATGAGTAGTTTTGTCCTCGTAAAGGACCGTTCTCACTTCAGGTTTTTGCATTGCAAATTCGTTTTTTTTTAATATTGTTCACAAAACAAATCGGTGAAGCTTTTTTGTTTAAGAGCAGAAAGATCCGGTTTTTTTAGAGTTCCATACCTGAAAGATAAATAACGATGCCCTATTACTAAATCTCCGCTGTTCGTCCGTTTGTTTGTCAGCGGGCTATTTATCATATCTCATGAATCGTAATAGGTAGACATTTTAAATTTTTACTTATTATGTATTCACTCGCTATTCTTATCCATTTCCGCGGTAACAATAAAATAAATAAACGAATGAATGATAATCGATGTTACCATCCCATATAACGGGAATCTCGTGAAAGCTGAGAAAGAGGAACAAATTAAGTATCAAGACTTAGCACACGAGGTTGTCGACATGTGGAATGTGGACTCGGCTGTCATTGTGCTGATTGTCGTTACGGCCAATGGACTGATGGCCAAAAGCTTCGACAACCATCTATCGAAGCTGGCGTGACGCGGTTGGGTAAAGGGCCTGATACAGAAGGCCTTTCTCTGGAGCCTTAAATACCGGTACCTTGGACCCTGCTCTCGACACTGGCGGACTACTATTTTTTATATTTTTAAAGATTTTTTTTTTAAGAAATATTTAATAATTGAATCTATATGTATATTAAATTGAATAGAGGAAAATAAATAAGGGTGAAAGTTTTTTTCTTTTCTCTTTATATAAATTTGTAGTCAATGATTGTAAAAAGTCCCTTAATTTATTAAGTTGTCAAATTTTGGTAACATTAATTAACCACTGTGTAGTTACTATAGAAACAGGATATCCTTTTTCGGCTATAAATTTGTGGTCAATTAAAATATTGACAAAATATTTGAGGAAAACTGTTTTAAGATAATCAGGTAATTTCAATTTTGTTTAATTTGAGTTACTATGGTAATATTATATCACCTCATTAATATGACGAATTCTGTTCTGCTAAATTATTACAAAAATATCGATTATGAATGACTCATTTTATTAAATTAGTTTTTTTTTAGTTTTTTTAGGAAATATGCCACTAGACAGAAACTGTTGGAACTCATAGGGGAGGCTTTTGCCCAGCGGTGGGATGATACAGGTTGATAGAAACCAGTAGTAATAAGAATAATACTTGTGAAAAGACCTCAGATATTATGTTGACTAGAATTTATTACCTGTATTGGAAAAAGCATAGCGTCCCCCTTTTTTATGGATGGGAAATCATCAAATGAAGAGTCATGTCATACTCCTTCCACTCTGGGTGGAGTGCCCGCCTGAAACTTTGACGGTTTATCTGCCTGTACCTTGCTCACCCAATCACCCCCTTCAAGGTACAATCTATCTTAATACCGAAATTCACCAAATTGGTTCAGCGGTTTATTGTTATGTAAGATATTTTCGCATCCTAACTAATATTAGGAACGCGAAAGAGTTTGTTTGTTACGATTTTATGCCTCAAACAACCCAAGCAATTTTCATTAATTTTGATACAGAAGTAATAGATGCGACCTTGAGGCGAAATTTTATATTAACCCGAGGGAAACCGCGGGTAAAAGCTACTTTATAATATTAGTATCGAAGTGTTTGAAATTATTTACAAATATATAAAAAATATCTGTCACTGCATAACACCGTCCTCTTAGGACGGATAACACCACGCGCTTAACTAGGTTTAACGGAGCCAGAGCACACAATAAACACGACTCCCTCGTTTAAATTCATTAATGCATTTGTCATAAAGCTCATATCGTAATAACGTTATATCAAGGGTGGGGGACATAGTGATTTTTTCTTAATTTCCGTCGCCGATTTACTCCGGGGACGAAATTTGATTTCGGATGATAAGTCTGTATGGAATAAATTGACGCACGGGTCTGATCGCCTAAATGTACCTTGAGAGGCAATGTTTTATTAAAATAACGTTGGATGATATTTTTTTTAGAAATGTACCGATGTCTTGAAAAACGTTAAAATCACATTAAGAACCTATTTGTTTAAACATAACTTTCGTTTGCCACAAAATATTACAAAAATAACTTCTCCCCAAATTCAGTTCAAAAGGAACAGTTGCCTAAGTTCACTAATAGCTCGACTCTTAAATCTATTATCGCACAATCTACCAATCATTAATAACGGGTTATGAATGACCGCTTAAAATTCTATAGGACACCCAAACATCTGACGATCGTAGAGAAATGCGTCCAACACATGTGCCCGCGGTCTTTTCAACGCTTTCAAAATCATTTATCTTTCAAATTCTATCTCTGTCTGTCATTAATCATTGAAATGAGACTTAAAGAGAGAGAAAATGAAGTGATGGTACGTCACAAGAGTAAATACGATACGGCTAATGATACAATTAATGATTAATTGTATTTCGAATTTTACACTCTATGAATGGAACGTGAATAGCGAATCCTTTAACGAACGGTTAAGTGATAAAGTCGAAATTTGCTTGATTTTTGTGGAAGTGTGGCGTCGGCTTGTCTGATATTCTGTAATGATGGTCTTCGGGTATTTTAAAAACGTTTAACGCGAATAATGACGTTGTAAAATTCATTGAAGTTTTAAGGGTTGAGTTTGGTCTCTAGAGAGTGATACCATTCACAATTTCACACCATTTTTGTGACAATTATAGTACATTTTACGTCTTATTTAGAACACATTTGTACGGAATGTCTTTGAAGTAATTCCAATGAAGTTAGGCAGATGAAATAAGTGAATTGACTACTTTCAATAACTTGTGTCGAATAGACATTTTTTTTATAAGTATACTGTATTGCTACTATTATCGTTTACATAATTAATGTATTTTGTCATAACTTATACGGCTGAATATTATTGTTAAGTTCTAAAAATATAACAGGCAATAGTCGCATGAATGATAGTCTGATTTTATTCCCTGAAAAGAATAAAAATGGTTCTAAAAGTGATAACATTCTTAATAAATTAGGATTAGGAGCGAACATACAATCATAGGCTACGCAATCAGACGTAGGTGGTCATAACAAAACCATTACATCACGAAATCAACCTTCAAAACATAAACTTGTAACATTTAATAAAATACGTAAAATACCATCTATCGGTATAAAAATCGAAATAAATCTACAAGAATCCCATTAAAAATTACCCAATATATTTAAAAAAGTCAGAAGCATGAATGGGCGCGCGGAGGTGAATGGGGCATCATTAAAATCAAATCCTATAACAAATGTACACTGAAGTTGTTTTGTTACGCGTTTTACTGGTTCCGATGTTATTTGTAATAAATTATAGAATAATTCGTAAGTACCAACAAATAAATCCTTAATAAGGTGTCGTTAAACTTTATTATTTAGTAACTGACTCCACTTAGGGCTATTGTTGAGGTTTTTTTTTTATTTTTCTACGCATCTGTTGTTGTGGTAGTATATGTGGGGATTTCGGACAAAAAGTGATGGTAAAGAAAGGGATGTCATGTTAAAATAATAATTATTAAAAGCAACGTGAAGCAAACTCTTTAGAATAAAATTTTCTGGATAGGTTAACAGAATGTTACTTTGAAATTATTTGACTTTGCATATGAAAAGTAGTGGTGGCCTGGTGAAAAGGACCGTGACTTACGAATATGGTCATAGGTCCAAACCCAATAAAGGAAGCAATATTCACGGTTGATAATGCACATGAGTACATACTAAAATGTATGTGCACGTTGCACATACGTCAATACTGCAATCATATCTCTTTCACGTGATTCAGTCACGTGCAGTATAACGTTAATTTACTTCCTGCTTTATCTCATATATTTTCCTGAATTTCGTTAATGAGCACTTAATTAAAATTTATTTTAAACGATTTTCATATACAATTTGCCAAATTTTAGTATCGTTAAATGTTTAGTTTATCAGTTCCTATGAGTTCAGATTTTTTATTACGGAAAATATAATGCCAATAGAAAGACAGCGTTTAAAGGCGTCAATATAGAAGCATACAAAAGAAAAACTCATAATATTATTACTTATAATATAACTTATAATACATATAACAAAGCATGTGTAATGTACTCAAGAAAGAAAGAAAATGTATTTTTTTTATTCATTATTTTTGTCTGACAATGTCAAATATACTATTCCCGGTGACAATATATTATAGTTTATAGAGCATCAGGCATTGTGCTACCGTTGAGCCGAGCTAGTTTATTATTTGAGGCTCGGCCCGGCCAGTGGCTGTCAAACATAGATTGAATTCACGACGATGAAGGTTTGAGCACTGCTGGCTTCCGTAGGTTGTTTTTTTAATGATAATTCTGGTGGAATTACGAAAGCCAATGTTTACCTTTCGGATAAAAAGTTTTTTTTTTGCTTTACCTATATAGTTTTAAAGTTGTTTTCATCAAGTTCTAGTTTGAGTTTTCAAGCCTGCTGAATTGTACCTAAATACTTATAGCTTTTGTTATGAAGCCAAAAAATCAGAAACAAACAGCTGAAATGAAGGAATTCGTAATATGACTATTTTACACTACATTAAAATCGATTTACGAGCGCCAAACATGTTGAATTTTTAAACAAAATTGTGGCAATAAATTAAAAACAGCAGATAAAAAATACGGTCTCCTCAAACTGAACCCTAATTATGGAAATGTGTTCCGTCGCTAATCACGCGTCGCTGTAGCTTGACACCTTCCGCTAATTTATATCAAAAGACGAAACAAACAAAAAATTAAGAGCGAAAGAACTTGATTTTTATTAACATAAAACAAAAAGAATGGATTTGAATATTGTTTTCAATAAGTTCGCTTCCTAGTATGTTAGCTGAGAAATACTGGTTTTAGCTGGAAAAAATGGGAAAAAATGTCGAAGCAAACATAATGAGAGTATAAAATTCGATAAAGGCTAAGTACCAAATAATTAAAAATAATAAAATAAAATAGGTAGCATATGAGAGCATGATGAAATGAGGAATAAAATCTTAATGACATTTCAATTGCTGTGGAATTGTGTAATTCTAATGTGGAAATGGTAATAGGTACCTACCATTTTAACTTTGAAATTCCTTAACAATCCAATACCTACATACAAACTTATTTTAAGTACCTAGGTATAGCTCCACCCAGAGCGGAGGAAGTCATTTGATGATTTCCCTTCCTTAAAAAAAAAAAGAAAGGTATAGCTGGATACGAGACGCACAGGACGGGTTGTTGTGGCGACACTTGGGGGAGGCCTATGTCCAGCAGTCCGTCTTTCGGCTGATGTGAAGATTATTAAAAATAAATATACACGTTTTTATTTGTTTTACCATGATTCGGTGAAAAAAATCAGAAGTAAAATAATATTATAGTCAAAATAATACCAATAAAAAAAATACGTATTATTATATTTAACGAAATATGTTATACTAGCTTTTGCCCGCGACTTCGTACGCACAGATCCCGTTTTGGTGATCTAAAACCATCTTCGCATTATTGCCTTTCTAATAAAACCGCTTTGGGGCACATCGGTTGGATGGTTTCTAAGTCTATAACGGACATATGTACATAGGTAGGATTTTTTTTGGAACGAAGTTCCTTATCGCGCGTTGTGAAAGGGGGCTACACGGAAAAAAATCATACGAAAAGTTGTAACGACACTTTTTTGATTGTCTTTTGTTTCTTTTATGTTTGAATTTCGAAGAAGAATGTGGTTTTAATTTCGAAATAAAGCGCCAAAATATATGACACAAATATTTTGATAAAAGTAATTGATTAGACACTAGTTTTTCTCGCCGCTCAGCTCCTTTTATTCTATCCTAGAAGATTTTATTATTATATATATATTTTATATGATTGATATATTTTATATGATTTTTCGAAGACAAAAAACAGCCTCTTCATGAATGAGTTTTCTTAATCGGATCTGTATCTACAGTAGAACGGAATAAAGAATTTTACCGTTTATAATAATTATTAGTATTGACTATTTTGAAAAAAGGAGTCTCGTAACTTATATGTCATTGTAAGTAGGTACCCAAAAATTTCTCAGGTACACACCATCCAGAATAGAAAGTTGGTAGGTATTAATTTCAAATACTACAAACGAAACATTCGAATTAAAAAAAAAAATTGCATGATATCTGCCCTATTTTATGAAAAAACAGTTTTAAAACTATGAAACGTATCAGTTATTTAGCGTAATATACTTAATGGCGATCGTTCGAACGCAACAAATTGAAGCTGAAAACAATACAAATATTTTAAATTTTTTTTAGTTGTGAAATACTTTTATAATTGATTAAATACTAGCTATTTCATGCGGTTTCAGTTCTCTATCAAGAAACAGAACAGGGATGGTGTTTTTTTCAAGGATAACAAGTAGGCTACGAGAATGAGTGCTAGTTATGACACAGCGATACTGAAGCTTTCAATCTGCAGAAGAGTTGGTAATCCGATGAGTAGTTTAGATATTAAATGATAAATGAGATTTATTTGGAACTTTGTTCCATCCGGGTGTCCCTTGACACCTCTCAAGTTTTTTTTTGTGTTTTGTATAAGGTCCCATTAAAATAGACGGACAAATTTTAACACAGCGTTCAGTAACAAAGATATCGAACCAAAAAAAAACACTGATTTTATTTTGACCCATAATAACAAATTGCCAACGTTTTTAGAGTATTTTCGCTATTCGGTTTTTTTTAAAGTATCTAATGCGTTTTACTTATTTATTTTTTTACCATTGTCCTTATTTTGGTGGTCTAAAAGTTTGTCCATCTATTTTGATGGGACCATATATACAATTAATGAAACTGATTGCATGGAAGAAAATCGCGTACTGACTCCGAAGTAACCCTGTATAGGCCACTTTTTCAAAACCAGCAACAAACTTCCTTTCTACCAGCCAAAAAAACTAACAAATAATTATCAAACCATTACTAGCGAACAAGCGAACGAAAAATCCAGAATTCTCCTAATCAATTACGAGTCAGACGCCAAAAAACTTGGCGCCACGTGTCACAGGTCAGTGCTTCCGCCCCCGACCCTCAGGAGTCAAGGGATCCGCCTTAATGAACCATGGCCAGGCCACATCCTGCTCAACTTGATAAATAACATAATTCTGGAGTATGTTTGTTGCGGGAGCCTGTTTGAAGTTTGATGCCGATAAGCGTGCGGCGTCAAATTGTGGTCATTTGGAATATGGGTTTGATGTTTTGTCCAAATTATCTTAGAATGTTACTAGATTTTTGGGATATATTGTCATTAGTATCAGGTTTGCAAATGGTGATCGCACTTAGTGTTCTATACCAGTTCATTTAATTATGTGATTTTTGTGTAGATGCTGAGTCTCTAGAACTTTTTTAAATTTTTGATAGGTTCGCGTTTAGTGCGGGCCATACACGTTCAAATAATTTGATCAAACAGGCTGGGTCAAAGAGTTTTATAAAATTGGCATGAATGTCTGTGGGAAAATTTGATCCAGCCACACAAACAGTTTGAACCAGCCTGTTTGATCAAATTACTTGATAGGTTCAAGTAATTTGATCAAATGGCCCACATAATAACACTCATTTGATGGTAAGCGATGATGTAGGCAGAGATAGAGCACGCTTGCCTAGAATTCATTTATTCACTTTTGACGTAAAAACCTCCAGGTGAGTGTGAATAGTTAACAATGGCCACGGAAGGGTATTTCACTTCTTAGCTGTATGCACAGTTAAAGTATTTAAAAAAGGTTTTTACTTATCATCTTTATAGATGTATTGCAAATATTTAATCTTTAAAACATACTAAAATATTAATTTTCGTTTTCTTGCTTATATATTTCTAAATACATACATATTATAGACAAATTACACCCAGACACAGAACAAATGATCATGCTCATCACACAAAGATTTGTCCTGGTTGGGAATCGAACCCACAACCTCCGGTTTAGCAGTCAGGGTCACTAACCACTCGACCAACAGGCCAGTATAGAACTCACGGATTAGTGCAACGTCTTCTTTTTCCCTATTTGACTACTCATCTGCCTAGCCTTTTCCCAAATATATTGGGGTCGGCTTCCAGTCAAACCGGATTCAGCTGAATACTAGTATTTTACGTGGAGTGGCTGCCTACCAGACCTCCACAACCCATTAGCTGGTACTTTTTGGCAAGACTGGAGTGAAATTTACTGACTTCTGACAATCCGTGACGACTGCCAAAGATCTACAAATGACAAACGGGACCAACGGCTTAACGTGCTTTCCGAGGCACGGAAGAAACTCGGTGTGTTAAGACGGTCACCCATCCACAGACTAACCTTGGCAAGTGTTGCTTAACCTTTGATAGACCCGTGCAGCCGTTATTTTTAAGCCACGAGCTTCTCTCACGAGCACATATTTGACTACTGATGACTAATAATAATGATCAGTAGTCACATCATCACCACTTCTATCTCCACCATGATGTTTGTGTTCTACTCATGCCTGCTCTTCCATCAGACGTCGTGTCCCTGTCTATTATCAACACGTGATTACAGAGTGCAGGTAAATTAATTACTTTTCCCTGTTTCTAAATAACATCAGCTCTTTCCTTGTCCGATACTAAAGTTAGGTTAATGACTGCAGGCCTTGAAATAACTTCTCGAATATTATCACTTTAACATTATTATTTCAAGATATTTTGTACAACTCTGTTGTTCGTATTAGTAATTGCAGAAAATGTAGTGGAACTTCATTGTTAACAATCTTAAATGCAATCAAGTCATAAAAATCTAGTGAAGACTGCAAAACTTGAAGACTTTACTTTTAGGCGTGCCTAAAAACTGTTAAATGTTTATTTACGTTAAGTTGAGCTCCTTGCAGTTCAGGGTTGAGCTACTACACGATAACTTAGAAATACTTACACTGTCTTGATAGTTCCACTCCAGTGTGTGGTGCTTCCTTCAAAAGACAACCTCAGACATTAACCCACATGATTTCCATATAATCTGACCAATACACTCATGAATTTTAAAAGAGACAAACTTCTGAGTGGGATTCGGTGTTTCTTCTCAAAGTAATCAGCTGAAAGTACCAGTCTCACTAAATTATATTAACCAAAAAAGATTCACATGTTAAAGTGTTTTGTAAGGAAGGAGCTCGTGGCTAAATAATAACAGCCGCACGGGTCGTCTTCAAGGTTAAGCAACGCTTGCCGAGGTTGGTCTGTGGATGGCTGACCATCTTAACATACCGAGACTCCTCTGTACCTCGGAAAGCACGTTAAGCCGTTGGTCCCGGCTGTCATTTGTAGATCTTTGGGAGTCGTTACGGATAGTCAGAAGCCAGAAAATCTGGCACCAGTCTTACCAACGAGGACCGTGTTACCCAGTTAATGGGTTGTGGAGGTCTGGTAGGCAGCCGCTCCACGTAAAATACTGGTATTCAGCTGAATCCGGTTTGACTGGAAGCCGACCCCAATATAATTGGGAAAAGGCTAGGAAGCTGATGATTTAAAAGTGTTTTGTAAAATAATATCATAACTATATGTATCATTTACGCAGAAACACCGTTCATAGCGGCTGAGACCTGCAGCTGTGAAAGGTGAGACTTTGTTACCTGGAAAATTCCGAAACATCTGTTGAGGAACATTTCATTATATCTTATATTTTTCTTTTAGTCGAAATTTGTCAAGAAGTGATTATGTTTATTCGCATCATTTTTTTATTTTTTTTATTTAATATGGGTTTGCTCTTGACTCTAGTCTAGGTCATAGATGACAGAGACAAAGTCGACGATGGAGCGAGCTTACCCAGAAGAAGCCTGCGCATCATGTCAGAAAAGCCGCTTTCCAGCCGGGTAAGAGATATTTTGGAAATACCAAAACTAAACACATTCCCAACAAAGTCAAAGTCAAAGCATTTATTTCAAATAAACCATTATCAGGTACTTTTGAATTGTCAAAGTCAGTCCGTCAAAAACATGAAGCTATTTGCACGTTCCAAAGCGTAGATCTCTATGGAGAAAAATGTGCAAGAAACTCCATGGACACTCTTTTAAATCATTTTATGTTTACAAAAATCCTGGTTACATTAACAGGGAACTGAATGATCCAATACACGCGCCACCATCAGCGAGACATTGGAGTGAGCATGACACACCCTCAACTGCCCCTGCTATTTCATGTCAAACAAGGAAACTATCTATTAACATAATGGTCCAGGGTTCTCACATTTACAGAACTTGAAATAAAAATTGCTTCTAAATTATATAAAACTATGAATATCAATCTGAAAATACAGAAAAAGAAAAGTTTATTCCAAACATAATATAAGATTATGCGGAATAGTATTATTATTAGACATAAAAGAGGGTGAGCATCTCTTCCAAATATAAAACCTAACTAGTGGAACCAAGCGGCTGAGGCTGTGGAGCAGGACCGGCATTTAGCCAAGCATTTTTATCAAGGNTCGTATGAGATCACCAAAACCACACGAAACTCGGTGAAGAAAAAACAGTCAGCAACAGAAACTCACCGCAATGCCTTATACATGAGTAATGAGGCCGACTAGTGGACGTAACATAAGCATTATCAGCTCTACTCACAATTATAATGGCGACCACACTAACCGCAGTCAACATAATATTATTATCATGGGAATTTACGCCAAGTACTGTAGTAAACAAATTTTATTTACCTAGGGCTGCTCACCTAATTATAACTGTTCAGGTACATAAGAGCTGGAGAGACGGACAAGGACACAATGATTTAGTGTGAAACATTTATATCGCCAAAAAGCTGAGTGCAATAATAAAATAGAACGTCAAACATTCTTTCAATTAAAGCGTTACTTTTGTCAACTATGACGATTGTTCAAAAGACCATTCTAGCACTTAAAAAGCGTTCAAATTGAAATATCATCTCAGTGATAATCAATATCAAACTTGTCAAAGGAAAATAGGGAAATTACAGGTGTTTTTGACATTTTGCGAATATAATGCGAATTCCAACGTGACTCTCTGAAGCTCAAAATGATGAATGATGAGATTAGCATGCGCCAATGAAATGTGAAGTGTGACGTTCTCATCCGCATCTCAGTTGCAATTTGTCAAAAAAGCCTCCATTTCCAGACATCTATCTATATATAAAAATGAACCCCTATTTCTCCTGGTCACGCAATAACTTGAGAACGGCTTGACCGATTTGGCTAACAGTAACGGTTGACGGGAAATGACGGGAGCGAAGCCGCGGCCTCAGCTAGTTTTTGATAAATTGCGACTGAGATGCAATGCCGTTCGCATTTGCATTACTTAACAATTTGTAGAATTGGGCCTCTGGAATTTTACAGTATAGGTAGTCACTATTGCCCTGCGAACGCGTCGTCTATTAGTCGCGGACAAAAGCCAGTAAGTTATAAGTTCAGTTTCTAATGAAAAGCTATGCAAGCATTCTACTATCATCATCCACAGCCTGACGTCGCTCACTGATGAGCGAGCATATATGCCTCTCTTTTCCTGTGCTAATCCCAACGCTCCTGTGCCACCTTCATCACTATATTAGATGGATTCAAATGAACCGCCACTCGTCCATTCAAGGGTTCATTAGAAAACCAGCGTCAGACAGCATCAGTCTGTCTGACATATCGCTGAAATGGACCTTTTTAGTGCAGCCGTGAGACACACATTTAGTTCTTAGCATACCTACATTTTTTTTTTAAATTTTATTTCTATGTACCGTGCGTGTTTCATGTAAGTGCTAAATAAATATTATTCTTTCTTTCTTTCTTTCTTTCTTCATCCAAGTTCTTTCCTTTCTACCAATGCATCTAAAACCCAGCCAGAGAATCGTTTTTCTAATCAACCATTAACTTCTTGTAGCATTTTAGCTTTCTCAAATTTTTCGGCATTTTCATCTACTAGTATAAGGTGCTGTTTTCTTTTTTCTTCTCCAGATCAGATCCTCATTATCATCATCATATCAGCCGAAAGACGTCCACTGCTGGACATATGCCTCCTCCAAGTGTCGACCCTCACCAGTCATCAGTCCACCTTGACAGCCCTACATTATCCCAAATTCCAATATCCCCATTTCAGTGTTGGTAATAGTATATAATTTGGCGATCACGTTTTACTCATACATACGGTAGCGATATACCCGGGAATACACACCGTTATTTATAAATCGTTACAATAATATTTTTGCTCATTAAAACCGTGTTTTACCGAACATTATGTGAATTTCCGTTTATTTAATGTTTAGTATCTACTTCATTTATTTTGCTTTATTATTTGTATTTAATTTATTTATCCATATTTGGTATGTAATTATCTGCTGTACCTTTAATAATCCACACTATGACATTATAAATGCGAAAGTGGGTTAATTTATTACGTCTCAATCGCTGAACCAATTTTGATAATTTTTCGAAGGTATAGGGGAGGATTGTAGCGACGGTTACAGGCTACTTTTTTGTCACAATAAAACGCGAGATTGAAAGCTATTAATTATAAACAAAGAGTTCGAATTTTCCGAGTTTATGAATATGTGGATGATAATATCGGGGAACATTTTCACATATTATTATTTATATGAAAGGTTGAATGATTCCAAAAAGACGTAGGCAAACCCCGTACAAAATCGGGGCGGGCCGCTAGTAAAATCTATTTATAAAATTACTGTTTGGTAGAGAAATTACAATTGTATACTTAGCGTATTTTTTCCCTAAAAATGTTATTAATGTTTAGAAAAATCGCAGTAATTTATGCATGCGATATTGAATCTAATTAGTTCCATTAATTGATGAGCTTGTAACTCATATTTTTTTCGAGAAATCCATAGCATGCTTTTGTTTATGGTTGGCATAGTAAAATTTAACCAAGGCACAAGGCAAGCATTTAGTCGACTTTTCACGTGACCAGAGCGCTGGCCTTTTCTTCGGCCAACGAATCAGCATAGTCATGCAACGTGGCAATGCTACCCCTGATCTGGGCACTTTTACCACTGACATCGATGTGGACCAATTCATCAACGAGTTCATCCCCTCTTCTTTCTACACCGTTTGTAAATTTATACATATATTTTACTAGCTTGTGTAAACTGTATAACAAGTTTTTATGCCTTGAACATGTTCTAGGCACAAGTTTTGTAGAACAATAAAATAATCCAATTAGTCTTCCTACAGCCTTGCATTAATTCATTGACTGCAAAAATGCACCAAACCCCATCATACATCAAATAATGACCTCTTAAAGGGCTACTAAAGCCCTCTTCACCGATCCCGCCAACTGCGCTCGCGCACTGATTGCAGCTAGCATACGCATCGTAAGTCGTAGCATACGCCTCGTGTCGCGCCTCGCACGCGATGGCTACGGTTCGTTATTGGATTTACCAACGGTTACCAAGTTTGAATTATTGCCTTCCTCCTGGTTATATTCGGTTTGATTTCGGTAATTGGTTGCCGGAATGCGGCTGCAAGGAGTTACTAAAAGATGAAATATTATGCGGTAGTGGGTGTAGAATTTAAAGGAAAGTGAGGTAAAATTATGCCTATCGTATGCCTACTTTCAGGAACTAAAATAACCGCAAAGTAAAGTTAGCTACTGTGATTGGTTCAAATGAGGGTTTTCTGAAATGGCGGTGCACTAGATGGCAGCACTGAGGCGTCAGGTCTAGGCTTTTTTTTTTGTGAGTGGCGTCTCGCATATATATGCCTGTGGTGGCCTTAATATAAAATTAAAGCCTCCAGCCAGGGCTTATAAAAAACTTACAAACTAAGCGACTACACGCTAAGGGCACCCCCTGTGGGGTACGGGCCTCGGCTTAGGGTGTCGTTGGGGGGAGGACGGGCTGGATCGAACTAGATCAGGTCTAGGCACCTGTCAAAACGCTTATATATTCCGACTTTAGACATGTCGTAAGTAACGTACCCCTCTAAGTAGAGGACCTCTCGCCTAGGTGGCGCAAACTGGAGGCTTACCGACGCCTCCAGTTCACATCCATTTTACCGGAAAACCCTAATTTTAGACCACTGGACGACCACTAGTTAACATTAAACTAGGATAACTTGTCATTTACCTGTTCTGTGATAAATAAAACAATAGGTCTTTTTAATTATTTCAAGTTCAACACGTGATCAAAACTTCCATGTCAGACCAAAATATATCTATGGGAAATCCCGAAATAAATATTAAGTGAGTAAAGAATAAAACTGTATGTAAAATTAAACCAATAATAAAAGAGGTAAAGTTTGTTCGTTTAATAATTATTTGAAATGTCCAATTTTTAACCCCCGACCAAAAAGGAGGGTGTTATTAATTTGATGATATATCTGTGTTTCTATCTGTGGCATCGTAGCTCGTAAACGGATGAACCCATTTTGATCTAGTTTTTATTTAATCCAAAAAAGCGTTTTCGGAGCGTCATTTGTAAAATGTCAAAATCACCTCTAATTTCCCTACATTTGAACATGTTTTGACATTTACTGTCGCACAGGTGATATTCTTGGCATATTGGTTATAATAAGTACTAACATAATGAGTGGCAGTGAAGCTATTAATTATTTAAAGGATCGTTTAATATAAGGATAACCGATTCTTAAAGGTGCAACGTGTTCTAACCTAATATGTGACACGTAAGCGATATGTTTACACAAGGAAAAAATATTAGATTTTAATTGCGAACAGTAAAGATAATAAAATAAAATCATCTACCTAAAAATATATTGCAAATAATGTTTTGTTAAAAGTTCAATAAAGTTACTGCTAGGTAAAGTGATATTAATATTACCTTATTTATTTAATATTAGCACTTCGTACGCGGACAACAATCTCTAGAAGGGAGTTTGTTGTTTGTTCGCGGGCGACGTGTCAGTATTTTTAAAACTACGCTTTAAAACCCTTTTAAAGCGTAGTTTTGGAAAATTAATCACGTTTTTATCTATTTCCTATGCCACCATCTTTACTGCTGAGACCACAGGATCAGCGCAATTATTAAGCCCCGTTGGATGTTGGTTATATTTAATTATTCCACTTCTACATACATTGGGTGTCAATATAAAGTCACTATGTCTGGAAGCCAAAAAGTCCCACTAAAACCGACCATTCCACCTAAAATCACACTGACCCATTAATCCTTTTTTTTTTGACACACTTTTTTTTCCATTATAATGCGGATGTAACACATTCTAATGTTTTTTGGAGTATCTGGTAACAAATATATCGATTCGGCCTTTTCGGCAAGTTTCGTCTGAGGTAGTCAATACCTACTACAATAAAATTCTCAGCTCCATTAATCGAGATCGCGCCTGTTTCAATTATTTCACGTATTTTCCAGGTGTGTGAACACTTGAGACACAAAACTACACAAATTTACATCACAATATCCACTAGGAATCAATTTACGAATAATTAAAACAGCCGCTAAACTTCACTCGAAAAAATCCCGCCAAAAACTCTCCCATTAATCCTAAATCGACAGTGTTGCCAGATAACAAATTGTCGTTGAAACGTGAACTTTATATCGGCACGCCATGAATAGGATCTCTTATTAATATTTGCTGTTGGCTCATTTTTCACCCATTCACTGTGCGATCGCGACAAAGGGTTAGTCGGTCGGATCGGCCGACACTGCCTCAATATTTAACGTGTTCAGCGATATTTATGACTTGTGGGGCCTGTGCTACCGAAAGCGGGGAACTGTTACTTTGGTGACTACTGTAAGATGAAACTCTGATAAATACTTAAAAGGACCTTAAAGAAATTACCTGTTTTTCCTCAATCATCCGCTGTTCATTTCTGTTTAATTTTACTGAGGAATTCAAGACAGTTGAATCGTTCCTACGGGACGCGTCGAGCTTCACTGCCTCGGCGCTTTTTTGGTCCTCGCCACTGTTGGTTCCGTCTTTCACTAGTTGTATTGGTTGAGATTTTGAGAATAGTGAAGTAGGCTTGTGAGGAATAAAAATCTTCCCCTCCTTCAAAGCAGTTCAACCGTCTTCATTTAATCAAATACCGCTTTACGATTGTTTACCTACAAATCAAGCGCACTATGAATCTATACCCACATCTCTTTATTTTTAAAATTCTCCTCCATTGAACAGGCATCATCATTGCATCACTAAGTTGAAAAGTTATAATATAACACTTTGTTCTCATCATCACATTGACTCGTTAGATAGGCCACGTTTCTACAGCCGGCATGTATGCATGCAAGTTGCATTACATTGTGAGCTACCGAGACATATAGCTCGACTGTTTATAAAATTGTATTAAGAAAAGTTATTAAATTAAAAATAATTCAAAGTTTGCATATATATGAGTACATCATTTAAGTATATTCAATTTCGTTCATTCTTACAATCTTTTTTTTTGTCAAAATCTGAACACTACCGACAGTTGAAACTTTCAAGTTGTTGAATAAGTACAATTTAAAAGTCGAACTATACATAGGTAATGGGATCGATCGCGCGATCACGCCCGTAATGGGATTAACATTGCATGCGAGTTGCTTGCAGGTAGAGACGTGGTCTTAGCAAATCTCCGATCCTTCTGACAGACTCGAGATTGAATTTACACGAAACTGCACCTTCTACTACAAGACACGTTCACCGCCTTTGTTGGCTCCAATTCTCTCACTCAATTCGTCTTAAACTGTATCCATAACAGGCACTGTAGGAACAATACTGTTTGCCCCCGAAAGTAATGCCCTTTTTCGTCCGCTAACACACAGACCTCACTTCATAATATTTAATTTTCGCCCACAAAAGGGTTGCCGCGTTCCGCTAACGACCCGAAATACTTTTTTTTATTACATTTTTGGCAAAGGAAGCTAATCCTTGAAACTCGTTAAGTGATTCCCGAGATTAATGGGCAGTTAATGAGACTGTATGGCACCGTGACCGTTGCCAATGCGATTGTAGTTGTTAATCATTAAAAAGTTAAAATTGTTGACTTTGGCCACCTTGATTCGAGGTTTTGCGGGTCTTCTTTTTTTTTAATTTACTCTGAAGGGAAGGCCTTTTGACCATATTGCCAAGTCTTACGTCCTTATTTTCTTGTGTTTTGCATTATAATGCGGATGTAACACATTCTTATGGTTTTTGGAGTATCTGGTAAGAAATATATCGAATCGACCTTCTCGGCAAGTTTTGAGTGAGGTAGTATTGCGGGTTCTTTTTTTGAACCTACGTGTAGATTTCTTCTTTTTCAGTAACAAATGTATAGATTCCCTAGACCTACCGAGATTGATTTACCGCCAAATAAGGCGGAGAAGCTGTTAACTGGTATAATATAATATAATTATACCATAATACGGTAAGTAGCTGCTTCGCTCTCTTTAAAGTAGCCTATAGGTACCAAGCCGTCGCCAGGGTTCCATCTATCTCTGTACCAAAATCCATCAAAACTGGTTCGGCAGTTCAGACGTGAAAAAGTAACAAACGAACTCACTTTCGCAATAATAATTTTATAATTTAAGTATGATATGATATGGGTAGGTATTAGAAACTCGTAACTCTTTGCTACGATGCAGTAAAAGGCCAAAATCTTTAGGATTATATACCTCCAAGCAAGATGTTCCATCTCCCACCATGAAGGTAGGTGTTTCACACATCCACATAATTTTATTATATCATTTAACAACTAACATTTCAATAAGCACCTAATCAACGCTTCGTTAGAGCAAACACGATTAATGAATCTCTCTAATTTTAACATTCTTATTTCATCTGATTGTCCACAAAACACACGGCACCTGTCAAACGTGTGTGTTCCATTCAGAAACGTGGTTCCGCACGTGCCGTATTTATTTTATCCTTATATTGTTTAGAAATGACTCTTAAAATATTTTTAATGGCTTATAAATGAATAACAATTGTTGTTGCTAATGTCACGGTAAACGGTGTCTATATAGACAATGGTCTATTTTTAAATGTAAAAAAAACGTTTAGTTGGATTTCAAAACATCACGTTTTTCTTGTTGTGATTGAACATGGGGTTTTTCATATTTTATTTTCAGAATGATCTATTATACAGAAATAAAATTGTGTAAATTCTTTGAAAAATATGGGTTAACTATGTGGTTTCCTACCTTAACCATAAAATCCAATGTTACCAAAACAAATTTTTAAAACAGTGTAACAACATAAATTTGAAATCTTATTTAATTTTGTAGGTTTAAGTATAAAAAGCACAATACTTGTTCAATTAACTACTACTGGTTTCCCTACTCTTTCCTTGTTTAACCAAATCAATATCTCAACAGTACCTCCAACACACACAGAACCCTAAACCCTCCTAACTCGACAATGCTTAGCTAACGATTATCGAGACCACACCGTATCGACTCGACTCGGCACTGTCCGCCGCCGACCGAGCTCAATCGATTGATTTACTCGAATATAAACAAACTCTTTAACGCTGAGTATTGTATGATCTTTGCGTCTATGGGAGTGTTAGAGAGAGGAACAAATAATGGGCTAATGAGTGATTGTGCACCTGTAGGTAGAGGTTTAAAGTTTCATTAAAACACTTTCTTTTGCCATAGGCTTGGCCCTGCGACTTTATCCTCTGTTCTAATCCAGGTCATGATCTAAAGTTGTTGCAAGTCCAATCCAAATCTGGGCAGGATTTAAAGGCACTGAAAAAATTACCAAATGCATGTTTATTCACAAATTCAACAGTAAAAACTGAGCAGTAAACTAACTAGAGATGATTCGTAAAAAATATTTAAACGGGCAGTTAAATAAATACTGAGCAGGAATATGATTGAATGGGCAGTTATTAGTGGGCAGTTAACAAATCAGAATTAGTCGGTAAGAAATCTAAATTCAAACAATAAATGTCAACATTCTAACCTCGACGACGGAGTCCTGCTGCCTGGGGCTCCTATTGCTGTCTGCAGGGTTTAAAGGAATGCCCTATAATTGCCGATTCCATCATTGAACTGCCCATTCCCTAATTTTACCTGCCAATGATTTATTACACTGCTTAAAAAAAATTACCCTGAATTGTAGGATGCAATAGCTGCTAAATTTTCTTTTTATTACTGTTGTTGTGTAATTTTCCAGCCACCAGAAAAAAAAAAACTACCCATACAATGTTTTTAGTAACATTTCCAATGTTTAAATACCAGTTGTAAAAAATATTACTCGATTTATAATATTCGTTGGATGGAAGGAAGTAGGATAGAATACGACGGTGTAGATGCCCCTCATATATCTTTCAAAGAGGAGCTAAGAACGAGCGAATGGATTGGTGGCTAAATAAGAACCACGCTAATCGACCATTCAAACGGTTAATCTTCACCAATCTTTGTGTAATTTACACAGATTCATCATCATCATATCACCCGAAAGACGTCTCCTGCTGAACATAGGCCTCCCCCAAGTGTCGCCACAACAACCGGTCCTGTGCGTCTCGCATCCATCGGCTACCCGCAACCCTCACCTGGTCATCGGTCCACCTTGTGGGAGGCCTTCCAACGCTGCGTCTTCCGGTACGCGGTCGCCACTCCAGAACTTTTCGGCCCCATCGACCATCTGTTCTGCAAGCAATGTGCCCTACCCACTGCTACTTCAGTTTGGCAATCCTTCGGGCTATGTCGTACAAAGATTGGTGAAGATTAACTCCCAGATGTGGAATAGGAAAACCCTTCTAGATTTTGAGGCCGAAGTATGAAAACGGACATGCCAATTTCAGTATTGCATTCGCAGTGGCCGTTAAACTAATTGGCTTAATATAACAACAAAATAATAAATAAATATTAAACAATAGCAAAATTTCAAATAATAATGAGGAAATTACGAAATAAAATTGCATATGTTTTTTTCCTGTACAAATCCCAGTTTTTTATCTTTAAACTACGCTAGTATTACATTATCTGTGGTTAAACGTTATTAAAACACATAGATTGCGTCGTAGCCACGATAATTTACATAGTACCATTATCAGTCCTCATTACTACGTTAAAAACCTAAGTCTAATTATATGAAATTCTCTTAATTAAGTCTGAAGAAGTTTGTAGTGTAAAACCTCCTAACATACCGGACACAATCGGGCACTCTGCTGAAGAAAACAATAGCTTGACTATCCATTGACTGCTGGATATATAGTCATTTCTTAATAGCTCTATATAAGACCAGTTATGCAACTGTGACACTGTGTTGGGGTCGCTTGTGTTGTCATAGTTTGTCGTCGTGTGTGAAGGGGTAAGTAATGGTTGTAACTTTGTGAGGACACTGTATAGGTATGGTCAGTAGGTTTACTCTACGAAAGCTGGAAAGCAACTTTTAAGAATAAATACTTGATATACGTCTTTAAAAAATCTCTACTATATTCTCATTTTTTTCTGTTTTACACCATTATATTTCTAGTCTTTCCAACATAAACTTCATTATGTTATGGATTAATCATGCCTTCGGTATTCCTACGTTCTTTGGGTCTATTTTGGCCATCTTCCTTCCGAAATCTACTGTCATTTGCACTCAATCACAACATAGTCACGTTTTGCTGTTCAATTATTTTTAGTATAAGATCTTTTTGCCAGGAGACCTATTTCATCAACACTAGCCAAGAGTGCACCTAAGTCATGGTCAATCATCATTTGTTGACCGAAATTGACAAACAAATTCAAGTACAAGGTTGAAAATTTATGGACAAACAGGCTTATTTATGAATAAGCCTGTTTGTCCATAAATTTTCAAAAAAGATGTAATTATCCACGTGCTTAGTTTAACTACTAATTCAGGATTACTTGTAAAAATAGTAGAGATAGTAGATTATTTGTAAAAAAAATCTCCGCTGATCAGCATTTAAACTAATCATAATTATGCTTAAATATTTTTTATGAATAAGTTAGTTTTCAATCCTATACTTGAACTTTTATTTTTGCTTAAAGCCGATCACATTTGACAAAACCATCTCAGCAAACTCAGTAAACCTTCTGTTCTTGCGTACCCTGTGCTGAGTTATAAGGCAGGGCACAGGCAGATGTGTGAGGCACTCGTTAGCGAACATGCGCCGTTCTGCCTACATCTTAATTAAGGAAACGGAGTACGGTACCCTGCACGGCTGTGAAAAAGTCCTGCATTTAATTTGTGGAGGAATATTTTTTCGTATTTTTTTTACTAAAATTGTGCATTACGTATAGTATCGTTTTTTTCTACTTTTTCTCTTGACTAAAATTAAATTAAATTATAAAAGGCTGCGAGAAAGTCCTGAATTGAATTTGTTGAGGACTTTTTTTGTGTTTTTCTTTATTTGTGGGTTTTTTATTACTAGTTATTTCCGCATAGTATCATATATTTTTGGTTATAGGAACTAATTAAAATAATTAGTGAAAGGAAAAAGTATTTCCCTAATCATGACACAATACACATTTATTGTATCCTATTTTTTTTTTCTCTAAACTAAAATGATGAAGATACATGTTTGTAGGTAGGTATTAATTAAAATAAATTAGAGAAATAAAATAAGTGTAATATTTTGACACAATACATATTTTTAGGTAATTAGTCAGAAACCTTAAAACCCAATTGTTCCATGAGTGGTAATTAGTTAATATGTATGTATAAATTAGAGACTGTTATTTCAAACAATGTCCTCTGCTACCGACGTCAGTCGTTTATCAAATACCAATTTATATTATTATGTACTAATTAAGCTGATTCAGCGAAGTACAGTTGTATTATTAGTAGAATTATAGATCAGTCGACCTCGTTCGACAATCCCTACTAGGTACATTAATTGAATGACGTTAATCAAATTCATCGATCGAAGATCAATCAATTGGTAACACCCTGAGAGACATAGTACCTAATCTTGAAAAAAAAAAAGAATTGAATACCTACTCAATATAGGCTTAACTCATTTAAGTGTAATGAGCGTCATCGGTCGATTGGCGTGGAAGGTCTCCGACTCGCACTCGTGTGGAAAACGAAAAGTAAAAGTAAGATAAATAGAGAAAATATTAATATATTATCTATAAATATATTATTTATTAATATAATATTTTAAAATAAATTGATGTAAGTACGAGTATTGGAAAAAATACTTCTTAATAAATTAAATCCATAATAAATTTATGAGCAGTTTTGTTACAATTAATATGTTTATGGCTGTTACAATAAGAAAGACTCCTGTCGTACGAAAATCTTGTATCTTGAAGATCAGTTTCAAATGAGGCACATTTTGCACAAATATATTAAATTGAGATGTTTTACCTGCATATACCTATGCAATGTAGAGTGTAAACATATTTTTACCTAAGTACCTACACTACCTACGTGATTAACGTCAAGTTTATACTGCGGTGACCTGTAGCTTAATAAATAATACAATCAATTAGGTTAAGTACGTACCTAACATGCATAATGTTAGAATAATTGCACAAATTATTATAATTATTTCAATAATAAGGAAAGCGCACTTAATCACTACCTATTAGTATGTGATATCAATATGGAACAAGTTTTAATTAACTTTATGAGCTGTGCGTTGGTTTTTGTGCATTTTTCTCTGAAATTATTTGTTTCGTATTTTTTCCTCGTTTGGTTTGGCCTCGCTATGTAATGTTTCACAAATTAGGTAGGTATAATACTTAGTCGAATCACGAATTGTGCCATTTCGTTTTTGAGTCGTCAATACTAGTTTTTTCTTATATCGTTTCGCCTACTTTTGCATCATTAACCTCTAGAATAGTATTGAATAGTCTAATATTTTATTTACTTATTAATTATCAAATAAGTTCCGCCTTGAAGTTTGCCAAAGAGCGATGGAACGTAGCATTCTGGTCGTAAAAAGACAGGATGGAATTCGAAACACCACGCTGCGTTCCAAAACGGGAATAATGGACGTGGGTAAGAAGGCTGCCAGGATCAAATGGGATAAGGCGGGTCATGTGAGCCGCATGCACCGCGACCGTTGGGCAAAAGTCTCCATGCAATGGGTGCCCGAATACAGCCGGCACTGCCGATGTCAGACCAAAAGTGGTTTCGAGACGACCTGGATGCGTACCGTGAGTTCTGGTACGAGGTGGCGCGAGAAAATAATTCCTTGAAGGACTTTGCCCAGCATGGGGCAGTGCTGGCTAATAAAAAAATTTACTGAAATGTAAAGAATGTAATGTGTGTGTGTATGTAATGTGTATGGCATAAAATGTGCCTTTAAGAATGTTGTGAATATTCAAGTTTAAAAACTTTAACCTTAACCCTTAAGCACCCGTAGGTATAGGTACCCTTAGTCACGTAAATTCATTTATGAGTACTTTCCTATATTTTTCCTTGTTTTTATTAACTTATGTCGTATAAATAGAAGTGAGATCAGTTTTTATTAAGGTGGGCAATTTGGTATAAAAAATGGTTCTTACTAAATTGCTTGTTATGTTTTTTCTTATTGTTATCAGTTTCTACCAAAGTACTAATTTATTAATATTTACGTAATAACCGCATACATTGAATGTTATATATTGTTATTAGGTACCTATTAAATCCATCTGATAAATATGAAAAATAAAACTATGTAATGTAGGTATGGCATTTTCCAGAGATTTGAGAGAAAGGGGTGCAAAAAAGTAGCCAAATGCAATTCATACTCGCGTGCAAAGGGTTTCGAACAAATCTCATTTTTGTAACATGTTACAAAAATTTAATAAAAGGCATAGTTATTTTTCATAAAATTTCTTGAATAGCTTCAAAATTATTTATTTTAAAATGGTAACAAAAATCTAACTAAAACTTTCATAATAAGTCCTTCATTTGATTATATCAAACAGTACACTTTGAAAAACTTTTTTTTAAATTTTCTAGTTTGCCCCCTAAAGTTACCCCCTTACTCAAATATTTATGTACGTAACACGTCCATGTTTGGGTCACAGAAGTTCATATGTGCACCAAATTTCAACAGTATCGGTCCAGTAGATTCGGAGAAAATTGGCTGTGACAGACGGACAGACAGACAGCCAAACAATCAGGTGATCCTATATTGGGGGTTTACAGATGTTCGGAACCGTAAAAATAAAACTCTTTCTACCACAAAATATGTCAAATTGTAAAAGTCAGAAGTAGATTAAGTGAATAAAAAAAATTATAATATTCTCCTGATGAACTTCATCAGTCCCGCACTTTCGTGCATCCATACCAACTTATTAGGTCGAATATTGATGAGCAATTAAGGTTAGTGTTCAGAGCAATCTCGGGGATAGCGATAAGAATATTTGTTGTCCCCGAAGCAACACTTATGCTAATCACTCGGCGTGGCTTGCCATCTATTGGTACTCTATACAAATAAATCAAATTGAAGTGTCTGTTAGTAATATAAAAATATCAGCTTTTTACTATATGCATATGAAAGTATGTACATATGTACCTTATAACAGAAAAACAATTTTAACTTCTTTTTTGTCTGTCAATCGATTTATTCCAGCTAATCTCCGTAACGGCTGGCCCGATAATAACGGAATTTTCACTGTCAGATAGCTGTTGTTGTAAGGAGTAACTTAGGAACTATTCTTTTATCAGAATAATAAAGTTTAATAATTTGGGTTTCGAGTAGAATCGTTAAAACTCATGAAAATACTTTTCATGCGGGCGAAATCGCGGCCAGAAGCTAGTTACCACTTAACTTGGCAATCGGCGGTGGTCCCGTACAAAAAAAAGACAATTATATGTATAGTAATTATTGTGAATGCAAGATTTGATAAGAATAGAGATAGCCTTTTCTATGGTATGGAGAAAAGGATTTTGTTGCCAATTCTATTCGTTGAAGAAAGTTTTATCTTTGGTTAATGGAACTCCAATAAAGGGGTTACATGATTCATCCATTATGAAATTGAGAGTAAAGCAATTTTTTTTTTTAATTTTGCAGTTCTCATAGTAAAAGTATGATATTAATTTTTAATAGAAAATCATAAACTGACAAGGGACATTCTGTCAGCGGTAGCATGGCGGAGGCGATTGACAAAACGTCAAAAATGTATGGGATTGGCACACGCTGTTCAAATATCACGTGATCAATCCCTTGTATTTTGGCATTTCAACAATCGCCATCACTACGATTGGAATGGCACTTCTACAGCCTCTGGTTCTCCAATCTATGAAAACCGTAGAGAAAGATCAAGGCGAAGTAAAATTACATACCTACTTACTTCAAAACAAATTAACCCCAAGCTGTGAAAATCTAAAACGTGTTAAAGGTAATTCGGAACGACTGCCATCAAAACATTTCTACCGTGTTGATTTACCGTTAGCTTGGACCGGTCCATAATACCGTGCTAAAGCCGTGCAGAAACCATCTCCTGCTTACAACGGCGAACAATAATTTCTATTAGGAACACGCCATAACTCATAATTGCTACAGCCGCCACAAACGCCTGATTGTTAGCCAAATGAAACGAGCATATCCCACACAAAACACCTTTCTTTTACCTTATGACTTATCGATTTCCCTCGTAAAATTTATGAAGATTACCATCGACAATCACGCCTACTCTCAAGAAATCAATGGACACTCAAGCTTTGCTTCCACCTAAGATTTATTAGTCCCTATTCGAACATAATCTCAACTAATTCACCGTAGAAAAACGTCAGGTTTATAGCCAGCAGGACAATCGCTCCTTTGTCGCTCGACTCAATATATTTTAAATGACTGCTCGAGACGGCCTCTCGTGAGGCCGATCCCATTGTGACTGACGATGGACGTTCCTTTTTCGTAATCGAAAGCGGGATATTTATTTTGAATTAAGAATAATTTCTTTTTTAGCTGCCGTCTGAGGACGTGTGCCGAGCATTAGCGGCTTTTGTTGACGCTGTATTAATGAACTTTGAATATCGAATGGGGTGCTTTTTTCTTTTTTTTCTGCTTTTGAACTGGACTACCGCGTCGTTTACGGATTTCATTCTGGATGCGTCAACTGTTGAAGAATTTCTGATAGTTTCTTTATGAGGATTCAAACGTTTTTCACCATAGCGTTCTAGGCACAATGAGTTCTATTAATGGACAAAGCAGACTCAAAAAGAAGACCGGACTTTTTTTAAGAGGTTTAGAGAGGCCAAGTTCTAAGCTGTAAGTTTGGCCTCTCTGAATCCAGCAGTGTAATGCACGTGCAATGCCCAGCTGTGGACGAAGTTGGGTTGTGGATATCTGGATGATGAAAATCATGAACTTTGTAAGAAAATTAAACACAACAGCTGCATTTTACAGTCACAATTAATGTTTGTAAATGGTTTTCAGAGGATTTATGAATGAATACAAATTGTTATTGCGAGTCACCTAAACTGTTACTGCGTGGGTCGCAGTTGAGCGTGTTGAACCATCTCTCCTATGTTGTCGCAACGGTGATCCACTGTTGTGTTGTTGTAAGGTTTGATTATTTTTAATGAGTTTCAGTGCTTACCATATCCTATAATATTATAATTATAAATATGAAAATAAGTTTGTTTGACGCGTTTACGCCTAAATCACCGAACCGGTTTTGATGAATTTTGGTACAGAGATAGATGGGAATCTGGAGAAGGCATGGACATAAGCAAGCGAAACCAGGCAAAAGCCAGTCATCTTATATTTAGGTATTATTATTTTCTAACCAACATGTAAAATAACAAACAATTTCACTTTTCGTCTCTCAAATTCTCAAAAGATTAAGTCTTCGACAAATCATGACGAGAGGGTTCAGCAAACAATAAATATCTCCGACTCTTAACTCCACTCATGTTAAGTCAGTTTGCATTGTTTGACAGAAACAACATGGCTGCCAAAGCTTACATTAACACTTTGCTAATTGAAAACTGTGTCCCGAGACCAAGATGGATGATTGTGGGTTTTGTTGAGCGGTTCTTGCTTGAATATTAATATTGGTTGATTGTTTAATGGATGTTGGAAATCGTAGGTAAGGAATTTAACGTTTTTGAGTAACAATTTGGTTTATCATCAATTTCAATTCAGCCCAAAAGCGTCCATTGCTGGCAATAGGCGTAACCCAAGTGTCATCACATCGAGCGGTCTTGTGCGTCTCGCATCCAGCGGATTCCCGCGGCCTTCATCAGGTCGTCGGTCCATTCGGACCGAGCGTAGGTAGTCATACCTATTGAATCAGGGGGACTACTCTCTAAACCCGAAGTCCGTAGTTTCGGGCTTAGTTGCGGGCGTATTTTACTCCGTATCACCTACGGACTTACGAACTAAGAATGAATGACAACACGATTTGACAGTAACTGCCAAATCGTGTTGTCATTAAGTCTTAGTGGTAAGGTGAAACGGACTAGAATACGCCTGCAACTAAGATCGAAACTACGGACTTCGGGCTTAGAGAGCAGCCCCCCAGGAATGAAGATATCCGCAGGAGAACTAAGGTTACCGACTTAGCTCGGAGAATCGCCAAACTTAAGTCGGCAGTGGTTGAACGGAGTCATAGCAAGGATGTTGTGATTTTTTAGTAAAAGGACGCGTTTAAAAACAAATACATTATGCTAAGCAGTTGCCCAGGTGTCCTTAGAAAAAAAAAATCTTACTGGAGGTTTAGTAAGTGTTCATGATTAGGTACAGCCAGAAAATGTCGTAAACATTATTAATTAATATAAATCGGAACATATATCGAACATTTTATTTTCATTAATTGTGTCACCTAAATAATACGTCAAGGTCGAACCGATACCTAATAACAAACATTGAATGAACGCAGTATCACATATTATGCATTTATTTTTGCACAAAATGACGTCATTGAAGTCACACCACTAATTAACGAGAAAATGATTCCTTTACGGTACAAAGAGGTACTATTATTGTGTTGAAATATTAATTCATTTGCGGTTTAACTCTCAATAATTCTCAGAATATGACTTCTTAGTATTTAAACATAAACGCGATAGATACCTACTAATTCACGTTGGCGTAACATTTTAATTTTGCAAATATTAATTGTTCACCACAACATTTCATTGAGATTTCGACTTTATGTTCTTAAAAATAGAGTCTGTGATTAGTTTGGTTGTCAACTAAGATTGATGAAGCGTGGTCATTGATGATCGAATCTAAATAAACATGCTTTGGCCAGCCGCTTCGCCTGTGTTTTTGCCGGAAATTATCCCAAGGAATGTACGGGATTAAAAGCAGCGTATGTGCTATTCCAGACTATAATCTATATCTGTGCCAAATTTCATCCAGAACTGTTCAGCCGTTCCGGAGTGATTGAGTAACAAACGACCATCCATCCAAACTTTCGCACTTATAATAGTAGTAAGAGAGTGTTTTGTGAATGTGTGTGTGTTTGTCTAAACGTTAGTGTGTGTTGGTGACGTCATATCAAAAAAATAGCCTTCACGTAACGTTATGCATGTTGGAATGTTATCGAATTAACTGGAAGTGTGAAGCTGTTCAAAGTGCTTTAACAATTGTTGATACTGGATGGAGATTTAAGGAAAACCCTTTTAAGCAGGAAACTATGCTTTCAGAGTTATTTGGCAAAAAACCACTTCAGTTTTCCGAAAATGTGGTAGGAAAGTCATACTTCCAAGTGTTATTTAATTTCAAATAAGGGAATTTGGTGATAAGTTGTTCTAGTTCGCTTAAAAGGTAGCCCTAGGTGTTAATTAACTCTTCCTTGTATGTAATTTCTCTAATTTTGCTATTGGGAATTCGGGGAATTGCCTTATTGTTCTCTCACGATACAGTCCAGCATACCTTTTTTAGGCCCAAACGTCACGCAGCGGTGTAACTAAGGATTACTCTCACATTGTAATGAGTTTTTAAAGAAACCTCTTCCTTAAAATTTTTGAGAATACACCGAAATTGTATCATTGCCAGCCCTTTTCTACCGTTACATACCTACTCTAAGCCTGTATGTCATAGTGCCCTGGTATGTGCAAGACTCATCCAGGTGTTACCCGCAATCATCTGATTATCATCCACGCATGTGGATGTTGGTCTGCCAACAGTACTTCTACCGTCCATCTCCTAAGTATAGGCCTTCTCATGTGCTATGCTGCCCTGGCATGTGCGCGATTCAACCCTGTTTTACCGGCGATTTATTAAATATAATTTAGTCCATCTGGCTGTTGGTCTGTCGACATTCGTTCTACCGTGTATGTTGTTATGTTTTGACAATGCTGTCCTTATCACTGCCATTGAGGTTTCTCGATGACCTGTACGCCCACATCCAAACACTTAAGGCTCCACGCAAACGAGCCACCGGTGGCTGTCGCGCCACGTCGTTTGGTACCGCACAAACAAGGTGGCTGCCACGAGTTGTCGGTGGCCGCCACTAGTATTCGATGGCCGCTACAATTTGTAGCACTCTCCTGCTGTACAGTCTCAGGATCAGGATGGATTCCAAGACGGAAGGTTTGATTGCACGAATAATTCGAAAACGATTAATTGTTTACTCTTATATCGATTTATTGATGGATTGTTTTTATGTAGCGAGTGGCCGCCACCACGGTAACATGTCGCGGACACTGTGTCACGAGTGGCAACCACCGGTGGCGTTGTCGCGGATACTGAGTCGCGAAAGGACGCCACATGCTACACGTGTGCGGCGATTCCATACAAAACGTGTTAAAAATCATGTAAACATCTTGTCGCCAGCCACCGGTGGCTCCAGGGTTGCGGAATTTGTTCGAAAGAGTCACCGCGGCCCTGGAACGAGGGCTTTAGAAGAAACACGGATGGGTTTTAGTCAGTAAAAGTCTGACACGCCCTTCCGCTCCACCCAGAGCGGAAGAAGTCATTTGATGATTTCCAATCCTTAAAAAAAAAAAAAAAAAAGCCACCGGTGGCTGTAGTCGGTGGCCCGTTTGTGCGGAGCCTAATGGTCATATTTTAAATACTTAGCCTGTACATCTGACGTAACTTATCGTGATGGGATCTTATCTGTTCGTGTTCATTCCATTATAAATAGGAGGTAATAATGCCTACTTTGTATTACTTTATATTTGACTACTAATTGAATATGATCTATCACGTCTTTCATACAGAATGAACAATTATAGGTTGTTGATTAAATTGTTTAGTGGTCGGATCTAGTGACAAAAGGTCAAAGGTCAAGATGTTGCAACTTATTACATATGTGCTTAACCTATTCAGCTCTAAATAGTAGGCAACAAAGTCGCTGTCTGTTCATCCGATTATTTCTTCTAAACTATTCAGCGGATTTTACGATAGCAGTCACACGATGTCGACAGAGATTATTGAAAAAAAAAAAAAAATAATAATAATATCATATAAAATATCTGTCAAAAACAAAACGAATAAGAGAGCTACCATTAAATTATTTCAAAAATAAAACTTAAGAAATGGATCTACGCTATAAGTGAATTATTAAGTTACAAGCAATGTTTCTACATTGCTTGTAACTTATAGTTCATAATTACTAAAATTACTTAAATCAGTTTCAAAAGGTAATTGAACAGTAAAGCTTTCTTTTTTATATTTTTCCTTGTTTTTGTCAGCATGTTTTTAGTCAAATTAAATTGAAGATGATCCCAGTACCTAGTAATTGTTAGTTTTAATCTTAATATTAAGTTCTTTTTCGTTGCATGCTGAATATTAGTAAGCAAAATGTGTGAAGCTTTTTATTACTGAAGACCATTCACGTAGGTACCATATTTTATGCAAAATAATTCTATTCTGTTCTAATAGAAAGAACGATGGAGGGAGAAGGAACTTTTGAACGAACGAGACTCCGTGGCTAAATAATAACAACTTAAGCAACGTTTGCCGAGGTCGATCTATGGATGAGTGACCATCTTTACATACTGAGACTCTTCCGTGCCTCGGAAAGCACGTTAAGCCGTTGGTCCCGGCTGTCATTTGTAGATCTTCGGCACTGCCAAAGACAGCCTACACAGTCCACACATGACAGCCGGGATGCGTTACGGATTGTCAGAAACCAGAATATCTGACACCAGTCTTGTCAAGCAGTACTGTGGTACCCAGTTAATGGGTTGTGGAGGTCTGGTAGGCATTCGTTCCACGTAAAATACTGGTATTCAGCATCTGGTTTGACTGGAAGCCGACCCCAAAATCGTTGGGAAAAGGCTTGGCAGATGATGAGTTATAGAAAGAGCCATAAATAACTTAAAAGTAAATTTTGTATACTGTACCTATAGTCCCCCTGACCGATTTCGGCCATGGCGGCCACTCTCAACCGAGACTAGCCATCGGCGCGGGATTATAATATAGTGCACAAGTGTGTGCGCAAACACAGGTGCCCTCCCTCTTCCATCACTCTCATATTCCGATGGGACGGCAACCCGACACGAACCAACGGCTTAACGTGCTTTCCGAGGCACGAAGGCGTCACACCACCAACTTCTAAACTCCGGGCTGTCACTGAGAAAATCCTATTGGAAAAGCCAAATGACACTTTTTGCCTGACCCAGGACTACACTTTCGGCAGCCGCGCTTGCTGTACCTACTCTACCTACTCGATAACGGGACATTTAGGGAAGTGGCAACTCCAACATAAAAACCTGACTACCTACAGGGGCGTACGTGACCTATGTCACAGTTGTGGTCAAATTTTCAATGAAATTAATATTAATGTGACGAAATTCTTATCCTGTTCAGAGTTACAACTTAGGGATTCCTTGGTTGAATTAATAACAATTAAGTGTATCTTTCCATTTAGTAATTTCGTTCCTAGAATTGATTTTACCCATAATAATATAGGAACAATAATTTCCTTAATTAAATCACAGGACCTTAATATTCAACTAGTCAGCTTGGTTCAAATTCCAACACAAGTAGATACCCTAAAAAGGGATGTCCCGAGTAGTAGCATAGTAACTCGGGACATAAACCCCTTTATCCAAAATTTTACATAACATCACGCCTGAATTCTCCGAAGGGTTAGGCAGAAGTGTATGTATAGTACAGCCACATTTCAACAGTTTTTGTTTTTCAGCATTTATGTTTAAGTTCCATGTAATAGGGGAGAACTTGTTGGCATCAACTCAAAAAAACTCAAAGCATTTATTTCAATTAAACCATTACAGCCACTTTTGAATAGTCAAGAGATGAAGCTAATTAAAAGTTCCAAAGCGTAGATCCTTATGGAGAAGAACGTGCAACGCCATGGACACTCTTTTAAATCAATGTTTTTTACAAAGGTATGGTTACGTCATTCGTGTGAAAATTATACAAACATACATAGGTATATGTGAGAACGATGTAGAAAGACATGCACGATCAAGAGTCCGAAACAAAAAAAAAAAAAAACAATTCAAGGAAGAAATCTGGCAAAAACCCAGACTGCAGGCTACTATCGAGAAACTACACGTTTAGCAGGTTATTTTACGACGATAACCTATTCTTATGAACATATTTAATAACATTATTTTAATTTCCAAACAACACTTAATTACTATCACTAAAATGTTAAACCTCTCTTCGCTCAATGCAAACGTTTGGGTAGATGGATATTTGTTACTCTTTCACTGATCTGAATGAAATTTGCCAGAGAGAGAGAGAGAGTTAGATTGTAGTCTTTTTTATCTCGAGAGAATGTTTTCTTGGTATAATTTCCGACATTCACGCGGGCGAAGTTGCGGGAAGAAACTATAATACTAGAATATTACTAGCTGCAAAGTCAAAGTCAAAGTCAAAACGTTTAGTTCAATTAGGCCATTAAACGGCACTTTTGGACGTCATCGTTTACAGTTCAGTAAAATAATAATATTACATTAATAAAGTGACTCTACTGTCCATTCGGAAAGGTAGATTCTTATGGAGAAGAACGGAAGTTACTCTTTTCAAATAATGATTTAACAAAATTTGGTATACAAAAATTAATTTAATATTATGTGACGACGATGCACCCAAAGTATGCTACTTATAAGAACAAAGTATTACCAGCAGAGGTAAACTTATTCATTTTCTAAAGAAATTTAGGTAAATGGTACTCACATATTTACAAACAGCTGCAGGCCGCGGCTCCGCCAGCGTGAGTGTCGAAAATTATCCCAAGGGAACATAGGTACTTCCGGGAAGAAAGTATCCTCTGTGTTATTCCAGACTATAATCTAAGTACCTCTGTGCCAAATGTCATCAAGATCCGTTGAGCTGTTGTTAGGAAGAAACATCCATCCATCCAAACTTTCGTATCTGTAATATTAGTATAGAAAATATTATGTTGTATCCCAACCTTACCTAATTACTATCACTTAAAGTTTAACCCTTCTCCGCTTAAGGTAAAGTCGTGAAGTGAAGTAAGAAAACACAATTACTTGATATTGTCCCGGCACAGATTAACAGGTAAACTTGTGAACCGATCGATAAGTCGCATCTTGGGGAACGTTAAACCCATTAAGGATTTCTCTTGAACGTGCGCATTCAAGGGTTAGGACCTCGGGTTATTCTGTAGTGAAAACGAAAAGGAGTTCAATTAACATCTAAATTTATTGTATCTATCAAATATTAATTGAAGTAAAATGTGTCAATTCACATGCACATTTAAACATCTTTTACGTCAATAATTCAAAGTGAAATTTAAAGTCTAGTTTTCCTTTAGAAATAATATAAAATGTTTATTGTCTAATGTTTTAGTTTTATTTTACACTGTATTTTTATTAATTTGTTAATTGAGGTTATTTTGTATAGTGTAAACGAGTTTATGTAACAGTCAATTAGATAGAAAACAAATAATAAGACAAGCTAAATTTACAATATTTTTAGAAGTATCCTTAATTTTCTTTCCATTTTATTTCATATTACAGCTTCTTCTTAGCGTATCGATGAGAAACATACTCCCCCCCCCCCACTAAAGTAAGATTATTTGTTTGGCCCAATAATCAGCTACGGTGAAACCGTTTGCTGTTCTCAGGTCCTCACTTCTGCATGTGACTGGATATACAGGGTCTACAGCTAAAAAGCGTCTACTACGTGTGTCAAAAAGTCCATTTATTAAAAAAATCTGAGGAAAAAGTTTGCAGAATGAATCGCAGCTATCTATAGAATGATCTGTGCGCTCTGGGTGCTAGCGCGCGCTTCATCTAATTTGTAATTACCGCCGTGCGCCGCCAGAGGGCTCTTATTAAGTTATTACGCCGCGACAATGCGCCAACATCGCTTGTGCCAACTTTAAATGTTTTCTCAGAAAGTTTTTAGAAAACTTCGTTGTTTGTTAAGTTTAATGGTGGACTGTTAACGTAAATAATAGACATTGCATTAATTATTTGCTGTATTGGTAAGATGATACTCCAGCGCGAGCGTCAGCGTTTGCCGAATGTTTACCTACGCTAAGTAAACGCGACGCTAACGTCGCGTGTACGCGATGAAAGTTTCAATATAATAGGTCCATGTGACGTCAGCGGGGCACCAGATGCGAAGACAGATGACATGGTAAAATAATTTCCACAGTTCTCTGTGAGGATAAGAAATGCTGGCGATGAAAGACCATAACGTACTTTTTGGTCATCAAGACCTAATGAATTTCCCCAACGTTTTGCCCCACTTTTGTAAAAATCCCAATTATGGATTGAAGCGAGAAAAATGGGGCGAATGCGGAAAAAAGTATTTAAAAATTGGGAATTGAGAACCATTTTTTTTAAGTACGTCTGATAGAACGTTGATAGATCATCACTTTCTCTTTAAATTATTCCCTTCTTCGTGAGTCCAAGCTCTTAGCATCTAAGATAAATAAAGGACCAAGAAACAGACTAATTAAAAGGTCTATCTAATTAGTAATTACGGGCGTCGAGAGCACTTATTAAGTTATCAACGACGAGATAGTATGTAGGAGTATGCGCGAGGAAGTATCTTCAAGTATTTTATAGAAACGTTTTATTTAGAAACTCCTTTTTGTGTAACTTGAAATGGCACAATTCTCTTTTGTTTATTTTAGGAAAGTGGTCTTAGGATTCAAGAGTTTATTTACTTCTGAATTTGCGAGCTGGAAAGAACTTGGCATTAACACAAAAAGAAAAATCCTCTGTGATTCTTAAACAGTTACTTTTGAACAAAGTAAAGAATGAAGACCAAAATATCACGTGACCGGAACCTGGGGGTCTATAGTGAAGTTCTGTCAGCGGTAGCGTAGCGAAGGCGATTGTCAAAACGTCAAGAACTTAAGGCTTTGTATAGAGCCTCTTTAAACCCAAATAACTCTTCGTTTTAAAGCAGTTGCTTTGGAATACTGTGAAAAAATTAAGACCAAAATATCACTTGGATCAATCCTGAGCATTGACGCTGATCCGGAACGGCGTGGACGACAACTTCTTATCCTGGATGTCCGTTGCGAGCAACGCTTTCGTACTACGACGTGTCAACGTCACCATGATTTATCATTTAGAAATTCACAAATGTAGTAATAACATTTATCAATTAATATTTTTTTATGCCGTCGGGTATTTTGTTAAAGATAATAATAATGCAGTGTTATGACCACTAACACGTAGCATGTTTGTATACTGCCTTCTAACTGGTGGTCTAGGCACCATGCTTTAGTTCTTTAACGACCACTAATAGGAGAGAGTTTGCCTTTTCTTTCAAACAGCCACTTTGTTTCTCCGCTAGTCAATATGCAAGTCCAGTATGGAGCCGCTCTGCCCACACCAAATTAGTGGATACAGCTCTAAATGAGACGTGCCTGATAACTGGCTGTCTTAAACCGACTCCAGTACGAATGCTGTAGCTATCCATTAATCAGCATTGCACCCCCAGAAATACGCAGGACTATAGCAAGCCGTATAGAAAGGGCGAAATGAGAAAACAGCTACTTTCTAACAGGTAAATTATAAACTACTTACTAGAGACAGCACCAACAGGAGGCAGTTTTGGTCTTACATGAAGATCTTTCTAAGATATAAGTATGCACCAGTATTTAGTAAGCTAAGTGGAGATCTATACTCAGTAGGAAGGTGAATATAGGTTGAATAAATTGAAAGAGTAGAACGTATGATTTGCGATATGTGTTGGAAACAGGAATTTAATATTCATTATCAAGCTGAGTTTATTTACGCTGCCTTTAAGACATAGGTAAGTCGAGTTTCCAAAAGATTTTCTTTTGAAATAATCATTAATGACCAGGGCGAAGATGGCGAGACGAGTTCAACTCCTACCGAAAAATCTGGCCCGTACTAGCAAAGAACTGAGTTGTGTGCAAAAGGCACATGGACAAAATTGCCTTTGCCCAGCCGTGGGCCAAAATAGGCTAGATATATTCATCATCATCATCATACCAGCCGAAAGACGTCCACTGCTGGACATAGGTCTCCCCCAGGAGAGGGGTTTGCCATAATCGCCACGCTTGGCAGGCGGGTTGGCGATCGCAGTGTAGCTGTTGCAATGCACAGAGGATGCTGCTGCCCATTCTTTGACACTTTCCGTGGGTGTCGTAAGAGGCGACTAAGGGACTCCCCTTAGTCGCCTCTTACGACACCCGCGGAAAGTGATGGGATGGTGCTATTCTTTTACGTCCGACACCATACAGAACAAACCTTCACCATAGAGAAGGCTAGATATATTTATGGCACCAAAGAAAAAATATTAGACGAAGAGAAAGACACTCAAACTACGTAGCGTATTATTGGAAATGGGTAACAATCAGACAATCAGTTATTTTCACGACTCATTTTGATCGACGACGCCGACGCACGGTATTTGCGCTTAACCTCCGTACCCAAAGGGTAAAACGGGACTCTATTACTAAGACTCTGCTGTCCATCCGTCTTTCTGTCTGTCTGTCTGTCTGTCTATCACCAGGCTGTATATCATGAACCGTGATAGTAAGACAGTTGAAATTTTCACTGATGATGTATTTCTGTTGCCGCTATAACAACAAATACTAAAATACGGAATAAAATAAATATTTAAGGGGGCTCCCACACAACAAACATTATTTTTTGGCCGTTTTTATAGATAATGGAACGGAACCCTGCGTGCGCGGGTCTGACTCGCACTTGGCCGGTTTTTTTTTACTTACTTGCCTTACCTTATAAGTATCCAGTCCAGTTACTGTAGGTAGAGTAGGTAGGTAAATGTGTATCGTTTTAAACAATTTAATTCAGCAAAAGTCTTGCTGGATTCCGTTGACCTTTCAAATCACTAAGATAAAGTTTAACAGCCTCTACATCTGTGGTATCACCTTTAATGTCAGATTTCACCTCGAAGTTAAACCTATCATAGCACATTGCGACAAAACCTAACAATTATCGTGCACATATTCGAACTTGCAACTCAGGGAAGCGATTCCATCTGGATACATTCGAATCTCAATACGATCGAAATACATTATCTTCCCTCCCTTCGAAAACCCAACCTAACTTGTACCATCCAAAGTCCAAACTCCCTCGCATTTACCAGGACAGGGTCTTATCAAACTTGAACGTAAATCCAACTCTATGTTGACACAGGTAAGGTTTGATTTTACTTGTGGGAAGGTAGACAGTGGTTTGGTTAGGCACAGTCGTGACTGGTCGCTTGACGCTTCCTAATGAAGTCGTAAGACTCTGCTCGCACACATCGAGCCTCCAAGTTGTATAGTATGGAATATGTTAGTCGTTTAGCATGGAATATTTTGAGGAATTGCCTTTTTGAATTGCTAAGTTCGGATTATGGGTCGGTTTAATATGTTGGGTTCAGTAATAAAGCCCGTAGAACTGAACTGGTTTCTTTAAGTTCAAGCTAAATATTTCTGCATCCTTGATGGGCTGAAATATAGATTGGCAAAATGGTTTTTAAGAAGAGCTTCTCTAAAAAAGATAGTAGTTTTTTTGTCATTAGCAGTGACATTAATTGCAATCAATGTAGTACAAAATCCAAATCCTGAAACATTTATGATAGGATTTTTTAAATCTCAATCACAGCAATTCGAATGGGCATTAGGCACTTTAAAAAAAGTTTCATGCAAGCTACGGAATATTCTAAAATCACACTGTAGCTAGGAGAAATTCAGCATCCCAAACTGTTATTGTAGATCTGATTTTTATTCGAATCATGTGTTATTTAAACAACATTCGTCAAGATAATATAAATTGTTACATCTACTCCGCCTTTTCACAACATATTCCAATTAAAAACAAAAGCTTCCTCCATACTACATTACCCAGCCAGCCTCGTCTCTCTGGGTGGCTCTTATTATAACTCATTAGCTCCACAGGACACCCTGCACATAACTACACAAATTATCTCTTTTGACTCAGCACTACACCAGCTTATTCAGACCCCTCGCCTTCTTTATGGCCGTTTAGATTCTGATCAAGATTCGCACAAGTTTAGGTCTAGACGTGTTGGTAACTAATTGGTGGAGGAATCTTTTGTGAAGTCTGTTTGTATGTCATCGTTTGGCTTAAAAGGTTTCATCGTTTAGTTGATAGATCCTTTGTTTGTTAGGATTCAATTAGCAACTCTATTGGGGACACGGTGAATCAATATTATTAGTGGACGAAAGGTCTTGGAAAGGTTTAGACGATTGGCATCAAAATTTTGTGAAGATTCAGACTTAGGGCTTTGTTGATGGATAAGCTCATTGCTAGTCTCGGGCTATAAGACCACAGCTGATATATGCCTCTTATAAAATTAGGTTAGGTGCATCAGATTGTTACCGAATATGTACGAAGTTCCCACTTTTCTTCGTCAATCTCCTTAACATTTTCTCAAATAATACGGGGTAGGTAGGACCAATCTATTTCTTCGACACAACTTGAGCCGTCTTCCTATCCTAAATCGTCTGTCACTTCCAGTCTTGCTCACCTCTAGTGTTAAGGCACTGCTACGTTTCTTTTCTTCGTTTGTTTTCACTGCTTCGTTCATTATTCTCTTGTACTTATCGCAATTAATTTTCTGCTAAACAATCAAAACGAACATTCATTGATTCACCACGACCATCACAGTAAACCTCTTCATTTCCCAGCTAGCGTTCTCACAGCATTCAGCGTTAGTTTACACCATTTGCTAATGTAATTTACCTCAAGTTTACACTTGTCTAGTACCACGTTAAGTTTACATTTGTCTATTAGGTACCAGTAGTACCCACGGCGCTATCTACCGCCATGTTTGGTTTGCTTGGGAGGAGAGTACACTGGTTGGTTTTCCGCTGGTTGACTGTTGTTAAGCTTTCGAACAATGTTTGCGGCACCATTCTTTTCTCTTTAATTTCGTGGCAGTTTAATCGTTTGCCCAAGTCTTGTCGAGCTTTATTGATTCGGCGTTTTTCTGTTTTTCGCCACTGTAGTTTCTGACTCTTGGGAGTTGGGAATAGTGTGGTGGGTTAGTCAGAAAACATCTTTGTTCTGGCTGTTAGTCTTTGGTCTACAGGAGATTGAAATCTGACATCGTCTAAAGTTGTTTCATTTTAGAGCATGATCTATGACAGCAAGAGAGTTTAGGTAGAGTGTCATTTTATCAGCGATAATTCTGTCAAAAACGTCTGAATTGTATGGGACTGATATGTGGTTATCATAATATTACGTGGTCCCAACCATTTTGGACTGTTGACAATCGCTTATCGCTGATAGAATGTAACATTGTTGTCAACTATCTATTTATTAAAAAGTCAACGATTAACCGATGGTCAGCAGATCTTCCCAACCTATTAAAATCACCAGAAGGATGGGAAGGTCTTCCTTTGGCATAATTATCATAGTAAATGATCATCCTACAATCCTTCAAACCGATAAAAAAACGTTCCAGTGTGTGCACTCCTTATTCTACCAATAGGAAATTCTCTATTACATATAGGATGTATGTTCAGCTTTGAACTGTGCAACATTAGCGGCCTCTACTAGTTTCTTCCGCTGGTAGCTTCCCGTATAACTTTCCCACATTATTATATGAAAATGTGTGTGCCAAAGGACCTGTGTCCGTTATATTTGAGTAAAAATGTTTGACTTTTCTAAAAGGTTGCACCAAAATGGGCAGTTTATGAGAAATTTTTCTCACGCAGTATATTATTTGGATTACTATAATATGTACTAGCAAATAACACCTTGGCGGGAATGAAGAGTCGATAGGTACTAGTATTTCTTTTAGCCAGGTTTTAAATTACCTTGGACTTCAGATGCGAACCCATAGTTACCACTAAACCAAAGTAGTGCCGGACAGGTCGACATCTTTGCACCGTCGCAACACTAACAATCCGTAATGCTATTGTAGAGTCCGGCTAAAGAAGTTGTAAGGGCTGGGAATTTGTGTCGATATTAGCCAAGCATTATTAATAGATAGATTTAGATCGCTACATTGATTTCTACGTCTATACTGCCCTTTCTCATCATCATCATCATCATAATTACTTTAGAAACGCGCCCTTCCCCAAGCGTTGCCACATCGACCAACCCTGTGCTGCTCGCATCTAAGGGACTCTGGGACTCTCTTTACACAGCAGTATAATTATCAAAGTAAAAAAAAACCTGTTTTCAAGTACCATGGTGCGAAGGCGAGGGCGCTCGCGATGACGTATGATGAGAATGTCTGGGGACTTGATCGGAGGCTTTCGTCCGGTATTAGTACACTGCAACGGCTACAAACAAAAAGCTATCGTACCCTGTTCAAGGAAACTCCTTTAATCAATTCAGAACTCCTAACTGCCTTTTCAAACTGTTCCAACAACTAACCAGATTATGGCCCAAATAGTTAAAGTACCTTCTAACAACCAAACAGCAGTTTATTGTCTCCCTTTGTCTATAAAATCGATGTGAAGACAATATTTCCCACCGACAGGTGTTAAGTGTCATAAGTGGCTAGTGGTTACTTGCATCGTGCAGGGCTCCAGCCCCCTTACTGTGACCATTAGCATTGGTTAAGGGAATTAGAGCATGCACCTGATACATCAGCATAATGGCTTCTGAGTAGAGATGGGCTGACTAGTCTTCCAGGTTTGTTGACGATTAGTCGGCAAAAGATGCGAACTAGTCGGCAATGAATAAGCTACAGAAAAACAGAAAACAAAGAAAATAAAATCACCAGTTTCGCCGTCTCATATTTTTATTTTGAGAAATAAATGAGGCTTACAAGTACAGTGCGTACTATTAAACTACATATTTAAAACAAAAATAGTTAATCTTACTACTATGTCAGTCTTTATTTTTTTAAACATTTACGTTTTATGTTTTAAATACTAAACTAACTATATATTATAAAAATCTCCTAACTAAAACATGGCGTTAAAAAATTCATTCGCATCGCTGTCCATTGGAAGTGAGCCCAAAAGACTGGCGGCATTGTCACGTTGTTTGGCAATGCTTATCCTCTGTCCGAGGTAAAAGCCAGCCCTTGGGTCAAGCGAAGTGTCAACTAAGCGTTTAACAAGATCTTTAAATAACGCATGAGCAATCGGACCCCACGGTCCAAGACTTTCAATCTCAAACGGCTCGAACTCGACACTCACGCGGGCGAAGTCACTGGCAGAAGCTAGTATAGAATATGGCTAGACTAGTCGGGAAAACCTAGACAATCGTACTATTTGTCGGCGACTAGTAGTCGTATTATTTGTCGGCGACTAGAACACTAGTAGTCGGCCATCTCTACTTCTGACCTGTCATTCTTGATTTCCAATTATTTATTGAGTTTTTAGAAATTGGTGTGTGAAAGAAATGAGAGAAAGATTGTGCTAAACAGATTTTAGTATATTAAAGGGTGTTAAATTATCTGATTAACAATTGTTTTGATAGTCTTGTTTTGGATGAGAATGGCGTGGAAACATTATAGCATCGACTATTGAGACTTTAGATATCTAAAGGTGGGTGTTACGGGGCGTAATGACAGTTACAGAAAGTTGATGTGTTCATGTTGATGAAATGCTCGTGGTTAAACATTCTCATTCAAGTACCAACAGTGTAAGTAGTAGTTGCAATATCATCTCCGCGACAAACAATGTCAAAAACATGACAACATTTTACGGAATTACTGATCTATTTGACAGAGTGCGACAGCAATACGAATGCGTTCCTTAGTTATACCGGGAATTGCCCCATAAGTGTGTTTATAATCATCACTAATCCATCGCGTATTATGAACTCTGGCAGTCGAATGCCGATGCATCATGCCTTTAAAAATAAAAGTAACGTGGTCCTTGCGGCAAACAGTCCTCCTATTTGCCGCAACGTCAACTAATATCTTTATTTCTGTACCATTCTTCTACTAAATTCAACTATTCACGTCACTGACCACAATACCACAAACTGTGGCTGTCTTGCCACTCCCGTAGGTAATTCACTTCTGTGCAAAACAAACATCCAAGCTTAGGAGAGTGACATCATTTTATAGGTACCTAAGCTTAACCTTTACAGAAAGCATGAATGAAATTGTTGTATTACACAGGTAGGTACCTATTTATATGGAGGCATTGTAAATTGTTTATGCCTTATTCATTTCGAAAGATGTGTAATAGAAAGTATAAATTAAATTATTGTACTTGGTAGGTACCTATTCAGCAGGAGGCATTGTTAATTGTTTATGCCTTATTCATCAAGGAGGATGCGTAATAGAATGCATGAATGAAATTATTGATGTATGCAGGAAAATTGGCGAAATTATTGTTCTTATATAGAAAGGTGTGTCTTTCACCATAATGAATATCTCATTTAAGTAAAATAAGATTGATATAATCATTTGAACTTAAAAAAACGGCCAGTTTCCGCTTTCTAACTGTCTTGATTTGCCCCATAAACTTAACCAAAATGTAGTCAATGCAAATCAGTTAAAAACTAAATTAGCCGTTCTTTTTAGGCTTCCGTACCAGAATGTTAAAAAGGATCCCTGATGGCGTGACTTCGTCTGTCTGTTATGGATAGTTTACACGTGCGAGCCAATAGTCAATAGTCAATAGTCAAAGCATTTATTTCAAATAAACCATTATCAGGTACTTTTGAATTGTCAAAGTCAGTCCGTCAAAAACATGAAGCTATTTGCACGTTCGCAAGCGTAGATCTCTATGGAGAAGAACGTGCAAGAAACTCCACGGACACTCTTTTAAATCATTTTATGTTTACAAAAATCCTGGTTACATAAACCTTGTTGCTTCTATATATGAGAACAATGTAAAGAAAGAAAAAAAACAATTTATAGTATGAAATATTAAAATGAGGCAGTGGCAACCAAGGGATGACCAGTCTCCACTGACGGCGCCCGTTCACGAACATGACGCGTGCATCAGCACCATTCAGCTCAACCATTTTGAAGGGAACTGAATGATCCGATACACGCGCCACCATCAGCGAGACATTGGAGTGAGCATGACACACCCTCAACTGCCCCTGCTATTTCATGTCAAACAAGGAAACTATCTATTAACATAATGGTCCAGGGTTCTCACATTTACAGAACTTGAAATAAAAATTGCTTCTAAATTATATAAAACTATGAATATCAATCTGAAAATACAGAAAAAGAAAAGTTTATTCCAAACATAATATAAGATTATGCGGAATAGTATTATTATTAGACATAAAAGAGGGTGAGCATCTCTTCCAAATATAAAACCTAACTAGTGGAACCAAGCGGCTGAGGCTGTGGAGCAGGACCGGCATTTAGCCAAGCATTTTTATCAAGGATATAATCTTCCAGTTTATAATATGCCTGTCTACATAGAGTGCGTTTTATGCATGTTTTAAATTTTTTCTCATTCAGTTCGAGAATCTCACGTGGTATTTTATTATAAAACTTAATACAATATCCCATAAAAGAAGTGTGTACTTTAGCCAATCTGAATCGGGGTTGATCTAATTTATTCCTATTTCTAGTATTAAAATTATGCCTATCACTAATCTTATTAAAAAGATGAATATTTTTCCGAACATACATAATGTTTTCGTATATGTATTGACAAGGTACCGTCATGATGTTAATATCCTTAAACAGTTCCCTTAGGGAATCGCGCCGACCAAGATGGTATATGGCTCTGATGGCTCTTTTCTGCAGAATAAATATAGACTCGATGTCTGCAGCTCGTCCCCATAATAAGATACCGTAAGACATTATACTATGAAAGTAACTAAAATAAACCAGCCTCGCGGTATCTATATCAGTAAATTGACGGATTTTTCTGACAGCATATGCTGCTGAACTTAGCCGTCCTGCAAGAGATGTTAAATGAGGACCCCATTGTAGCTTTGAGTCAAGCGTGATCCCTAGGAAAACCGTGTCTTCGACGAATTCAAGTTTCTCTTTGTCCAATACTATGTCGCAAGTATTACTTTTGACATTCGGTAAAGCAAATCTGATGCACTTAGTTTTTTTCCCATTTAATACTAAATTATTCGCAGTGAACCAATTTTGGACCTGCTGTAGCGCATTATTTACGTCGTCAAGACTTGTAGAACGTCTATCTATCTTAAAAATTAAGGACGTATCGTCAGCAAATAACACCATCTTTGGTTGGTTTTTTAAAAGATGGAGTAAATCATTAATATACACTAAAAAGAGGAAAGGACCCAATATTGAGCCTTGTGGTACCCCCATTTTGACTTTTAAACCCCTTGAATTAACACCGTTTATTTGAACTTGCTGCTGTCTGTCATTTAAGTACGACTTCACTAAACTGAGAGCAAGATTACCTAGTCCGTAATGTTTTAGTTTTAGGAGCAAGGTTTCGTGATTTACGCAATCAAATGCCTTGGAGAGGTCACAAAAGATTCCTATGGCATCTTGCGCCTCTTCCCACGCTGTATATATGTGTTTTAACATTGTGACACCAGCGTCAGTCGTACAACGACCTTTGGTAAACCCATACTGTTGATCGTGTAAGATTTTATTGATGTTAAAATGAATGAGCATTTGATTGAGCATCACTTTTTCAAATACCTTGCTGAAAACCGGCAATACGGATACAGGTCTATAATTATTGGCATCTTTACTGTCACCGGATTTAAAAAGTGGTATAACCTTACTATATTTCATTATATCCGGAAAGACTCCTTGGTCTACACATAAATTGAATATTAAAGCCAAGTATGGTGCTATGGTCTCAATTATGGACGTGCACACTTTGACAGACATTCCCCATAAGTCTTCGGTCAATTTGATTTTGATTTGCCGGAAAGCTTTTATAACCGTCATAGGGTTGATATGTTTGAATTGGAATTCAACCGTACAACCTGGAACGTTTGCTCTTAATAAATTAAATGATACCTCGGGTGAAGAATTTAAAGCTTCAGTAGTTCTTGATGGTATTTCGGTGAAAAAATTTACAAATTCTTGAGCTACTTCTAAATTAGAGCTTATGGCACCATGTGCAGTCTCCAGTAAAAAATCAGTGTTTCGTACTTTATTCCTACTAGTTTCATTATTGATAACTTTCCAAACTGTCTTAATTTTATTATCTGCCGATTTGATCTTATTGCTAATGTACAGGGCTTTAGCTACTTTGCAAGTATTTCTGAAAACTTTAGAATATTTGTTTACATACATACTAAAGGTTTCTGTGTTAATGAAAGGCTTAAGGCCATATAACTCATATAGTCTTTCCCTACTTATCCTAATACCTTTAGTCGCCCAGTCACTAAATATAAACTTAGGGGAAGTATTTTTAGACTTCTTTTCAAAAGTTGTATTGAATTCCTTTAGTACTACTGAAAAGAAATTATCATAAAACTTATTTGCGTCCTCAATATTATGGCCTAGAACATTCAACTTATTTTGTAAGGTAACATTGAATCTAGCTAGTTTGCCTGTTGTAATTGGCCTATATTGTATTTGAATTTTTTGCAAGGCTGCTTTAAACTTAAATGTTACCAATTGTCCGCTATGATCCGACGGAAGGTAATTAACTATGGCTTTATCTAAATAATCACAATCGCAGAATACATTATCGATACAGGTTGAAGAAGTTGGTGTTACCCTAGTAGGTTCAGTAAAAACATTAGACAAATTAAATGATTTAAAAAGGCTTAAAAATCTGCTGCTATTTAAATTATTTTCTAAAATATTAATATTAAAATCTCCGCAAATAATCGCGGATTTGTTACCTGCTGCAAGTTTCGCAAGGATATCTTCCATAGTTGACTCAAATAAAGTAAAGTTTTGAGGGTTTGGGGGTCTGTACACGCACACTATAACATGCTTATCCAGCTCAACACAGGACAGTTCAATACAATGTTCCACTGACAAGCTGACAATGTCATTACGTTGCTTAAATTTTAAGCATTTTTTCACTAAGATGAGGGAACCACCGCGCAACATAGATTTGCGGTTAAAGCAACTGCCTACACTATAATTTTCATAACTAATTTGCATCTGGTAATCTTTCAACCAATGTTCACTAAAACATACAATGTCAAACATTGTTTTCTCTAAAAACATTTCTATTTCTAATATTTTGGAAGAGATACCTTGAATATTTTGATGAAATAATTTCAATGTATGCTGCTGACCCCCTTTTTGATATGTATCTAACTGAGAGCAAGAAGATACCTTAATGTCTGTAGGTATAACTAATCTGTTATTGGTAACTTCTGTTGTCTTATAAACTAGTTTAAATTAATATCAGGAGTTTGCCCTAAGACTTCAACATCATCACTTGGCAGTGAGATGGAACTACATGTGGCCTCCACGTTAACAAATAATTTTTCCATAGTGATACATGGAACCTCCTTCGTACAATTTTTAAAAGAATTTATAGCTATAGTGCTACAGTTATTTTGGCTCACCACCTGATTCTTAGTAATATTACTAAACATTGTGGATTTAATTACACAAGACTTCGACATACTACTTATGTCTGAGTTAATATAATAAGCTAATAGCCTAGCTATTGTGTGTCTAAAACTAATTGGCAGATACACAGTATCCCTGGTCGATTTTAAATGATCCACAAAAATATTTGTGTCAAAAAACATAAACTTGTCACTATAATGACTTACTAGGAAGTGCATGTGTTTATTTAACCTATGAATATAATTATTTTGTCTAATTGACAATTGTTCAAAATATGGAAAAGCACACAATATTATTTTATTACAATTTAACTTTAGCATCTCAGTTATATAGTCTGTAATATCTGCTTGTTTTACTTTTAAACTATTACCTATAAATACAGTAATGTTGGTATTAGAATTATAATTATTATTGTTTGTTAATAATGCCATAATATGCTTGTAAGTCGAACTCGCTAGCGTGCGAGTCAGCCTGCCATGTAGCTCCAGTGCAGTAACTCGCATCGTTTGGCCGTATCTTACGAGTTACTGGCACATGCGAGTTGGATGGTAGCTTGCACCCAACTCGGGTGCAAGCTACTACATTTTTATACTTCAACATTTTTTGTTTTCACTCATCACTTTCACGCATCGTTTGGACGCGTTCGGCAGTTGCTCACCAGTGTCTCCCAGGCAGTTGCGACTGGAACCTGTATGTTTTGTGCGCTGCGACTCGCAAGAGACTGGGCAGCTTCCTTCACCGTGTAGACAGCTAAGGCGAGCCGAGCTACTGGCATACGAGTAGACGATCTGAGTAACTGTCTACTGTCTAGTCAACAGCTCGCACTGCGTAAACTAGCCATAGAGACGGATAAAAAAAGGATTTTCAATGCGAGGCTTTTTTTTGCGATGCTGATCCATCTTGCTTAAATCAAGTTCAATGAATAGTTGTCGAAACGAGAGTGAATTTATAAATGAAGATCAAAATAGTGACGAAACGACATTTTTTTGGTATTTTTGTTATTGAGGCGAATCGAGAAAGTGACGAGACGGGAAGGATGCAAAACATCCTACTTGGTTATTGGGTAAAATCTCTTTATTTTATCGTTCCAATCTTCACATTTTTCCGATGTACAGACGCCAGCACATCAAGCTGCAACAATCTGTCAAATTTCTTTAATAGATTTTTAACCTTTACTGCAACAGTTTTAGGTTCAAGGTTGATTGGGAAAATTTGACAGTTTCGGGTAGCCTGATGTGCTGGCGTCTGTACCTACCTATTAAACATGCTATCCACACGATGTGCGTTTATATCTAGCAGATAGCAAATTTTCCAGCTCATCGCAAGTTGTTAGACAACATAAAATTCGACACGCCAGCATTGATGAGCAATTTGCGTTGAAGACAGCGGGTCATGTGTGGGGTTTAGGGTGGTGGCACAGTGGACCTTTTATATTTTTGCTAGTTTAAAGTTATGTCGTGATTTAACATTATCAATATCTAGAGATATTATTTTTAGATATTTGGTAGACGTTAGGGATAGTCAGAAGCCTGAAATCGCCAGGGGTTAACTAGTTGCTGGGTTTGTTAGAGCAGATAGACTGTCGCGCCATGAAAAATAAAATGGTACCATCTGTATGCTGATAGAAGGCAGATTCCAATATAGCTAATTGGGAAAAGGCCAGCAAAATAAATGGGACAGCAGATTAAATACGTAGATATAGGAAGGTAATAAAAAATGAGTTCCCCATGCTGTAAAACAAAAGAAATGTGAAAAACCGGAGAAGAGTATTTAAACGGGGATTTTTTTTAAATACTAGTTATATTTTTAAACTATAAATGAATATGACAACACTTAGTTCGAATATATTTTTGCTTTGGAAAAGTGGTTAAAACTAACATCTATTAAGATGTTAGTAATAATTGATTGCTTAAAATATTGAGGACAAAATATTTGAATTAATACCTATTTTATGAATAAACAAAGAGATGCGTAATATCTAGTCTCACGTAGGCCTACATTTTAAGTAGAAATATACAATCAAAATGCTACCGAAACACACGAAAATAAAGATGAGTTTAAGGAAAAACGTTACAAAAATAGCAGATCATGTGCTTAGAGTGAAGTCATTTTATGAATAGAATACACACACTAATGTTTTTTGTGGTTAAATTGAGTCAATTGAATAATTGTTTAAGAATTCAATTATAAAGGATTACTATTTAAAGGTCGTTAAGGAACATTTTGTCACATGTCGCGCTCATCGCATAACCTTCCTCATTGTCCCTCTCACCGTACTGACTTCATTTACTGTTCGTTCTTCATTCAATCTATTTCTCTGTGGAATGCACTGCACCCCAGGAAATCAGGATGGCAATCAACCGATTAATCTTCAAAGAGCACATTCGTAAGAACTTGGCAATAGTTCCGTCACAGCGCAAATTTTTTACTCAATGTTTGTTTGCATCAACTTTTTAAAAGTATATTTGTATAATATTCGTATATTAGTTTTTTTTATTTTTATTTTATTTATTTGGCTCACCAACAATTGAGTACACTCATACAATTATGGGTTACATAAAATCAAATTCGGGTCTAGTGTATCAATCCCTTACAGGTAAGCACATCATGCATTACATACTGGTTAAATTGAAATTATATTAAGGCTACTAACAATTAGAGGGTATTTATACACAAAGAACAATCAGGCTCCTCAAGTCAAATTGAAAACTAAAAATTGAAATAAAACATTAAAAATCATAGGCAGAAACAAAATTGAGAAATAAATAAAATTCAAATCGAATTAAAATCATAATAAAATTAAATAAATTCAAAATAATTAAAACATAACAAAATTAAAATCCAACAGAAACATAATCAAAATGAATTAAACAGAATCATAATTAAAAACAAAAAAGAAAAAAATAACCGAAAAACATAACCGAACTAAATTTATACGGATAACATAACCAAATTGAATTAAAATCACGATCGAGATTAAAATTAGACAGAAACATAATCAAAAATCAAATCAAACACAATCATGATCAAAATATTCATTTGAGTATATATTATAGTACCTACTGTATTGTATGTTTAGTTTATATGACACCGGAAAATTGTTACAGGTATGGTTTGCGTGATATTTATTGTTAATAAGGCACGGATATATTGGAAGCTATTGAATTTGGGTGGGATTTATTGTATTTATCACCGGACACTTGCAAACTACGTAAGATTACAACATATTTTGAGAAATTATCAACTCTCGATAAATTGACAAATGAAATGTTCATTTGTCAATTTATCGAGAGTTGATGTTCTACAATTATACGAATCAAAGTCTTGTATTCTATAATATCTCCATGCCGTTCTGAGAAATTGTGGACATACACACATACATTACTGACACAAAATACTAACATAAAGTGGCTACCAATCAGCACCTTGGTCTACAATTTATCTGTTTAGTGTGATAGTATAGTAGTAGAAACTTGACCCCTCATTGGTCTTTGTTGGTGTGAGCTCACATCTGAACAGACTAATAAGAGCTTTGTTTCCAGGTTTTACTATCACACAAAAACGGATAAATTGTAGACTTGTGCACTGATTGGTCGCCATTTTATGTTAGTATTTTGTGTCAGTCAATTTCTCAGAATGACTTCTAGAGAATAATCTCTCAAGTTATTTTATAATCGTCAGATTATAAGGAGTTTGCCATTTTCCGGCGACATATTATACAAAACGATTTTTTCATATTATATCGAGAAATTATAATCTCATATAGATTTATTACAATCTTACTGTGTCTGCAATGTTCTTTCTTTTCTTTGCATTAAATAAATATTAATCGCTTTTCTTTTTTTTTCACATTGCACCTACCACTATTTGCCTCTGCATCACCCAAAGGCTGACTGAAAGTGCCTTTTTTTTAAGGATGTGAAATCATCAAATGACTTCTTCCGCTCTGGGTGGAGCGGAAGGGAAGGGACTTCCTGACTGAAACCCATCAGTGTTCCTTCTAAAGCCCTTTGCGTTCCAGGGCCGCGGTGACTCTTTCGAACAAATTCCGCAACCCTGGCAGGTGTTGTTGTTTTTTTTTGGTACATAATGCCTTAGGCATTAAGTCCGCCTCTGTACAACTGTGTGAATGAAATATGAAATAATAATAAATAAATACGTGTTTTTCAGATGAAAAAACGTAAGTAGGTAACTACGTGCTTACATAACTTATAATTACAGTGCCTATGTATTATTAATATCGCACGCACGCTCACTCACACCACACCACACACACACTAGACAAGACAACACCTCACACATCCTCTTACACACCAGACACGTACATTCCCATCTCACACAAATAAGAGGCCCTGCATGCAGTCACTACACATTCTCTTTTTCTTTTGTTTTTTCCCTTTCCCTAATGCCTAAGTAAGGTAAATTTACTATAGAGACTATGTACAGAATATAAATTAATTGTTACTGGCTAGTGTACATATTAATACTCGAGGGGTTTGGCGCTGATCGTCGAAATACAGGCTTTGCCTAGTTCGACTACAGATGACTACACCATTTTTATTGTCCTAAATTTGTCTGTTAACATATTTTGTAACTTATGTCTTAGCTTCTTTAAATAAACATTATTATTATTATTATTTATTGCCATAATCAGTGGTGACCAACAGAAATCGTCAAGACAATGAAGCTCGACGAGTCCCGGAGCAAAGATTTCTGTTTCTTGAATGGTGAACGCCTATAAGCAACGTTCGGATGACCATATCTCCAGGTATTATTTAAATCTATGAAAAGCACACTTAATATCCAGTTACATTGGGAAGAAAGAAAGAAAAAGAGTTTATTTGCGACAAGCATGACGCATACCAAAAAAATAAAAAAGCACAGCTTTGAAAATTATAACTGGTAACTAGCCATATTAACTATCCACATTTCCGCGAACAAGAAAGAAACACCCTAAAACAGTCTTGCGCCCAGTGTACCCCCAACCTAACCCGTGTGTAATGGTCGATTGTATGAAGTGATCAATCGCGTCGCACGTAGGTTCCTTACGACATTATAATTATATGGCAGGCGTCGCTTCAGTGTTTACGGCTAGCTAAGTACAGCCTGTAACGTTAGCCTACAAGTTTAACCGTTATGTTACGGAATTATGTTTATTTAGCACAGGTTTTATGGTATTTTAGGGTGGTTAATGGGGTTCTTAAACACTGTGCTATTTACTAATATAACTAGTGGTCATGCATCCGTGAAAAAGGAATAATTATGTTCGAGCTGTATTGCTCCGTCTCTATTTCACAACGGAATCATGATGCAGTGGCACGTCTTTATACCCGTGCTCGCTTTTATGTATATCCTTAATTACAGATTTGAAATAAAGACACAAAGCCTTCCTAAATCGACACCTTTCGTGAATACGTGATCCACCATCGACTTATTTATATTTACTATTGATAAACAATATTTAGGTAAGTAAGTACATAGTTCAACGTTCGGGTTCCTAGGGAGCGTTCAAGTATTACATAACGCAATTTTTGAAGATTCTTGACCCTCCCTTCCGCCCATGTAACGCGCCGTGACGTTTATCTGTACCCCCCTCCCGGAACGTTACGTATCATCCAAGTGACAATTTTTACCTAAAAGTCACAATTATGTCTACTACTCTCATGTTACCAATTTTTTTAATTAATAAATGTCATTTCAAGAAAAATATTGATGTTTATTTTTGTTTGGCAAAATGACTACTGTGTAGTGACTGTGTTATTTGAGTATAGGTTTAGTGAGCTAGCTTTAAATGTTACGTAACGCGTTGTTTGAACACCCCTTCCGCCCCTGTAACGCATCGTAATGTTTCGTAACCCCCCCTCCCCCCAAATTGCGTTACGTTATACTTGAACGCCCCCCTACGTATTGATGTCAGGGAAAGGCCATTTACTGATATTAATAATAATAATAGATCTTTTATTTCAGGCAACTAAGGTCTATAAAACAAAATACATATAAGTATAAAAACAATAACTATAAACTAATACATATTTGATAAACAACACGAAGTGACGGCGGTGATTGCCATGCTGAAACGAACCATAAATATTTTTGCATTGTCCAACCAATCTACCTGGCTTTTTCGCAACTATAATAAATATAACATGTTTATGCATAGTAAAGGATCTTCGATAACTGACAATTGATTGCACTGTCTGGACAGGTCTACTCAAATCTGTGTGGTAATTTCCTTAAATATCACCTCAGAAAGTAACCTACATGATTCTCTTATGATTTGACCAGTACGATTGTATGAACTTTAAACGAGACTTTAACCTTTGAGTTTGTTTCGATGCTCAGCTACGAAACACCGGCCTCCTCTAGTTTTAAATGGCCAAAAAAGATTGACGTGTAAATGTGTTTTGTTTATTCACAAATATCATTTATATTTTTTTTCAATTTAATTGGGAAATTGTTAACTGTCAACGTATTGAATTCAGGATCTAACAGATAGTTAGGCAACGTAGCATGGCTGGCGCCATTGACAGCCAGGTCGGAATATAATCTACAACCTAGCATGGCTGGCGCCATTGGCAGACAGGCCGGAATATAATCTACAACCTAGCATGGCTGGCGCCATTGGTAGACAGGCCGGAATATAATCTACAACCTAGCATGGCTGGCGCCATTGGCAGACAGGCCGGAATATAATCTACAACATAGCACGGCTGGCGCCATTGGCAGTCAGGTCGGAATATAATCTGCAACCTAGCATGGCTGGTGCCATTGGCAGACAGGCCAGAATATAATCTACAACCTAGCATGGCTGGCGCCATTGGCAGACAGGCCGGAATATAATCTGCAACCTAGCATGGCTGGCGCCATTGGCAGTCAGGTCGGAATATAATCTACAACCTAGCACGGCTGGCGCCATTGGCAGTCAGGTCGGAATATAATCTACAACCTAACATGGTTGGAGCCATTGGCAGACAGGCCAGAATATAATCTACAACCTAGCATGGCTGGCGCCATTGGCAGACAGGCCGGAATATAATCTGCAACCTAGCATGGCTGGCGCCATTGGCAGTCAGGTCGGAATATAATCTACAACCTAGCATGGCTGGCGCCATTGGCAGACAGGCCGGAATATAATCTACAACCTAGCATGGCTGGCGCCATTGGCAGTCAGGTCGGAATATAATCTACAACCTAACATGGTTGGAGCCATTGGCAGACAGGCCAGAATATAATCTACAACCTAGCATGGCTGGCGCCATTGGCAGACAGGCCGGAATATAATCTACAACCTAACATGGTTGTCGCCATTAGCTGACAGGCCGGAATATAATCTACAACCTGGTACGGCTGGCGCCATTGGCAGAAAGGCCGGAATATAATATACAACCTAGCACGGTTGGTGTCTTTGGCAGACAGGCCAGAATATAATCTACAAGCTTTTTTCCCGGGTATTAGTTAACAGGAACCGTTTTTCTGGATAACCTTTACCGCTGAGCGATAGTGCAACTTCGAATCAGTGAAAGTTGTTTTATAATCGGATCAGTACTTCAGTGGTTAACTCCTACAAACAAACTAACACTTCTAAGTAGGTACCTGCTTACATATTAGCTAAGATTTAAATGAACAAAAAATATGATGACGTAAGTCGCACTAAAAATTACCACTAGTAATTTATAAACGTAATTCCTAACGGTATTTATGAACATTACAAAAAAATGTACTGAGCATAATTCTCTCTTGCACCGTCTTTCTAAAAATAACCGAACAAGTTGAAATACAATAATAACATCAAGTAAATACGTTAAAAGGGTTTATTTTAATAATAGTGGTTCGCCACGGCTATTAATAATTGTCTAATTGATCGCATAGTTCACTCATTAGGCGAAAATACTACATTGAATGACCACTTAAACTGTAGACTGCGCACTTTTTACAGCATTTATTAACCATACTTTATTAATATAAATGCGAAGGTGTATCTGTCTGACTGTTCGAATACACATTGTGGGCGCGCTATGAGCATTGCGGCTGCAGAAATGAAGGGTACATTGGAACCGTGAATGAAAAGTGAAGTTCTTCAGGTTGTGTTCGGCGCGGCGGCGGCAAATTGCCGAACACGTGCCCACACTCGTAAGTATATTTTGACTAAAAAATACTTTTTTTATTTAATAATTTTCCATGACAAATTATAAAAAGGTTTTTCAATAAAACGTGAGGCTAACCATTGTGACAGTCCTTAAATTTCTAGATTTTTATCAATAAAGAACCTTCAGGAAGAGAAGGGAACTTCTCGGTATCGATAAATAAAAGGACCTAAATAGGGTGTTATGTATGCACAAAGTTACTGTGCAACAACACTGTATGGACTTTTCATGTATACATTCCGCAGAAATATTAATCAGAGATAGTATGTTTTTTTTGTTTAATTTTTCTTTTGTAATAAGTAAAGAAAAAAAAGAAAGAAAAATGTTTATTTGGGACTCGCACAAGACAAACAAACCAGTAAAATAAAATAAGCAGGTTTACATTAAAATAATCCTTAAAATTGAGCAAAAATAATTGAAGACCCATTAGTCTTGTTTCTCTTCAAATTTTTTGACTAAATATAGCATTTTATAAACAATTATATATTACTTCAATATTTTATAAATATTTGTAAGTTTGTTCAAAAAACTTAAATAAATGCATTTTAATATGGGCGGCTAAACGCTCCCAACTTTTGATGTAACTTGGCACACGGATAGACCATAGATCTGTCCACCTGGATTAGAATATGAAATCTTTCAACACAGTAAGACGTCCTCTTGGAGTATCAAAATACTTTTCACGTTGGCGAAGTCACATGCAGAAGCTAGGTTTCGAGAGAAATAATTATTAATTTTCCTTGAAAAGTAATTTGTAGTCAACACAGTCCAGAACAGTTTTAGTCTTCATAATACATACGTAAATTATTTTAGCGCAGCACTATTAATATTTTACACTAGTACATACTCTAATTGAATATTTTATCATTCTCGTAATTAATATTTAAGACTCGTAATTAATATTTAAGATGGATTATTTAAATTGAATTATTGAATAAAATTATTATTGAATAATTCATAACAGCTTAATTGTTACTAAGTTATTAGCATTAATTAATCAATATTAAGACTGTTTGTGCAGTAAAAGCAATTATTGGTATAATATCCATATATATCTATCTCATAATGAGACATAGTTACATAGTCGGTGTCCTCTATTGTACACACCAGATAAATGTGCAATAACGATTGACCCATATACATTTATAAGACTTTATCATATCAAAAACAAAATTAAAGACATAAAGCTGTCCTGAATCACATCTATCGTAATACTTTACGTTCTGTAGTAATGAAAAACGGTTTATTATTTATTGTTCAGGTACTTTCCTACGAAGGGATATCAGGGAAAGGTCAATGTACTTTATTGCAAGTTTATCTGCCGCCTACCATTTGTCTTGACATTCAATTCTTGACGCTTTTGACGTGACGTCTTTCTACATTTTCATAAACTCGTACGTATATTTCAGCATACTCATTAAAAAGAGTATCCATGGAGTTTCTTTCTCATTATTCTCCTCCATAGAGATCTACCTTCGCTTTGGAATGTGCAACTAGCTTCATCTATTGGACGGACCAAACTCCTTGGCACTTGAACGGTGCCTGTAAATGGTTTAATTGAAAAAAAAAATTAAGCTTGGTTCTTTAAAACGTTTTACTTCTATCCTATAACTACTGCGTCCCTTCCCTTACTAAATTTAAGGGAGTTCTTGGAAGCATTTGCGGGGGAATGGCCGGAAAAGGCGAGACACTGGGAAGAGTGGGAAGTAAAAGAGAGCATTACCAATCCATTGTACTTTACAAACAATTTACTGCAAAATATGTGAATCTTGCAACTCGAAAATAAATAATTTAATAAATATAGGAATCTTGCCATCGTCCATTGACGAAATAATAATGATAATAATCTTTATTTTCGGACAACAATGATCCATCGTGATAGTAAACAATATTATAACTTATTACTAGTGTTAGTAATTAAAATAAAACAGCACAACAAAATAAATAGTATTGTGACAAGGACATTCACACATTAATACTTAGTGATTGTCCTCCTCATAAAACATTTAACAATCGGAGATAGTCGATTTCCAAATCACTAGTTCAATAATTATTCTATCCTACAATCAAGTCCATGGCGTTCGCAGCCTCACTCGCCGGTCACTTTGTACGATCACCGGCGTCGTCGGGTCACGGTGTCTCCCTCCACCTAATTGCCGTGACCATCAATATTTGTCGTCAATTAAATACCACACGGATTTCTTTAATTATTCCCTCCTCAGCTTCAGGTCGTTTTGTTTGGCAGCGTCAGTCGAGTCAGATGTAGTGTGACGCATGACTGACGGCAGATCGTCAGATGTTTGAGGGTTAAGTACTTATAGTTTGTCATGTTAAGTTGTTCTTTGTGGTGTTTTTTGTTGAAAGCTGTAATGTTGAGTGTTTTGGTGATTCGCGTTGATTGCAATAAAACGTGGAGTTTGCTTTGTAAGTGTTTTGAAATAAGACAGGTCAAAAGCTAGTATCTGTCAGGCACTGCCTTCATTAACTCTTTATCTATAAATGATTTAGAGCATCGGAATCCAAATGGTTGCAAAAGCCCGGTCACAATAAGTTTGATCGCTTTTAGCCATGCTCGCTTAGATCCTTGTAAATAATCTTTTTCTCGTTGCCTAAATGCAGGCAAAGCAGGTTGCACGTAACAAAACAAGTTAGTATAAGCTGACCTCGTATAATATCGAAACTAAGTCCTAGCTGTCCCTATCAAAACATCTTAAAACCATCATGACTCCGGTGAGAGAGAGTCGAAGCTACACAAGACGCACACGACTACCTCTTTTCCACAACGGAATCATAATGATATTGACATATCATAGTAATGCCCTAGGTCAAAGTGTTACTGCCGTTATGCGGGTTTACTGCACTACGATACTATCCCATAGCAAGCCAGACACCTAGTGAATCTCAACGCTGTAAGACAATTTGCAGCACTAACTAACCCATTCCTAGGTCACGACGACAAATCGCTTACAACAGAGAGTCTGGCTTCGGAGCCTTACATACACACGTACACATACGAAGATAGGGTAGACATAGGTGTAGTCACTGTTTACGAACGACGCGACGGATGGCTTACTAATAACCGATATCGGTATTGCAACCGATACGCAAGTGTCTATGAATTTGTAGGAGAACGTTATAGCGTCTACAGATCAGGCTGTTCCTTTCTAGATTATTATGTATTGAGGAAGCTTGAATATTATAATTTGGAATGGATGGATTCAATGATGTTGATTACAGAATAGAATAGAAGAATATTACTATTTATTGTTCACAACAAAAAAAGTGATGAACGATTGGATCCAATTAAATAGTAAGACTCGAGGAAAAGCAATCTTCATTACTTTTAATGTTGATAGTGACGAATCAGATTATCATTTTGAGAGAGGTTAATGTGGATGAAGTAGCTAAAGATAATAGAGTGGCTCAAATGAAAAATAGAGTAGAGAAGCAAATAAGTTTTAATGTTGCTATTTAGAGAATATACGAGTCTCTTTCTCTATCATTTTCTAAATTAGTCTTCTAAAGGATCAAAAACGCTAGGATGAAATGGGATATTTGTAATCAAAAGACACATACTCAATAATCCTTGCAAAAATAACAACTTATCCCGATCCTTCATCAAACAAACACTTTCCATAAGCTCTTACTGAATCGGCATGGGTACAAAAAAGCCGTGTGTTTAGAGTAGTGACAGAGGTCTGTCGCGGCGTCTCTCACAAAGGCACACCGCCGCTTGTTTGCTGGCCGGCGCCCGCGCAGCGCACGCATCTTCAATGATCTTTGTTTTTGGTATTTGTTTATCTAAGAGGTGGTTACTGATTGTGGATTATTGCTTTTGGACTACCTTTGGGCAGGTGCTGCGTGTAAGTGAAGGTTTTTGGAAGGGAAAGCAAACGTAATTTCTGTGTAAATGATGATAATGTTAATAATGATAACTGAAGCTAAACTTTGCGTGAAAGAAAGTAAAAAAAGTTTGTCTTAAAATAACTTAAAAACATAGAGGAAGAAGATAAACTATGTAAAGAAGATGGCTTTAAAACTGTAGCATTTAAAATTATTGACGGCAATAATCACAAGCAATTTTATATGGAAAAAGTAAATTTCTTACTGAAGTAACCTTTATACAGACTCAGACATCCTTTGATTTTTAAATGTACTGATCCAAGTATTCGGTAGTAAACAAATAATCACAATCAGATGATCCCTTACAATAATCAAAGTGATACACTTAAATATGTATTTTTGCTAAGCTCATATTTTAGCTTATAATTATAACTCACAGTTACCCAGAAATCTCAAAATCAGTTACCATCCTAAAAGCATTTAAGGTCATTAAAAACCCAACTATTTCAAAATAATGACCCGTGCCTTGCGCAAACCGTCACCTGCACCCGACGGACAAAGATAGCTAATTCGACTTATATTGCATAGCCATTCTTTTCCTTGCCTACAGCACTGATGGACAATGGGACCACCTTGGAGTACCACCAAAACATCATTGTGGTCACTTTCAATGGCACCTTTTGACATAAATCGTGTAAAGCAATAGGATTGATATTATTACAGTTTGAGTGCCAGCTGGCGGTTTGTAAGAAAGTTGGTGGTTAGGAAAAAGATGGTTTGAAAAAAATGATAATCAGTTAATGTATTTGTCATAGACTTTAAGTTTACAATACCAGAACGTTTATCATTTTTCGTACCACATGCTAGGAAAGGAAAAAAATATAATTTTCTTTGAAAAAATTGGTTATTAGGTATTTGATCAGTTGCTGAATACTAAGACAGCTTCAAACGTGTCCTGTCTAAAGCTCTTGTATACTTTTTTGATAAATGACTTATTGCACTTTGGTTTCTCTTTTCTGTATGGCCACCATCACCATAACTTCAAGTTCCATAAACTGTTCCATTCCCACAAAAGACATCACTTTGTTTCCCGCTATCCTATCAAAAAAAAAATCTTGAACACCGAAACAAAATCTTCTATTCGATCCGGTATTTAAACAATTCTTCGCCTACAAAGCTCTGCTGTTTGAATGCATCACAAAATCATCTGCTCCTCACAAAAGATCCACTTTCAGTAGTCATTAGGTGATGTTCATTGTGCGGGGGCGTGAAATATCGTGAATTGGGATATTTTCTGTCATAATTCATTTGCAGCGTGAAGTTGGCGCCATGTGGCGGGCTTTTGCACTGATCGTTGTAGACTAGGAGTAGTATATGTAAGGTTTGCAGAAGCCTTGAAATACGTAATGGCATTTTCTGTGAACTCTACAGTCGGATGAGCGAGCCTCCTTCGTTCGGTAAGGAATGGTTTTTAGAGGCTAGACGTTGAAAAGAAAATGGCAAGAATGATTCTTAGAGGCCCTAGACAGAGGCTTTTTTCTGTCTAGGGCTCCTGGACTTTGCAAAGAAGAGCTGGGAACCCTTTGCTCTGCAGAATAATATATAATAATATATCTTGGGACAACTTACACACGGTCATCCGATCCCAAACTAGGCAGAGCCTGTGATATGGCAACCAGACAACTGATAAACATACTTATATATTTCTAAATACATACATATTATAGAAAAATTACACCCAGACACAGAACAAATGATCATGCTCATCACACAAAGATTTGTCCTGGGCGGGAATCGAACCCACGACCTCCGGTTTAGCAGTCAGGGTCACTAACCACTCGACCAACAGGCCAGGAATATGCTTGTAATGGAAACTTATTACTGTATAGTTAACAAATCTTCAAAAGGTTTTGAAAGAGCTGTGAACTTGCATGCAGCATTCAAAAGTCTATCAATATTTACAGATCATGAACGATAGTTTTTGTGGTTTTATTTTATCTACTTTATTCAAATATGTATGTAGTTTACTAGATACCACTCAAATAAAATCCTTCCAAACTTTCTAACAGATTCGTCAAGTTCCTGTAAGCTTCATTTTACACCCACAAAAATAAACACAGCATCATCTATCTGCATCTTTGCATATACTACACGGACACTTTCAAGTGGCTATTCGGCTCAAAAATCCGAGACAGAGCGGCGATCCTGACCGTAGAATGGGCACAAAACTGTACAATACACGAATTTGTTTCTAATGAATCGCTGACACGCCTCCTAGCCTTTGTGAAGACCGACGTGCATTGAAGTAAAAGGCCATTAAATGCTTGCAAGCCCATAAAACTAAGCCACTGTCTGTAGAGACGTAAACAATGAATGAGTTTTAAGGAACAATATGATGAAGTGTAGGCAATAAATATGGGAACTGCACAAGCAATATGGTCTTTCATAATAATCAGGGTAATATGCTCCACCTGCTGTGACACAGTTCTTCTCTCTGTAATCCACCACGCGGGCCCAATGTGTTGGTAGATGCCATTTGCTAGGGTTCTCACGACGTTTCCTTCACCGTTTTGAAAGCAGTGGTGATGAAATAAATGACTATAGATTTACCATACAGCGCCTCCCGGTTTAGACTTTCAGACCCACAATCAAACTTATAGTTTCATTACCATTCATCATTACCACTGGGGCACCATCGTTCACGGTATAGTAATGGTGTTGCAAAAATGTCTGATACTAGTACTCGTAGGTACACTCTTTTATAATGATTGCTTCTTTCGTCTACAAAAGGACTATACGAGCGAGGAGCTAAAAGCTTAGCAATTGATTGCTAGGATCAAAATATACGAATTGTTAAAATGTTAATAACGATACAATATCTTTTCATAAAAGCAACGAATCAAACAAAGCCGAACTACTTTAAATCCATTTTTATTTCGTTGCTTTGATCTTACTAAGAATGAAGATAGCACACATAGAAAACTAAGTACCAACCTAACGTATATAATGCCTCTATTCCAGTCTTTACACAAAAGCTTTGCAGAAATACTGTCATAACAAGGAGAAACTTTTGTCGAGAGACATGGAAGGAGATTTTAATGATATCTTTATGTTGGTACTCTTTTGTGTCTCTATGTTGGTACTAGAAATAACTAAAGGCTGTGCTAGTTAGGTTGGATATACTTACCAGGTTTTAGTGCTATCAAAATGGAAATAATGGGACTATGACAAAGAATCGGATTGTTAACGATCTGCTATAATAAAGTTAAAGTTAAAGATACTCATGACTTCGAAATTAGATATGAGGTGGCCTGATTTAGTCTTTGCACTTTTGGTAGTAATACTATCTCTGATACCTATACTTATCTTGGGACGAAAAGTTCCGCTAAAAGAAGAAGTGAAGGAGTTTTGACATATTTGAAGAAATAAGAGAAGACTTAGAGAAAACCACGCAAGCACTAAAGAGAAAAGATAAGCCTTGATCAGAATACTCAGTAGTTCAGAGTAGACACATTCGTAGTAGGTATTCCTACATATTTTCGCTTCTAGGTGGGTAGATACCAACATTATAAACTTTCAACCATTGCTTCTATTACACAGCAAATACAAAAGAGCGCCAATTTTTTCTCTACCTTCAAAATGGCGGACGAAAGAAGCCATTTTGCGTTCGAAATTTTAATTGGAACGATAAAGGGCTTTCGCGGAATATTTTAAGGGCAACCGGCCAGTAGCCGCGCAAAAAGTTTTATCTCGTGTCGATTAAAATTCCGTTTGAAAATCGAACAAATAGGTGCTTTTTGTCGAACCACGCCTGCGCGGTGACGGCAACACTTTTTTAATGGCTGCCAATATGGCGGCCGTTGACATGATGAAAGATCGCCGTAATTAGTCGATTGTTGTAGTCGAATACGGTTTTTGTTTTGAAATTCGCTTGTTTGGCGAAATTGGGTGTTTAACTGATGGCGTATTTTGGAGGCTTTTTGTTTGTTTCTGTTTGCTGGAGTTTTCGAGTTGTCTTGTTTCGATTCTTAGTGGCAGATCAAAACTGATAGATTTATTACTACGGAAACAGCAACTAAAAATGAACTAATTGAATCATTAGCAATACGAGCCAAGGTTTCCAATTTACCCAATTCATAAGTCGAATCCGAGTTAAATATGGTTCAAAATTACACAAAAATGATGAATGCCTCGATGCCTAAAGTATCAATGACACATACCATAAATACCAGTACACACCTGCGGACGATTAACACGAATGTCAAAATAGAATTTTGAACTAAAATATTTCCTTCCTGGAGTAAATTAAGCGGGAGACATCATTTTGCCACGTTCATTTTATAGCTGATAAAATACTCACACTCCTTATTTTTGTCTTCATAAGGCTGCATTTCGTGAAAAAGTTTTGATATCAACAGCAAATGAAGTTGTAGCTTGACAATGTGACTTAATTACTAGTGAAGTATACACATGGGTACAGTCTCTCAGTGATATCGATACTACAAGATTTCTCCGTCTGAATCGATTCTCGATTATCGATTTAATGGTATAATTATGTTGATAGAGTTGTAAAAGGACTAGTTACTGATGCTATCCTACAGTAAAAGCCAATCTTGTGAAAGACTATTAATATTACATAAGATTTTAAGACTGTTTTCTGTTTTGGAAGTAAAAAAGAAGGTGGTTTTCTATGAATTAAACATGTGGGAAATGGTTGCTTCGTATCTTATCTAGCGTGTATTTTAGGTGACATTTTGCCTGGATTAAATTTAAAACCCTTCTTTATATGCCAACACTTAATCGACTAATTCCATCCTTAACAATCACAACTAAAACCCAAAGACAATTTGTAACGGCCATAACGAGTGTCATGTTCCACGGTTTGACCATAAATCATATTTTTTTGGCGGCAAAAAACATAAACGGCCAAAATGGCTACTAATTGACGTGTTCCTGGTTTCACTAGTCTCATTATGCTGTGGGTATGCGCGTTCATCAACGATTGGGCATAGACAAAGTGGGTAATAGATGAGACTTTCTATTGATTGGCTAATTACCTCCATAGGTAAAATGAAAAGTGCAGGTACCGTTCTGTGAAGCAAGAAATTCAATAAAGGAACCAAAAGAATAATGGATAGAAATGAAGGAAAAGAAGGTAAAGACAGACTGCAAAGTAAAGTAAAGTAAATTACATTTTATTTGCTAAGATTGCAGGCACTTAAAATAAGGTGTTACAGTCAGATGGGTGAGCCTTGTACAATCTACTTTACATTAGGCATGCAAAAATTAGACAAAACATTAAACGCAATATTTCTCAATTTAACGTACCATCTACCTACGATTATAACATGGTAAGTACAGCAAAATTTGGTGTTTCTTGCGCAGTTTTGATAGTACCTAGATGCTGTAATGATTTAGTAAATAATTATAATTCAGTAACTTTGAAACTTCTAGACAGTTCAAAAGACTGCAAAATCCTCAAAAAAATATTTTAAATTCATGTTTTATCTAAAACAACTTTTGGTAATAAATAGAAAAAAAACAACAATTTAATTTGATGCTTCCAGTATTTCTTTTTTCTTTTATTTATAATTTTAAAGACTTGTTGATTTCGATAATAACGAAAGTAGCTACCTATGTTCATCTGTTTCTTTGTTAGCTTTACGCGTCTTAATGGATTTGGATGAAATTTGCCACACGGCTAGACCATGTCCTGGAAATAGGACTTTTTATACCGAAAGTGCGTTCTCTTGGGACAATTTCCTACTTTCACACGGTCCAACCTTCTGACAGAAACTCGCCTTAAACATTTTCGTTCACATTTCCAATTTTACCTGTTTCTACGATATTGACGCGTCTACATGATTGTTTCATCTATGTCCGATGTCCGTCGCCTACGCCGCACGGTAGCTACAGCGTGATTTATAAATCTATTTTAATTTACTCGCTCAAACGGGTAAACTGTTTGGTTGATATTTTTACGAGACCGGCCATATATTACCACTGTTTTAATGTTAAATGCTTTATATGTGTGATGGATCACATTTTTACATACAGAAATAGATTTGTCAATGAAATTATATAGGTTTTATATGTTATTATAGTTTTACATAGGTAGGTAAAAGAATAACAGCAGTACGGGTCGATCTTTGAGGTTAAGCAACGCTTGGCATGGTTGGTCTGTGGATGGGTGACCATCTAAACATACCGAGTTTCCTCCGTGCCTCGGAAAGCACGTTAAGCTGTTGGTCCCGGATGTCATTTGTAGATCTTTGGTAGTCGTTAGATACGGATTGTCCGAATCCAGTAAATCTGACTCCAGTCTTGCCAAGAACTACCGTGTTACCCAGTTAATGGGTTGTGGAGGTCTAGTAGGCAGCCGTTCCACGTAAAATACTGGTATTCAGCTGAATCCGGTTTGACTGGAAGCCGACCTCAATATAGTTGGGAAAAGGCTAGGCAGATGATGATGATAGTTTTACATAAGTAACTCTCCTCTGCCCCTGCTCTGCTCTTTTCTAATTTAAGCAGGTTTGAATTAGGGACTGGGCTTCTTGCTTTCGTGTCGATGATATATTTACATAGCTAAACTATTTGGGGCCAGTAAATAGCAACTTTGATAGCGGCGTCACATGAATTTTGCAGATCATTGTCGGTGCAGATGAGTGGACATTTGGGCCATCCCAACAGATGAGATATAGTATGATTAGAATCGCCACTTTCGCATTTATTTTAGATTTGAAATCATCAAATTACTTCTCTCGCAATAAGCGGTGAAGGAGGCAACGGCAGACTCTTACTGACTATAACCCACCCGTGTCACTTCAAATGCCCTTTGCGTTCACGGCAACCCTTTCGAACAATTCCGCAACCCTGGAGAATCACCGCACTTGCAGTGTGTGTTGGACGTACTGATGTACGTGGGTACGCAATTATGAGGCAGGTTGCGTAAATACTTAGCCTACATACATAAATGTTTGTGTAAATAATCTGATGTCTAAAATTTTCAGAAGCAGATCTGAAAAAAAAACTTTGAAACTTAAAAAAAACACGCAGTTTAACGACAATTTCCTTCCAAATTCCCATTAATCTATCCAATATCTTTTTTCCAAAACTTTTTGCAGCGCCACCTAAATCAAAATTCTGGATACCATACATATTTGTATGAGAGCGGGTCATATTTGCGCGCCCGTTCAGAATGCCACATCATTTGTATAGCAACACTGCCAACATGTGAGCTCAAATATGTCATTAGGAGAAGTTACTAATTTTGGCTTTAATTAGAACAGATTTTGGATGTTTATTTTTAGGATGAAGTATCATCAAGTTAATGGCTTCTTTTTGTACTTATTGTAACTTTGTTAGCTTTGAAGATTTGCAACTAATTAAAAAAAAAATGTATGCAAGTGCAAAGTGTACATATAAATGCGAAATCATAAAGAAAAACTTTTGTGACGTTTACTTCACAAAAAATTAATTAAAACTAATTTTTAGGAAGACAGACAGGAATTTGATACCATCGACAAACTATTTATTCCACTAGACAGACGTCGGCTTACCCAGAATAGCAGAGAGAGTGTCCATCCTTTTTATTTATGAATGGTAACTTAGATGTATAATTACAGCTCTATTAAAAAAAATACCGTTATTTGATTTGAATACGATTCAATTTTTATTGGTATTTTCTCTGCCAATCAACGTTTGGCTTTCTGCTGCTCAAATTTGAATTACGAATCTGCCAATCAGTATTCAACCTTATAGTATGACTACTTTTTTTTGGATAAGGCCGTATTAGTTAAGTTTCGAGAGCAAGCATACTCAAATAACCAGCCAAGCAATAATAACCAACACCCTCAATCCGATCCTAACTCAATACAAACACCTCCTAAGCCAAAATCAATGAAGCCAATCATAATTAATAACATTTATATTTATATCACACACATTCAATAAGGAAAACTCTTCCCTACACTTACCACCAACCCTAACATCCGAAACAAACAAAAATGAACCTTATTCACCCCCAATATGAGCTATATTAACTGCAATAGAAGATACACTAGTAAATTTTTTCCGTCTCACCCCACAAAATTAACTACTTTCCCCTTCCGAATACTAAATACCTATTTAGTGTATTCCCTGTGTGTGAAAGAGATGTCGGATATCACCCCTAGTTTGACGTTTATGACGGAGGGTGACTGCGACTGTCACCCTCCTATAAGTTTGGTAACGGACTGTGAAGATAGTTCGTATTTATTTTTAAGTAACAGCCCTTATCTAATTTTGATTGAGTTGATCCGATTGAGAAGATTTTTGGAGACCATTTTTGTTTAACGGTTGTTCTGTTTGATGTGACAGATTTATCTTTAAGCTTGAAAAATACCTAATAGCCTAGTTTTTCCCGCTACTGGGCAAAGGCCTCCCATACCTTGCTCATGCGCGATCTCTGGCCAATTTTGACCCAGAAAGGCCTATGTTAGATGATCGCAAATATCTACATACAATCAGTGTTTCCATTGGGATTGTCGATATAAGTAGCCTAAAATGTCCCCTTAGCCAGGACCGTATCATGAAGTTCAGCTAACAGAAAGGTTTAAATGCTGAAACTTATTGGTTGGTTTCAAAAGGGCATCGTCTAGGACACCAATGTTAAATGTCAATGCAACTTATAGCAGATATGTGTTAACATTACCTACCGTAAGAACAGTAAACCGTAAGTACATTCAGGATAGACGGATACAGCACGGACAAGAATTAAAGAATGAAAGAAACAGTTTTTACTGACACAGAACTGCCATGCATACAAATTACAAACTTAAATTAATATTCCGTTACCACGTGTTAAGACATGGGATATATAGGATTTTCGCACAATGTTTCTGAAGTTTAATTAGGTATTTTTAAGGATGCGGCTGAAGTGCTTGCTTAAAATTGAATAAGTAAGCCATTTGCAAATTCTGTCACCTAATGGAATAAAGACTGTTTTTTGCAATACTACGCCAAGTGAAACTACGAGCTAGGCAACTACAAGCACGTCAGTTGCGAGTCGATCTATCCGACAGCAGAACGGACCACCGTTCGACATCGACACAGTCGTACCTAAAGAATCAGGGAGGAACAAGGTCTATGGTATTGTTAGAGGAGTCCAAAGATGAATAGACGCCATTGCTCAAAGGCTCACAATAACGCTGGCTCTTCCCAAATGTATTTAAACTTTTGAATTCAGTTTGCTACTAGTTTCCACACTTTTATAAAGCTCTAGGTACTCCAATTACGTCATCTTCCTAACTATTCAAAAGCTCCGTTTTTTTTATCGAGATCCAAATTTTCGAAATACTCATTCTTAGCTTCTGGACCCTGAAATTTAATTTCTTTAGGCTCTTTTTCGATCACGTTATTATTTGCAGTTTCCGTACTTCCTGTATCTATTACCAGTTTCCACCCATTTTATTGAGAGTCAAAATTTCGACATTCTTATTCTTTTAATCCTGAAATAGTATTTGATTATTGTCTTTTTCGATCACGTCCATTATTATCTTTTGCAGTTTCGATTCCTCTTGGAGGAGCTCGTGGCTAAAGAATAACAGCGGCACTGGTCGATCTTTGAGGTTAAGCAACGCTTACCAATGTTGGTCTGTGGTTGGGTGACCATCTTAACTTACCGAGTTTCCTCCGTGCCTTGAAAAGCACGTTAAGCTGTTGGTCTCGGCTGTCATTTGTAGATCTTTGGCAATCGTTACGGATTGTCAGAATCCAGTAAATCTGACCCCAGCAGTCTTGCCAAGAACTACCGTATTACCCAGTCAATGGGTTGTGGAGGTCTGGTAAGCAGCCGCTCCACGTAAAATACTGGTATTCAGCTGAATCCGGTTTGACTGGAAGCCGACCTCAATATAGTTGGGAAAAAGCTAAAGATGATGTAGTTTCGATTCCTCTTGTATCTGCTTCCAGTTTTGACCCTTTATAATTAGTAAGACGTTCTCGGTTCTAGCTTCTTGATAAAATTTTATTTCATTTAGTTCTTTTTCTATGACGTCATCGTTATTATCGTTTGTAGTTTCCGTCTTTTCAACAAATATCTTATCTTCCTTTTACGTACTCAATCCTTCCTCTAGTGCCAGAATAATGATATAAACATATTAATTAGTTCTGTTGTTTAAGGCTATCGCTCGTTATTACGTAGGTTGGTGCTCCTAACATATATTTGTTTGTATGTAGTTTCATGTTTTCCGGGAAATCCCAGAATCCTTTAATTTAGGTTGTTTTTGAGTATTTGCGGGATTCCTAAACCTAATCAATATTTTAATTAAATAATGCTTGAATGTATAACAATGTTTTATCTGGAGTTATGTGCTTCCGTTATAAGCGTTCTACAATTTGTTCATATTAGGACTTCAAAACCACAAACGGTAAGTTGTAATGTATTGTATGATATTGTTGTTAAGGTCTTTACAAAATCTTTTCACTTTTTTATCGTTCATTTTATGTAATTTCCAGATGATACCTTAGGAAGATATTCGCATGCAATCATCTCGACATTTGCTTTGTGATCTAGCTCGCGGACAGACCGTGCCTTTATGCGGTACACTATGCAGTTTATATTGACCCTTATAGCACCTAGGATATTGATTAGAAAAATTACAACCACAGAAGATCTATTGTGTCCTTCGTGGGCATTGGAGATAGTTATAAACTATTCAAGTATTCATGTCGGTACTCAGCTTATCAAATGTCTTTCATGTGGTAACCATGTACTTATAATTCAAAGACATTCTTACAATAAAAGTTATATAAATCAAAGTATAAATAACAGTGAGCAACGTCGCTGTAAATCATTTGCGCTAATTTGAAACGGATCCGTAAACACGGACGCAGTAGAATTCATCAAACCGATGCCCCCTCGGCGCTAATCCCACAAAGGGACCAGCAGAGAACGCTCAAAAGGATTTAACAAGCGGCATTCACGACTGCTCATTATATTTTTATACTTTATACCTCTGGTGGCGGGCATAAAGTGTGCGATCAAAACGCGCGAACCCCTACAAAAGGTAATTATGTTTTGATTCCTACAAAAAAAATCGAGAATCACAAAGGAGACTAACGAGATAAGAGCGTGCTAAATCGTTCCCCCCGACGCCCGCGCGGATCAATCGCGGGGCAGCGGAGGATTGGGCCGCCCGGCAGGCGGGGCCCCGGCGGCCACGCCTCGCCCCGGGCTCCGGCGCGCTCCGCCGCGGCCCGCCAGTCAACCTCCGACTGCGCCCGCATGCGTACACGATCCGTCGATCGCGCCCCAGTGTGAACCGGCTGTGCTAAATGGAACTGACCAGCGTTCAATGTTAAAGAATCAAAGCTACGAGGACAAGGAAGTGAACATGGCGATACAGAGTGTTTCGAGGTACCCGAGCAGCCCTGCCGAAGCGACGGAGCCGCCGAAGACGTCGAGGATCAGCTTCAGCGTGGCATCGATCTTAGCTGATACGAAAGCGCATCAAGTTGATGAAACAGCGGAAATGATCAGGCACCACAGGACGATTCCGGAGTCGCCTTTGAGGCAGTCTCCTTCTGCGCAGCCTGAGTTACCCGGCGGAAAGTCCGTGTCTCCAAGGCCGTCGTCCCAGACGCCTCCTTTGAATCTGAATGTGTCTGCGACAGTGACGTCTTCTGAAGATGAGTACGAAGATTCCGTAAATCAGGAAGATTCGATTGTCGATGTTGAGGACCTGCAGAATGGGTTGCCGAGTGAGGACGAGGAGAGGCCACCGTCGGAGAAGGCGCGGCTGGTGCGGCCG
>NDFZ01004886.1:111216-199057 GCA_002192655.3 Mamestra configurata
GCCGTTCAGTGCGCTGGCGGCGGCGGCGTACGGGCTGGCGTGGCCGGGGCCCCCGCCCGTCGTGCCTTCCTTCGGCTCCATGTTCCAGTCACACTTCCCCGTTGGACTAACAGGTTAGCTATTACCGTTTTTTTCTTTCTTTAGTGTCAATCTTTGTAGTGTTTTGTGCCAGTCTGTTTGATGGGCTTCAAAGAGTCTGTACTTCATCCATTTACCTTAGATAGAGCTAGTAAGTCGTAGTTGGTGCAGTTTTGATATTTAAGACCTTTAACAGGTTATCTATCTTATATTATAGGTATCTTATTTATTTTTTTGGTTTTGATCTTTGTAGTGTTTTCTGACAATCCGTTGATGGGCTTCTCAGATTTTGCAGTTCATCTATTGACGTCAGATAGAGAGATAGTTAGTAGCGATTGCAGTTTTTATATTTAAATTTTGGATAGCAAATCGTTTTTTTATAATTAGATTTATTACTTTTGTAGAGTTGGCATAGTTGGGACTTTAACTTTGTTTTTTTTTTTCATTATTTGCCCAAAATTTTTGTTGAGATATTGAACTGCTCTTCATTATTTGCTAGATTGCCACCTGACTAGGCAAATAGTGCCTTCTTTTGAACTAGTAGGTCCTTAGGTTTCAAGATAATTAATCATTTTCAAATTCAATTTTCATTTTTTTTATTCATTATTTATTACATTCTTATATGCTTTTATCTTCTCTAGATTAAAAGACCTACTTGACCGTACCTAATTTTAATAATTTATATTTAACTCAGTTTCCTGTAGGCACAGTAATATTCAATGACTGTTATTTAAAACCTAAATTCTTTAATAAATTAAAAAGGAAACGTCCCATATCCTACAAAGGATACCTACCTAATGTTGGTCGAACAAAAACAATATATGTAATAAAACTTAAATATCTTTATTACAAATCCAATTTTGGTGTGACAAACAAAATTAGGAAATTCCACATGTCATAACGAGGAAAATATCAGCTTTTAATTTAATGATAAAACCGTTATTATATTTTGCAATAATTATTAGGTACTGCTATCGTTTTCCTACATACCATTTATTAATTAAACTATTTTTGCTCCACCCAATTACGATTATTAAATTATTATTAAAACTTAATTACATCTGTTGGCGTTTCAATTAAATAAATTGAATATTACAATTTATTTCCGTTTGATTTACGTATTACTATATATAATTGCGTTAACATAAAATATATTATTAATATACTCTGTTAATATGCCTACGCTACATGAGGGCTGAGACTGTATGAAATATGCCTAATAGTATGCAAAAGTATTAATTTATTATTATTAAGAATATAACAAATTGTTTTAAATTACAAAGCCATTAGTAACTGGTAACTGTTCCATTTAATTCATATTAATCATTTATACCTAATGGTTAAATCTGCATAAATACTTAAGAATCTATTAGCCTTAGTTTATCAAGTAGGCTATGATATTTAATTATTATCAATTATTATGATTGCTGGAATCGCAGTTACTGTAGTAATCGTTTAATGTATGAATAATATTATGTAGAACCAACTTTACCTATGTTTTTTGCATAACGGGGCTTTAACAAAGGTTTTATTTAGCAAAACTGGATGCCTGCCTAGCCTTTTTCCCAACTATGTTGGGTTCGGCTCCCAGTCAAATAAGATTCAGATTCACCAGTATTTTACAAATACTGCAATATTTATTTAGCAAAACTGGATAATTATACAAAACTAGCGGCTTCGAACGCGTGAAAGTCGAAAATGATTTCGCGGAAACATTCCCGGGATAATAGTAACCTACTTTCCAATTAGGACATGGTCTACCATTATGACAAGTTTCAAACAATTCCGGTCAGACGTTAATACGTGAAGAGGTAACAAGCAGGCAAATTACTTTCGCATTTACAATATTAACTAGATGTCGCCCGCGGCTCCGCCCGCGTGAAAATCGAAAATTATCCCAAGGGAACATACTCCCGGGATAAAACTATTCCTTTCCCGGGATTAAGACAATCTCTATACCAAATTTCATCAAAATTGGTCCAGCCGTTTGCGCGTGAAGAAGTAATAAACATACACACACACTCACAAACTTTCGCCTTTATAATACTAGTGTGATAGTAGTACGGTAATATATTAGTAGTGTGGGACACCCTGCGGCACCATGGATTGATGATTTGAAGAAGGTGGCAGCGGATCGATGCGGACTGCTCAACACCGGGATGGCTTACATTTAGCAGTGGACGGCAATTGGCCAATTTGATGATGAGTACGGCACGCAATACGACTGACGAATTAGCACTGACAATGAATTTTCCACTCTCATTTTCTATTTTATAATTCACAAATGTATGAAAGTCGCTACCACAAGATTTAAACCAATTAACCCTTTCTTAAATCCACACTTAACCCGTCATCATTATTGTCACCTATTTACGTCCGAACATCTTGTTTCGGAAACCCGTTAACCCTTCCCTGCCGCGCTTAAGAAACGGATCGCGGAGAACAAAGCCGGACATAAATAACGGATCACTTGGATGCGTAAACAATGGCACATCGGTTTCGACAACCGAACGGATCACGGGGATTCGAAGAGATTTCGAGATTGTATAAGTTTGCATTGAAAGGGTTAAAAGGGAGTGTATTTGTGATGTTACTGTTTTATTTGAAGAGGAATGTAAATAATGTTTTGTATCTATTATTCATTGGATACATAATACAATTTTTCAAATATGTATTTGGAATAATTAGAATGGCTACGTAATGTATGTAATGTTTAATTTAGTTTTACAATTACTCCAAATAGCTGAATTTAATTATATTATTATAGCATTTTCTTTAAGAGGTGAGTTGGTTGAGTTTGTAAAAAAATTAGAAGTCACAATCCCTGTCTTTGAGTAACCTATGACACTTATTATTCGCAAAATAATTTAATCAAAAGAACCTTTTTTTGTGATTGGCGAAGCCAGCCAGTTGCCACGTGATTTTTAGGAACACACATTTTACCCTACATAAATACAAGACAATCAATCCATCTTTTTTTAAACAATACTTACATACAATACACATACCACAAGTTGTGTAACAAACATAAGAGGTGCCCATTTAATCATATCAATAACATATCAAATATTTATAATCATCGTTTGTCTCTGACGTGCACATTAACAGGTTAAATCGTTATTCATAAAACATTCAATAATTGCTACAACAGCCAATTACCAACATTTTTATTCAATGAATAAATCCTTATTCAGAAAATCGAATACCATTTCAAATTCTTTATGTCAACTTTAATAATTCTTGTATTTTAATAAATAAAAATTAGCCCTGACATTATTCTACGATTACGGTTAGGTATTGATAATCGAATAATAATCGTTTACTTAAATTACTGGTTTTTAATGGGGAAATCGATTTGTTTTTCACTCGATAGAAACGTTTGAGGAAATCCTTTTCGCAAGCGGATTGATTGATGTTTATGGATATTTAGAATTATAATGGGACTTAATATGGACCATATGCTCATATTTGGGATGTTATTAACACTTTTTGTGGGTGTGAATGCAAAAAAATGAATAATTATGTTTTTGTTTCGGTATAAAGATACTTTTGGATGTAGAAGTATTTGCGTAAATCCTGTCAATAACTTATTATACGGGCTGACTTTCAATTCTTTATCTAAAGACTTAGAACTTTTTCAATGGGACCAACCTAACCGTTGGAAGTGTGAAGATACACGTTTTATATATTTACCTAAACCACCAAATTCTTTATATATATTGGGGAACTATCTATACTAATTTAATAAAGATGAAGAGTTTGTTTGTTTGTTTGAAAAAAATATCCAAATCCGACTGGTAGTTCCAGAGCCTCTGGAACTACCAGTCGGATTTGGATATTTTTTGATAGCCACATTCATGAGGAAGGCTATAGGCTATACGGGTACGGGAAATTCCTACGGGAACGGGAAAAAACGGGATATGCGCATACGAAGTTGCGGGCAAAAGCTATTTTATAAATATTACACGGGTCGGTTCTTTTCCCACACCATAGGTACCACATCACATCATATTTTTTTCAATTCGGACGATCTTTAGCATTCTTACAATTTCAATTGTAAACTCTAGAAACAGACTGACTGAGGATCATTCTCTCAAAAATGCCCACAATGCGGCCAATTTTACACTACATTACACTCAAACCTGCACAGGACTCATACCTGTGTAAGTATCAATATAGCGAATCACTTTCCTCACCACGGCACGTTTGTGATGCATGAAGCCATGAGCCACGCCCTGTTTCACAGACCAATAAATTGTACTGTCAAACATATAACTCATGTTTACACGGTGCAAGTCGGGTAATCGAGAGATTTAGATGGCTATTGTAAAAAGGGATGTTGAAAATTTAAATTGTATACCTCATTTCGTCCAGAAGAATAAATACAAGTGATATGTGAGCAACGTAAATCTAGGTACATTTTTGAACCTTTATTTGCCCTATTATGGGCCCTAAAGAGGCCTATTTAAATATTGTAGGTGTGTAAGATATTTTCAATACGATGATTGTTAGAGGCCCCATCATTATTTTTAATTAATCAAATGATTTTCTACTGCCTATTAGAGGCCGGGTTTTGATTTTAATATTTGCTGTTAAAAATATCAAAGTTTGACAGGTTTTCAGATTATAGCAGAGTTTGACAACCACTCGATTTCAATTTAATTCCTCTGTTTTTTTTCTCAGTTGGGCCTATCCCCAATTGCCGAATTAAAAATTGCAACTAGATAATTATCGATCTAAATCCAAACTAATAAGTTATAAATAAAAGCAGTATTTCATACTGGGGACTGGAACTTGACTGGTATTATGAATTAGTTTCGTTTTACAACCAAATTAATGAAATTACATCTTTCAAAGATGTCAAGATGACAGCAACAATACCGTTTTTTTGTAAACCTTTCGAGAAAGTGACTGCAGTGATCTTTTAATTTATAACTTGTGGTTTCAATACGTGGGTACATCTAAGGGTAAAGAACAAATACTATGCAAGTAAAGTATTTGTTTAATGGAAAATCTATTCTTTTCTGATAAGTATCAGACCTTTTGTTCGCAAAAGCTGCTGAGTCTTGTCATTTCTATTCCTCCTCTCAATCTACTTTATCATTAACATAGGAAGCCGTATCCATCAATGGCTGTTTTGGTCAGCCTCTAAGCATCTAAGTGCAAATAAAAATATAATTTGGTCATATTGTGTGTCCAGTACCCACAATATGACCAAATTATATTTTTACTATTCTTATATCTTCACTATACCTAACTGAAGACAACCAAAACTGAGCGGTAGGTCGGTAAATTTGCTTTCCGATACAGATTATTGATTTCAGTACAACCACTCTCTCTATGGCAATTTTAATTATATCAGTCTCATTATTTCAGCTGACTGACGTCCACTTCTAGACATACCAAGTTTAGCAGCTTATCCAACCATAAAGGATACAAATATTCCAATCACTTTCACAGCTCGTACAAGCCCAGGCACGGTGTCAAGCTAGCGTCATAGCGTGCCACATTACCCCAACACATCGACTCGGCCGCCATACACGCCTATTCAATTACGAGCGGCTAATCGACCCGCGGCCGGCCTATCGGCTTTATTAGCCTCTAATGTTGCATTGTGAGAAACATTTAGTGCTTAGTAGATGTTCGTGGAGTTTCTTGATTGTAGTTTGTTTTAATTGAACGTAGTATAGGTACTATGGCAGGATTGGCAGGCATAGCAAACCAACGACACGCGTGCCGGAGGAGGTATTACAAAATAATTCGGGCACGCAACCAGCTTGCAATCTGCTAGTACCAAAGTGTGAGCCTACTGTCGATATGCTATTTAGCATCTATTTTACAAACAGCAGAAATATATTTTGTTTTAGTTTTTGTCCATTCAATCACTAAGTTGAGCACAGTCACATAATTTTTCATTTTTTTTTAAAGGGATGGCTAACGTGGGTGAAAGTGCCATTCACTTTCACCCATGTTCGCCATCCCTGTACAATGATAGTAATTTACATAAATTGTATGAAAAGTATGCGTCACGACGGCACAAAACGGCCTTCTTTCACAAAATACATTTTTACTTTCTTCTCATCACATGTCCACACAACGAAAACCTCGAAATTAATAAAAATAATATAACAATCGACAATCGTGTCAATCGATATTACTGTTTGCAAGACACTTTTTCTAGACGGCAAGGTGTTACAGAGAAATAGAGCTCCCTCGCTGAATAAATCGTTCAACTCTTATAGCGTTAGTGAAAGTTATATCATCAAAAACATTAAAAACCACTTTTAAATTCAACACATTAATTAGCAGATAACTCGTAAAGTGCTGAAAACAAAAAAAAATTGAATATAATTCACGTAATCTAGTATTTTCTTGTGGCATATTTCCATAAGCATAAGATTGTGGGTACCTATAGAAAAAGTGCGGGTCACAGAGTGGCAAATACTGCGGTTACTAGCAATGCAACAACGCTGTAGGCTGAGGTTGTAACGTGAGCTGAGCTAGCCTATTTCCCGCTTCACTTCACATTTGCTTCCACCAACAGGTACCTATGTAATATGTGTAAGGTACAATCCGTTGTAGAATAGTTAAAGTTAGGAAACTGTGATGATTTGAGTTGTGCTTCTAATGCTCTTCGATTAGGCGAACGCAGAAGATTTTCGTGACATTTTTGGAAGTGGAAAGTCTTGGTATGTAATAATATTGTTTTCATTTTTTGTATGTTGCTCCCTACCGTAAAAGACAGTAAATAGAAACATTACAAAAAATTGGCGCTAAAGCTGTTTATTCTTATAATAATCTGTTTTTCTGTATACCTACTTTTACCGTGGCCTACGCCACTGTTACCGTTGTTACCACCGAAATCACGTTCTTATTTCTTAAGGATTAAAAATATAAATAATAGTAAATAATAATAAGTGTAATATATTCTCTCTTCACAAAGCTGACTTAAAGTTAATGTGTACAAAAATGTCTCAGCTGTATTCCACCTTGTGAGAGACTGGTGCCTGATATAGGTATTTGGGAAAAACTATTATTGATTAGCTTTTACAGAGGTACCGTGCAAGAGTCGAAGTTACAGAATATGCATACCAAAAATAAAAACCAAATAAAATTTAACGATATATATCGAGTCCGATAGTATATCGCACTCAACAGTAGTGTAGCTTTCAATCAGTGACCGTAATTTCGTAACCAGATAAGTACTTCATGCATCATTTACAAACAAAAAAACTTTTTGTAATATTTTATAAGAACATTTGACTTTAGACAGTAAGTGGCGTAGCACTTTGCTACACTGTGTCTACACTTTACGTTTAACTCGCACCAAACCCTTTTACTGTAAAATAGCAAAAAAATATACCTTTCCACAGTAAATAGTGAACACTGCAATTAATATTAGTTACTAGTGCTCCGAAACATGCGAAGTTATTGCTTATCAACGGTGTAACAGTTCTCAAGTATGCTTTGCCAAGCAATTGAACTTTTCAAAGTTGTGCCATATTTTTTGTTCTGTGATTTGCTTGAAAATGTAAATGAAATTGCATTATTTACATTTGAAAGTATTCGTTGCAGTACGACTATATTTCAATTTAGCGCATTACGACGGTTTTTATGGTTAGTTTGTTTTAAAGAGTTGATTAAATAGAGTTGATTGAACTTGCGACGTAAAAGTGGAAATTAGGGGAATTATTTATTTTTCTTTACTGAATTTTATTTCCAGTTATTTGTTAGCCTTCTGCTTTTCATGAATTCAAATATAAATATTAAATTCACTAAAAAAGTATTTTCTTGAACTAAAACGATAGACAATTAGGTACATATGTAGTTAGAAGACATTTTTATTTTGACATAGAACAAAGTACTAACATAATTTAACGCCTCTTCACAATAAAACTATTTCACAATTACAAATAGTGTTTTAAAAGAGGTGTGTACAGACCGGTGCCAATTGGCCGCCATCCCGAAATGCCCTCATAAAAAATATAAAGCTATTAAATAATTTGCAAGCGAATAATGAAAAGTGTTCGCCATCATGCAATGGTCACGACACATGAACACGAATCTTGACTTTTTACATACATTATACTTTTCCACTCGCTTGTACATTAGTACCCCATTTCATACGTGCTTGTTATACTCAAATATCATTAAAAGTTTATCTCACTTTTCTACTTGAAAGTACAATTATATTACTTTTATGAGTTTAATTCCCAGTACAGTCACTAACGAACGTTGTTAGCAAAAAATGTGAATAGTAAATAAATAGAACAGTAGAACATAATCCGTCAGTTTTAATTTATACATAAATTGCACTTTTCCACTCGGTAATACGTTCGCACATAATTTTTAAAGTGTAGTTGGTTAGGTACAGTCACAAACAAACGCACAAGGAAGGCGTAAACTGAATGGGCACAAAGCTCGAGCTACAATAACAATACATAAATTAAATGCTTTTCCACTCAGCAGTACACTTGTATCTATTTTTTACTTTACACACGTACAGTCGCTAACAACTGTATTGGGAGTAAAAAGTGTAAAACGAACGTATTTTACGATGCTACGGACGTTTATGACGCAAATGAAATATAAAGTTAGATAGCGAAATTTAATTAGCGCAAAAAGTAATTAGTTTTAGCACTAACAATGGAGGGAACACGCTAAAGAATATTAAAATGTTACCGTCACAAATATTTGTTTAACGAAATCATTTTCACTTAGACTCGGTTAACAAGACCATCGGACCGATTTAATAGTTTTGTTATTTCTCGGAGTTTCAATTTCAAATGGACCTAATATGTATATTGTATCAAACATTCTACAATTCAATGCAATGTATAAATTAGAGAACAAATTCTCGTCACATAAAAAGCCTATATGTAGCGTATACTGTATTCACCCGCCCGATCACATTCACCAGTTGTTCCGCACAAATGCGGGACGTATCAGCGAATCGCGGTGCAAAAGCTACGCTTCCAACCACTGAAAAATAAAACAGTGCAGAACTGGTTCCCTTATCGTCAATGCACAATGGACTGCGACCACTCCAGGCAATATTGGTAGCTTTTACGAACTAAAATACCATTAATACCCTTTCCCTATTTGTTTACGATCGAGAATAATGGTCTATTAAGAATGTTAAATTGCTAACGCGACAATGTGCGTATTCTGCTGATTAACAAAATAATTGTTTTTGTTTGCTTGAAGTTAGTTTAATAGCAATTGTTCACTTATCTTAGTGATTAAATTGTTAGAGTTGACGGATTGTGCAATATTGATTTTCTTATTGGGATTGCAATTTATGTTAATGTGATATTATAGAGAGGTTAAATTGCTTTTTTGTAGAAGGTAGTCTCTAAAAGTGAGTTATGTTATAAGGGGCAATTCGTGTATGTTTAAGAAACGTTCGCAACCGCAAGAACCTCTTATATTATCCCTGCATTTTATACATTAATTGTCGCTGAGATGATATTCCGACTTGAATTTCATGGCTTTTTAAGTAGGAGAATTGGTGTTTTCTTTGAAAGCTACACTAACGCTACCTTTGGCCAAAGAAAACGCGCGTTTCCTATGTGATTCGCCCCGCAAGTGAAACCACGGGAGAAAGCTAGTAGAGTACATTTTTATACTTTTATTTGCTCTTTGATAAAGCTAGCTATTTACGTTGCGTTTGTTTTTTGTCGTCAAGTCGTAACGTGGCGACTGTAATTAGCGGGGGACGTCCTTATCAGACGGAGGTTGCGTGTGACCACGGACTGCAATGTGGTCATTATTCTTCTACGAAAATACCTAAAAGTGGTTCATGAGTAATTGAGCACGTCATAATTTAAAGTACAAAAAATTAAGTACGAAATTTTTGTTGGATCTATTTGGTAAAAATCTTAGCGCAATACTATCCTAAGTAATAGTAAAAATGCGAAAGTGACTTTGTTTGTTACGCTTCCCAGCCTAATTTGCCGAACCGATTCTGATGAATTTTGTTACAGAGACAGATATCCTGTAAACGGATGAAAATAGATTGAAAGTCACTTTAACGCGAGCGAACCGTGGGTAAAGAAAGCGTCATCTTGAATTGAAGTAATAAGTTTGTAGAATGAAAACAACGCTTAAATCTTATCCTATCGTTTCTTTGCCCAGTATCCATACTTCGATATCTCCCTTTTCACGTATGTTTCATACTTATAAAATGTAGAAAACGACCAAACAGCCAACCAGTGACCCGCCGTTCTAACACTACCATAGCCCGACCTTACCCCGATCTATACAAACACGATAGCCTCTGTTTCACATCTGTTTCATACCAAAAAAATTGTGGTAACATCCTTAGACAAAACCTAACGAATTCCTAGTTTAAAAATGATCCAATACAACCAGCCGGTCTATTCTGTCAACATCTCATCGTGGAAACTTTGGTAGAGTGAGTATGAAGTGAACTGTCATGTCGTCTTGTTTGACAGCTCATTCAAGCTCACTTCACCTAAGCATATAATGTGAGAGGTTTACAGAATCGCATTGCAGTTACCCGCCATTCTAACACCACTGTAGCTCGGCCTAACCCCGATCGATAAACACAGGCCGGTTAAAAGGCGTCATAGCTCGACTCGCTCCAATCCAGACTGAGTTTATAACATTTAATAAGTTAAACCATTCCATTTCACACCTATTGAGTTATACTGGCGCGTGATATCAACTATTATCAACTAGTTGATTAACCCTCAAGTTTATGTTATTGTTGGTCTTGGAGAAATAGAACTTTTAATTGGTTTCTTGAGCGTTTAGAAATAATGATAGGCCCTTTTTTTGGATGGGAAATCATCAAATAACTTGTCCCCCTCTGGGCGGAGCGGCAGGGAGTGTCAGACTCTTACTGACTAAAACCCACTTGTGTTCCTTCAAATGCCCTTTCCGTTCCAGGGCTGCGGTAACTCTTTCGGACAATTTCGCAGTCTCTTTATTTATTTTATGAGTAGGTACAATTTTTTTTTTTCTTTTAACTCTTTATACTTAAAATAAAAACTAAGTATTCCTCCGTATCGCTCTCAAATGGAAGAGAGCCCAATGAATTTAAATGAATTTGAATTTAAAGATCACTTCACGTGACCCAAGGGCTGGCTTTTACCTTGGTCAAAGAATAAGCATTGCCATACAACGTGGCAATGCCGCCAGTCTTTTGGGTACCTACACTTCCAGTCGACAGCGATGCGGATGAATTTTTTGACGACATATTTTAGGGTTAATTTAGTTAGGAGTTTTTATTTTTATTACTATTGTGTATATAGTTAGTTAAGTATTTGACAAAAAACTCAATTTTAAAATAAAACATCTGAATTAGTGGAACACAAAGGGATTTTGGAGGATGGATTTAAGTCAGTAAGAGTCTGACACTCCCTTCCGCTCCAAATCATTTAGAGTTACTTTGCTAAGTTTCAGTCAATTGACGCAGTAGGTAGATATGTCTATCTCGTTTAATCGTTTGGTTATTTATCCCGTGTCACTCTCGCACATTTAGAACCCAAGAATTTAATCAATTTGTTGTTTTAGCGAGACGTTCGTGGTTACAGGCTAAGCTTATTGAGTTCATGCTGAATTTAACATTAAAAGGTTTTCGAACCTAGTCTCGGATCGTTGTCTGATTTTAATACAGGGTACGACAGTTACCTACAGCCAATTACTGAGTTTTGTGTCAAAATGTTCACGAACTTAATTTTGTAATACTTAGGTAGGTACCTAGTATTTCACGCTGATCCTATTGCGTTTGCAATCTGTTTATCAAACATTTAATGTTATAATATTCGATACTTATTCGTCGATAACTGTTATTTCAGAGGCGGTCTAATCGACTAAATATATAAGTATTTTTTAAATGTTATTCTCGTTGAAAGTATCAAAATTTAATATCTGAATTCGTACGATATAGATTTACGATCACGTTCATATCCACGCCATACTAAATCTCACGATTTATGACCAAACGCAATATTCCAGGCCATTTGTAACAGTGAAATCGAACCAAAACGTCGGAATTACAAAATAACTAACAAATAAACAAAATGAATTATTTACCTCTATCTTAGAGCACGAATTTGTCTCCTTCCTAAGCTAATTAGTACTGCATAATGACATAACGCGCGCCTAAACGTACACTTCAGTGCAAACTTAATGATAAATATATCCATATTTGTCTATCAGTATAACTGGAAAAGCTTATCGTTCCGAATGCTCTCGTTAGCGCTTGTAAACTTAAACCCCATTACTGCCACTCGAAAATACCAAATAGACACCTTAAGTTGAATGTCGTAAGGAAGAAATCAATTTGACGCCACGTTAAAGGTCTTTTTTCGCCCGGTACGCGCACGATTGCCTCTCCTAATTGGCTCGCCATCTGTTTTAATTCATTTTGCGATAGTTTTACAAGTATTTTATTGACGCGTGGCTCCGCCTGGCGGTCGGTGGTGTAACGAAGCGATTAATCGATTCGTTTGCGTGCGAGTTGCTCGATCGAGTGCTCGAGTGGCCCCGCGAGTCAATTGCTCGATTAAAATTCGATTTTTGAACAAATATTCCTTTAGTTTTGTTTTATTGTTTGCTTTCATGCAGTTGCCATGTGTGGCAATGTTTTGCAATTCGGATTATACGGGCTTTAATTTTTAATTTGTTACCATTTCAGCGGCATTCAGCGTGTAATTCTTTAGCAAGACTAACTTAAAGTTGTTATTTTCTTATTAATAATACAGAATGAAAAATGTCCTTTATTAAACATGTTTGTTGAAACTAAATAAGGCAGCTTACCAGGAAATTAATCGCAATTATGTGTAGACGTGAAAAATGACCTGATTTCAATACCTATCACGCTATGGGAGGTCTTGGAAGATGAAACACTTGACTCTTAGTGTTCGGACTTAAGGTTGAAAATGATGTGGAAGCATATTTGCAAAGAGATAAGTCTAGTGGCATAGTCAGTGACGCGTGCTGCCATCTCTCGGACGATGACAGTAAATAATAAATCTTTAGATAACATCAGAGGCGAAGATTATACGGTACTGAGTCCTCCTCACGCCATCCGTGCTTCCTGCACGGGCAAATTAGTAAAACACCTACAAACAATGTTGCCTGCCATTTGTTATACCGTACACTTATGTCCCACGCAATAAGGTTGAAATTCATTTGAGCGTTTAACATGCAAAGGCAAATAACAAATGGTGCTGTAGAACACTGAATATATTTTTAGTAGTTCGCAGAAGCGTACGCTAAAAGTTAACGCCGGTGCTTGAGCGACAGAAGACAATGAACAGAACCACACAGTTTAAATGTTTAAGTGCCTAGTTAACGTGCAGTTACAGCCGGACTAGGATTATGACTTGCACCTAAACGTTCTATTTCACTGCACTGTAAACCACACGCAATCTAAGGACTCTCTGCAACTGGCACGTTTTTTGGCCGAATTTGTAACAATCGGCATCGACCCGCGCGTTGACCAATTAGAAACACCCATTAAAAGCATTCGGCAAACTTCGTATTTTTTCGCCGCTTGCATTCTTTCACGAAAACAAGCGATGCAATTTAATCCGTCAATTTGCACCGAACAAACCGCCACCGGTAGCCCTTTTGAAAATGGAACGCTTCAATTGACTTTCGCGTTCTAAAAATTGGTACGTCATTAAGTGAAGGTTTGTTCGAATTTAGTGTTGCCATAAACATTTTGTATTCTCAAAAGTAAATTGGTGTTATGCGAATTAGTTTTTACGCATAAAACGCACCTTTTGAAACTCCGTTTGACGTCCAATTAATAATGGAATAAATAAATGGTCTAACCAACTCCTAAATTATATCAAAACTACTAGATACCCGAAAAAGTATAGTATTAAAGATAATTTGAAGATAAATTAGAAAGGAATCAAACAGAAACTAACAGTTGCTATCAATACCTCCGCCATCAGATTTGATATTAATTCAAAGACACTTTTGATCAAAATTAAGATAAAATATGTAGGTTTATGGTGGTATACCTACATCCGATTCTTGGAAAGATAGTCAAATGAAAGTTGACTACTGTTTTAACATAAAGATTAAATCATACTAACATCGGATGAAAAGTAGAAATGCCATGCCATATTATGATAGGCCATCGTTTTGTAATGAAAACTTACTCAAGCCTAGCAATTTACCCCTTTTCTGATCAACTTAGAGTAAAGTACTAGTACCTACCAGCAGGTACCCATTAAATTCGGTTAAACCATACCTATATTTAGAGGGTTAAGTTTTGCACAACTTTAGTAAGTACCTACTAATAAAATTCCTAGTTGGTCAATAAAGATTTTCATGTCGTTATTGTTGACTTATTAATAAAAGCATCGAAATTGCCATTAATTGCCTAATTATTATTTTACGAGGCAGTTATCTCGGGAAGTACGCGAAATAATCCGGTCTCATAAACATGCATAATTGATAGATATTATTTTTTAACGAATATTAAGTAACCTTTGCTACAAGAACGACCATATTAATTATATTATCATAACTATGAGTTGCGAATAAAAATTAAAAAATTGAGTTACTTATGTTATAATAAATTCCGAACAATAAATTACTAAAATATGGAAATAATATCTTCCATTATTATTTGGTTCCGAGTTAATTAAAATGATCAAGCGAAACGAATTAGATAATTTGTCATCGACTCTCGCGCAGCTTCTCATTGTTGCCAGAGTAATAAATTATAATATCCAGCCTTCTTGGAAATAAGGACGGCCATACTGACGAGACAAGAAAGCAAGAATTATGCAAAACTAAATGATATCAGTAATATATTGAGCTGGTTTAGCAATTCTATTCTTACGAAATACTCTATTCGTGTAGTGAACGGAAGTTTTGTAGAAAAAAAATTTAATGTATACAACGCAAGTTGTTAAGTGATGTCTTACAATGATTTTGAAGTCAAAACTTTATGTCAATAGACATGATGATTCATTTGATTGTAATATTCCTGTTATAATTTCATCAGTTTAAAGACAAGAAATGTAGGTACCTACTTATAATCAAATCCTACGAAATTATTGCTTAGTCTTGCAAACCCAGCTCGCGTGTCAGATAAGTGACCAACCTAACAAAACATTCTTGTACCAACCTTAATAAATTGGCGGGAGCTTACAAGTTTTGTTCAATAATTTATTCCCCTTCAAATTAATTATTGTGGCTAGATTTATTCGTAGTTATCATTTTATATTCGTGGAATATTTATTGAGTTTCTTTGAAATTTTTGCCTTTTAAACGGGTTTTTCGTTGATCGAATTTCGCACGGTCTGAGGCAAATGTCATTTTGGTCTTTTAGGTGTGAATTATTAGTAACTAATTAGTTGGAATTGGTTATTCCTGTCCGATATCATAGAAGTTGTAATTTTACTTTGATTCGATTAATGATTGGGAAAAGTGTTAATGAAAATCCGTTTGTCCTTCCAATTGGTTAAGAAATGCAATTTAGTGTTTCGTGATAATATGGATGTTAAATAAACTAAGATTTATGTTCAGTTTTGAAGGGACTTTGAACTAAGTAAAATTTACGTTTAGGTGAGTAATCGTAAAAGTAAAAGTCGTATCTATTTGAACATACCCAGAGTCGCCCAGTGGTCAAAATAAGATAGTAATTAATTTAAAAATAAAAACATTCAGACAACTAGAGAGCCTCCTCCCTGTTTTTGAAGTCCGTTATAAATATGCTTTCGGCATAATAAACTTTACCCGTTCCAAATCATCTCAAAAAAGGGATACCTATAAAGTTTCTTCACGGAATGGTAACCGTTATCTAGTTACTATAGAAGTACATAGATTAACCAGTTTTGTCTCTATGTATTTATACATCCTTTATTACCTTAAAAACCCTACACAAAATACTCCTAATTTATACGAAAAACCCGTCATTAATCCGTCATACAACATTCTCGCATACCTTTGAAAGAATCCTGACATAGTTTCCATTGAAGGAGTCGTAATGGCTGGTGGTATCATTGCGCTATAGGCCGAGGTAGGTGGGCAGCGCGTGGGAGTCCGGCAGAGCCCCTGCCGTGCGAGCGACGCACAGACATTAACATGTTCATTTATTAATATACTAGACCATAGAGTTATGGCGTTGTAGAGGGTTTAACGTAGACAGGCTTGTTTTAGTCGAATTTAATAGGTTGTTTTTTTTTTAAATATTAGATTTAGATTGTTTTGACCACTATATGAACTGCTGTGGTTGCTTTTGGATTATTAATGATTACTTTAAATATACTGAAAAGAAAATATGTTATTAATAATAAACACGGCCTCACGTAGGTAATGAAATCTCGTAAATTAGTGTCTTGTCGACGGTGAAATCGAATGTATCAAAAGATTAATTCAATTACAGTTTTAATTCATAAACACGCAGAAAAAATCAATAATTTTCCGAAATTGCTCCGATGTCATTACCGAATTACAAGTAACCTTTTAATCTCAATTAAAGCCAGTTGATTGATACTTTGGACGCATTTTAACCACACATTAAGAAAATTAAGTAAAAACAATTAAAACGAGCTAACCAACAAAGTTTCACGTTCAAAATCAACTTTATTGGGAAAGGCGCGGAGCAACTGGGTTAAAAAAAAGTTGAAAATGTCAATATTGACGGGTTCGACCTAAAAATGTTCTCACAATAATTAATGAAGACAACTTTCACTTTAACCAGCAGCTTTTGTATTTTTAATGTGAGTTTTAGCTACTGTATTCCCACGACATTTATTTGCTGGATTGAATTGTCTTGGCACAAAAATACGTTTTGATGTTTGTAATGACAGATGTCATATTTCACACGTTACATTTTTTGCAAGTCTAACAATTTTGAATTTCTTAGAACATAATTTGAACAAAAATGCAAAGGGCCAAGATTCTTTTTTCAAAAAATCTACTCTATACCTCATAAGGCTACGTACACATAAAAGACACCCCGTGACGATCGTAGGCCGATGTTCATTGCACAGAATTATAAGGCCGTGTTCAGGCCAGCGTCGGTGGCGAGCGAGTCAAGTGGATCGCTACATGCAGCTAATTAATATACCACTTGTCAATTAAGCGCACGATATTGTGAACTGTACCTTATTTCTTGTAGGCTTTACGTAAAAATAAAGGAGTTGTAATAAAATCATTAGGTACACTGTAAACGTGCATAGGTTTTATACGACGGTTGTTACAGGACGATCCATAGTAACTTAAATTTTGCTAGGTATATAAGAGAAAAATTTCAGCCGGGACTAAGAGTTAGGTATAAATGGATGGTCACCCATCCACGGATAGACCTTGGCAAGCGTGGCTTAACTTTGAAGATTGACTCGCATCTATCGTGTATTTTCTAAGCTAACAAAATGCTTAAAGCTTTAACAGTTTGTCGACAAAACATTATAATTTAATATACCTACATAGAAACTACGAAGCTAATTTAATATGCAATTTAGCACAAACGGATATTGCTAACTTAAGTTGTTCTAATGTTTGACTATAATTTATAGCCGTTTTGTATTATTTGACTTTTCGTATTCTATGATAATTTTGACGATATTTAATAGTTACTTAACTATACAAAACAAAATATATGAACAGATAAACTGACTGGAAGTTGTATTAGTCTAAAAATATTATTTTATTACTTACCTAGTGTTAATAAATGAAAACTTGATTAGTAGGTATTTTAAAGGTCGGAAAGGACTAGTTGTATCATCATATCCGCCGAAAGACGTCCACTGCTGGACATAGGCCTCCCCCAAGTGTCGCCACAAGAACCGGTCTTGTGCGTCTCGCACCAGTCGGCTACCCGCGACCCTCATCAGTTCATCGGTCCACCTTGGGCCTTCCAACGCTGCGTCTTCCGGTACGTGGTCGCTACTCCAGAACTTTTCGGCTCCATCGACCGTCTATTCTGCGGGCAATGTGCCCTGCCTACTGCCACTTCATTTTGGCGATCCTTTGGGCTATGTCGGCAATCTTGGATCTCTTGCGGATCATCATTCCTGATTCGATCACACAGGGAAACTCCGAGCATTATCCTCTCCATTGCCCTTTGGGTGACTTTAAGCCTTTTGATGAGGCCCATTGTGAGCGACCAGTTGTAGTTGCATCAAAATGGTCTAAATATCAGATCCCTTTATTAGTATTCAATCACTAAGCAGAACAAACTGCCAAAGGTACTAAAGTATTCATCACCTTCTCTCTTAAAGACTCTTCTCATGATGTATAAAAACAAGCCTGACACATACATACCTACACACATTATAATAACACATAATAATAATAAAATTTTAATGCCTTGTATTGCTGCTCATTTCATTGCCATTATTGCCAAGTATCATGTTATTGTATCATGATAGTCTTTTGTTTTATTTCTTTGAATTAAGAATCAATAACATTATATTTTATACGACTTTAAGGTCGAAAGTATGATTTTTTACATTTACTGTACAAATAGGTTTTTTCTTTATTTTTATTGATGAACTTTTATAATGCACTTTAGTAACAATTATTTATATTTTTGCCCACCTTATATAGATAAGTCAAAATTACCATTTATAACAGACAACTTACATATGATATCCATTTCACCGTTCGCTTCGCATATTTTTGCATATACATGCAATCGTCAGGCCTATTGTAAGTACCTATAAGTAAGTACGGTCTGCAACGAAGTCACGCTCCTAATTATAGAAGCATTCCCAATCAATTACCGAGTATGCGCAACAAGAATATCGCGACCGCTTCATTTGCGGTAGCGTCAGCAAAATATATTATTTAATAAAATTTCAATTACGAATGTTTATCTTATTCGTGAGTGGAAGTAAAATGCCAGAAAATTGTATTCTCGTGCTGAATTTTAAATTAGGTTCAGGCAGCTGTTTGGTGTCGATAATTACTGGTGCACAGTACTAGTAATACGGCAAAAATGAATTAAATCATCCCTACCGGTAGCCTATCTTCTACACAAGAAAGTTTCCATTTATTTCTTCAAAATAATATCATTTTTAAACATTGGATTTCAAATAAAAGTCAAACATTAATCGTAAAACAAATGAACCACGAACCAAAATTCCAAAATATTATAATCTCTAAACCAAAATTATAATACACAAAAACTGAAGCAAAATGACGTTTTGTGTTTAACAAGCAGTCAAACGCCGCTGTCAGGCTTTGGCAACGAGCCAAAATACTAATGTCCCATTGAATAGTGCTATTTGTAAACTGAGGAGAGCGGGACAAGTATAAACACAGCTCTAACGCTCCGATGCTCTTAATAGATCATTTAAGACGAGGCCATAGAACACACGAAAATGGCAGATGCTTTTACTGAAAAAAAAGTACCTATACCTAAAGGATGCATGAAGCCTTTGCCTTGTAGGGGGAAAATACAAGCTGTTAATAAAAACAAACTATTGTGTATTCTTAATTTGAAATTATTCATTATTTGGAGGAGAAAGAAAGGAGAGGGGAGGCCTTTACGTTGTACTGGTAAAATACTGGCTGCTGACAAAATAAAACATTACAAAAAACGAACAAAAAATTATACACGAATTCTTAATAGAGAAAACAGTAGATCTGAAGTTTAAGATGACATTAAAGTAAATGTCATAGACCAAGAAAGATGGCAGATATCTTTCTCAATAAACATGAAGGTCTTTTCATTAATTTATCTTGGAATGAATTGTTTAGATGTTGATGAGATATGTGCTACCTGATATATCATATTGAATGCCACTGACATCAAAGTGAGAAGTTTTAAAAATGGAGTTTTGCATGAGTAATGGACCTATTATGCACGTAAAGTACCTCTTAACAAATTCATGTGTTTTCTTTGCGTCATAAATTAGCAGTCATATTCTAAAGCGCAGCAGAAATATCTGTTCAAAGGACTTAAAAAGAAGCATTTGTCATAGAAAACCATTCATTTCATTTTAGAAGTTATCTGATTTAAGCTATTCCTTGCCAACCATAGATTCGATTCATTCCAATGATAAGTAATAGCCTCATCTACTAAACATAAAAGCGATCACTAAATAGTTTTCCAAACATAAATTAAACGTTTAACGGCCCAGGCGATCCACTTCCGCGTTTTCTATGGCCCCTTTATGAGGTAAAGATTGAGTGCTGATGAATGGCTCGCGTTCGGGATGCCGTTTGATCACCAGATAAATATTGTGGGCGTTTTCTTATGGAATCCGGGCTCACACAGCTAATAGTTTTAATAGCTCTTTGTTGAATGTTATAACTTATAAGTTATTGACAACAATATCACTATATATTTAACATTATAGACCTATTATTTTTAAATCAAACATTATTTTAATTTTTCTCGGTTGCGGTAGAAATCGGCAAATGAGTTTTTAGTTGATCTTTTACTTTATGTTATGATGATTGTTTATTACAAAAACAACGCGATTGTGACAAATAAAATAATGTTGTTTTCATTATTCTCCCTGAAATCTGAGTGAATATTTCTTTTTTGATAATTTATCTCTCTCGATAACTGAAATATAAATTATAATGAGGCGTGATCTTTGAACTATAAAGAAATTAAAGTATTTTATGGCTGTTGTTTTTAATATATTTGTCCTAATATTACTTTATATTCATGGATAATAAAAGAAACGTGTAATGTTAAGTATCCCGCAAGACGCAAAGAATGCCCGCCTCTCTTGTACGGACAACAAAAACGTCAAGTATACGCTGGCCGTTTAAAATATTGGAATGAATGACATACCACGCCTCGCACGATTAATGGTGGTGCGCACACAAAAAGCAAACATGCTCATTAATATATCAACTGTCTTTTTAGCGGCGCACTGAAACATTAGGTACCGTCAGCATAAACTTTCAGGATCTGAATTGATTTCCATTTGCAATTGTCACAAAAAACTCTCGGCACTTTTCATAATTCATTCGCTAGACATTCCTTTTACAAAAGAAAAGAAACAAATGACGATGTGTAACAATGGAAAATGTATTTAAACACATTTAAAACGTCTCATATTTCTCTCGTCGCTCAGGGAGTCACAACAACACGGACATAATTCAGCGGAGTAACATCTGTAGTCAATATCTCTTTATACAATTAACAAGAGGACGAGAACAGACAGTCCCATATAAGTATTTTTAAAGGAGGTAATTTAACAGCTCCCGGGCAATTTTAAGAAACGCTACACACGTGCATCGTATCCGACTCATTTGAACTTTAGTTTTTTTTTTTTGCCGCTTTCTCATTAATAATGCAAGAAATTTCGTTAAGACATACAGTAGCGTTTATTTAATACATTGCTTCTTATAAAAGATAAATCAAGATAAAATTATTCTTGGGGAAAATGCGGTAACTTAAGTTATCTATTTCGGTTGCACAGTTTAAGTAAAAAAAAAACACTTAAGTCGTTAGTGTGCATCGTCTCTTAGCTTTATTTCCGTCTTGTCGTCGGTACTTGCTTTGACGTCTGCTAAACACAGCATTAATACACTTTAGTTTTTTTTCGACTGTCACATAATTTACGTTTTTTTTTCTTTACTTTTTGTGGGACATTAGCTATTAAGCGACTGTACCGTTTGACATTGGGATTAATACGTCGGCGTTTGAAGCGCCACTTTACTAATGTTTTAATATTCTAAATTCAAATTGTAAATTGTCAGTGTTCTGTCTGATAATGGTTGTTTTATATTTTTACAGTGTTTAATTTTGACAAGTTGGACTAAATAAAACTAATATTCTGATTTTGAATCTGACTTTCTGATCTTTGAATTTTTTACAAGATTAGATTAGCTTCTGAAAAAAATATTAATATATTTTTCAAATCTATTAAAACCAGAACTGATGTAACGGTTAAATCATAATATTATCATGTGTTTCACTAAACATAATGACGTGCGAACGAAATATGTGTCATAAACAATAAAACGAAAGTCTTCACAACACGTGTTCGTCGATCAATCAACGATCACAAGCATTAATTAGTACTTAAATACCAATTAGTTGATAGATAATTATGTAGGTTAGAGTATATTAAAACCGTCGAACGGAGCCACTAATAAATTACCAAGCAAGTTTTTTTTATTGAATCACACCCAAATTACTAATAAAACCAGAAATTTGTTGACGAATCCACTAATAGACGGACAAGATAGTGGTTCAGAGAGACATAAATATATTATTCAATCACGAATTAATTTGATTGATGAATTAAATGAATTAAGTGGTCATAAAGTTACACAACGGATTACGTGTCTTGAAGACGAAGATGATCCGACAAAAACCGACGTCAAAATTAACATAACACTTGCTCAATAAAACCGCAATGACTGAAGTCCAGACATGACTTCAAAGATCTTTAATGAATACTTGACTACTGGATGCCCAAACGAAATTGTTATCTCTCTCTCATATCTTGGACGAGTGGGCGTTAATCAATTCTTTTCTAACCAGCTGTGGCAATAAAATCAACGATTTGCGTACTAATACGCTTGTTTTCGTCGCTAAATAAGTTTAAAAATTACTTCGGAGATTTTATCGGGATCGGACCGCGGTTCGTTTCCTTTAGCCTTTATTTTATATGAGTTTTATTATGCGATTTATTAATCCAGCGGAGGAACGGAGCGGCATTCCGATCTTCATTCGGCTGCTTTGTGTTATTGAGATGTAACAGTAAAGTTCATGCTATTCATACTTGCGCGCGGCTTGTCTGTCTACACTCAAGTGTTCTCGTTTATCATTATTAATATTCATACCACCTCCATTTAGGAACGTTTTGAAACTGTTTTGAGCAAGAAAAATGTGATTAAATGAGAAAACTGGAGTTTTTACGATTTATTAATTAGTCGTAAAATACTTGTTGAGGAAATCCAGAAACGTTTGCATTTTCGAGATCCACTTTAGAATATTAAATGTCCATTTCGGGCGTTATCTGTCGAATGCATCTACTAAATCTTTGAAGCCAATCTCTTTTGACATATCACACAAAGGCTGCGAAAGATCATTAGAGATCGTTTCGTTTACAAATTAGCCTGATTAATTTTACTACCCACGTTTTTATTACATTGCAAAATCTGAGTATATTATGCGAGAATCCTGTTTGGCAATTAAGCCAAAAGATTTATGAATTTCGACTGACTGTTTTTTTCTTTTGTTGCAGATGCTAATGGTGAGCCAGCCAAGCTGAAGTGCAACCTGCGCAAGCACAAACCTAACCGCAAGCCGCGCACTCCCTTCACCGCGCAGCAGCTTCGCGCGCTTGAAAGCAAGTTTGTCGACAAGCAGTATTTGAGCATCGCTGAAAGAGCCGAATTCTCATCTTCGTTGGGATTATCTGAAACTCAGGTAAGATTCATATTCTTTTTGAAAGCTGTTGGTTCCTCTCGCTCTTTTTGGTTTGGTATAAACCAACTCTCATGGTTCAGAAATAGTGACAAATAAAAGTAACGCCAAACAACCTCAATCATTATCGTATCACTCAAAGTTTCATAATAATGACACTATCTTTATTTGTCTACAGGTAAAAATCTGGTTCCAAAACCGAAGAGCGAAAGCGAAGCGCGTACAGGAGGCGGAGATTGAGAAACTCAAAATGGCGCAGTTTTCTCGCCACCCCCACCACCTGTACCCCCACCCCGCGCTGCAGCAGTATTTCCACCCCCACCACCTCATGGGGGGAGGCAGACCGCTGCCCCACATGGGCCTGCCGCCGCCGCATCTAACCATGGTCCAACCACCTGTGTCAGGCGGATCACCCTCACCTAGCACACAAACTACAAGCCAACAGTGAAATATAAACAAAAGACGTTACAAAACGTGATTGAAAGTTCAAATTCGGAACAATCGAACAGTGATTTAAAAGTTAATAGCAAAAAGTTCCGAATTTTTTTTTTCCTTTTTTCTGCTGTCGCTACCGTATGGTTGTGAGTGCGGTGAATTTGACTTATCGATAAGAAATGTAAATTATTGTGTAAATATAGATTAATGGGAGTTTAGACAATACTGTGTATTAGGGTTACTTTCAGAATTAATTTAATGTATAACTTTTTCGTAGGTAAACCTAACCTTTTTACCAAAATTAATGTTTTGATAGTATTTCAGTACAAAATTCGCTGACCAGACTTTCGAATTCAGAAACTGTAATATTGTTGTAAATAGGATTTTATTTTGTACATTGTTATTTTAATTATGTAGTTAAATATATATTTCTTTGATATTGACGAAAAATATTGTTTTATTATTTACCTATTTACATTTAATTACGTACATAAATAATTATTACTTTGAGATAAGAATGATTTTGCAGAGTGACCTATTGATAATACTGGTAGACGTGATTAAAATACAAATATAAAGTGCCTATAACCATAACATTTTCATTGATTAACTTCTAGAACCTAATGAGGCCGGCTGCAATCAATATTCAACTTTACTTTCATAAAAACAAAGTCTCAATTAATTTGTTTTAATTTTTTTGAATGATCTCAGTATCTTACAATAAGCTATGATAATAATAATGTTGTCAATTGAGTGTGGAGCACTAATTTAAATTTATCCATTAAAGTTAATTGCCTGATAGCGAGCGGGGTCGGGTCGCGCGATATGTATCGACAGTGGCTCGCTACTCTACAGGGGGATGTTTCAAATTGGCGAAGTATTGTGTCACGCACGTAGACAAGTATTATTTGACGTGGACTTAAATAAAAATTGGATAGTGGAGAATATCGAAATTGTCTACTCAAATAACGACTGACAGGCCCTGAAGGAGTAGGTAGAGCACCTAACTTTAACATTATGATCTTTCACAGCTTTAGCCAGTTATATTTTGGTGTCAGAAAACGTTTCAACAGCAAAATTACAGACTTGAGTTTTATTTAGTTGTGAGTTACTTTCTACTTTGAATCATGCATCTGCGCACTGGAGCTCTCATCGAGATAAATAAGTACATAACTACCCTGCTGCCGTACACTTGCTGCAATCAGTGTGACCTACCTTTAAACATCTATTTCTGTACCTCAGATAGCTGGATAGCCTACTTAGGGAACCTAGTGTCTCACTCAAGATATAAGTACCTTGGTAAGTAAGTACTAACCTGACAGAATAGGCGGAGTTTGCGGCAAAAATCAGACATAATTGAGGTATAGTGAAAACAAATCCATGACATTTTGAATGTTGAAAAACAAACATCATCATTTCAGCCGAAAGACGGCCACTGCTAGTACACACCACTAACTGTTGCCGAATTAACCGGCCCTGTGCATTTCGCATCCAGTGGATTCACGCGGTCATCACCAGGTCATCCACCTTCTCCTCCCAGACTTCCAACAATGGCTCTTCCGGTGCGCAGTTAAAAAATAAACGTGTTAAGTAAAAAAAAAAGAATACTCAATTATCGAAACACCCTGTACGCAATGGATTTGGTTAATAATTTGAACTGTTTGTGGCCGAAAACAATTTTTATCATTTATTATTTATGATGGCGATTTACCTACATCGAAGATGGCCCACATTCGACGCTTGCGCACTCAGTAATTAACGAAATAATAAACATTTTGTAAGATATGATTGCGATGATGTAATTAATGTGATATTGAGCTTGCATGTCCATTGTTGAACCGCTGCCTAAGGCCCACGCTGTCTGGCCAATTCTTTATATCTTCTCCTAGAAGAAAGGAGAGCAGTGCAAAGAGAATAGGTAGCTACTCTCTTTTCTCTTGCCAGACCGAAATACGATATCAACGACGCATCCCATCACACTATATCTGGTTCATCAAGAAAAAAATTACCTTACTTTAAAGGAATGTTGTATGCATGAAAATTAACCTTTTTTGCTATGGCACCTAACACAAATATGACAAAAACAATCCGTGACTGACCATTATGTACAAATAGAATTTGGAAGTTTGACGAATCCCGGAGAAACGATTCAACAGTCTTGGATCTCGCAACGCAATCAATCAGAAAAGAACAGCGAAGGAGTAATAAAAACATAATTTCTACTTCCCTCCTTACCAAGCAAGAGACAGAAGACAGCTGCAATATAAGCTCCAAGCGAAATTTACAATTAGGTTAAGCCTAATTGCCAAACACCACGGATTAAAAATTAGCTCTTGTTATTAATGGGTCCTAATTTGTGAGCTACATTTGATCCCAATATTAGGTTTGGAAAATCGCTTGGACGCACAGAAATTTACAAAACATGGTGCGCTAACCCTTAGATCATCAAAGTGCTTAACATAATATTCGATTGTGCAATCACAATTGGTGTAGGAAGGTACCTAAGTACCCAATCTTGACGTCGTTATACTGATAATAATTCATGTTCCATTTGACGGTGTACACCGCCTGTTAGGTAACATGGGACATTGGATAGGTCAAGAGTTTATGCCGAATACCTATAGCTAGATAGAATAGTTATGAAACCGTCGATTAGATAACTTTCATTGCTTAAGCTTTTCTGGCATTTAGCTGCATCCGGCTAGGCTGAAAGCTGGCCCCAACATGGTGTGGAAAAGTATATACCTAAGATAATTATAGTTAGGGATATCGGAGGTCCAATCACTTCCCGTGGGTGTCGTAAGAGGCTACTAAGGGACTCACCAGAGAAAGCATTCTCTGTGCATTGTAACAGTCACACTGCGATTGCCAAGCATAGCGATTATGCCCCCCCCCCCCTTCTGGGAGGCCTATGTCCAGCAGTGGACGTCTTTCGATTGATGATGATTGCGGAGTTTAGGCAGGCACATGCAGGCAGATGATGGACAGATAGGGCCTACAGTACCCAGCTTTTATTTTTGTCAGAGAGGCACTCGTACCATGTAAGATGTAGTCCAATATAGTTGGAATAAGGCTTGGTCAATGATGAAGCCGTAAAATACGTAAACGCAGTGAAAACAAGATACAAAATTTAGAAACAAAACAAAAAGTCATTTTTTCATTTTTTGCCTCACATTGCAAAGGTGCTGGAAGCCGACCCCAATACAGTTTTCCCAAATGTATTGGGCTCGATTTCCGAAGAATTCCAGTATTCTAGATGGAGAGAAACCCATCTGAGCACCACAACACAGCAAATGGGTAACACGATTCACCATGGCATGATTGGTCAAATTTTCTCTTCTATCTACTTTGGGTACTAACAACACGTATTCAAGATTTTAGTAAAGCACTACCGAAGAAAAGAAATAAAGCGAGAACTTAGAGTTTTTTAAGAAAATAACCGTACAATAAGAGACCCTTACAAAACTAATTCCAATTAAACATCTCCTCGCATCATCACCCGCAAAAGGAGCCCATCGCCATATGATTACATACTAATTAATATAAAGACGCACATACAATTACTCCTAATTAAAAATAACTTATTCATTTAGTATGGGAGGACTTAATTGACTAAATTAATCACGTTAATGTTGCGTGCCTGTTAATTTTCAGGCCACAAGCCTGGCTTTGTTTCAGGCGAATCGTGTCGGCTCGAATTTGGCTCGGGAATTTGGTGTAGTAGAGTTACAGGACAGTAGGCTAAGTCTAATTGTGTTGTGCTTAAATATCAGTTGGGGACGAAATGATTAACGGCCGAGAATTATTGTAGAGTGCTAGTAGTATACTTTATTGAGGAAAAAATTGAAATCAGAAAAATCTTCCCCTTTTGTTGTCTAATGCAAACTCTCAAGACCTGGTAGGTCTATTTATTTTGTAGCAAAACTCAATCGTACCTTGCTTATTATGTTTAAAAGAATTAAATCTTAAGTCAAAGAGAGAGAATGTACCCTGAAAGTATTCAAAAAATACCCCAATTACAATGACAGGCTTTTATTTGACTGGCCTGTTGGTCTAGTGGTTAGTGACCCAGACTGCTAAACCGGAGGTCGTGGGTTCGATTTCCACCCACGACGAATCTTTGTGTGATGAGCATGATCATTTGTTCTGTGTCTGGGTGTAATTTGTGTATAATATGGATGTATTTAGAAATATATAAGTATGTTTATAAGTTGTCTGGTTGCCATAGCACAGGCTCTGCCTAGTTTGGGATCGGATGACCGTGTGTAAGTTGTCCCAAGATATAAGATATTATATTTGCCAACAATTCTTGCTGATTTTTATTTTACCAATTACAATTTCCTCCAAAAATTAAAATCAAAACACAACTGGCTTACTGTCTCTCTTGCCCTACACACCCCAAGTTGTTTCAATCCTGACACGCTCATTAAGACCAACTCTTGCGCATCAAGATATCTCTTGTAAGTGATCATCTAATTTTCTCGCCATCTTTTTATTAATTAATTTTATTGTCAGATATATTTAGTTTGGGTCGGCCACTGTTTGAGAGTGAGTGACACGGCTATTTGAAGTTGTTTGTGCGTGACACGTTAAAGATGGGTCACTTCATTTGTAATTTGATTTTCAAAGAGTATTTTGGAATTTTGGAACATTGCACCCAAGATTTTTGAAGTGAAAATTTCTTTAGACGCGTTGAGCACTTTTTGGGTGAAACAAAAGTCATGAAACTCGCGTTATTGTCACCGAACGTTTTCCATGAGCTATATGTATACTGTGTATACATATATGTGTTCTTTTTGGGTGAACAAAAACATGGAACTCGCGTCATCGTCACCGAACGCTTTAGCTTTCGGTGACGATGTTTTCAGTTCAGTTTTCACTTCTTTCGGCAGTCCCCATGTTTTTTTTTTTTAATTATTGAAATGTTGAAAGTTACAATGTCTAGAAGAAAGGGTGACTGGCTGAAATGACGTCTTATAGGAAAGTATGGAAAATGACCGTTTGTGCCAACTCCAAATAAATTGGGACATAAACGTAAAAAAGTGGGAGTCTAAATATCTTTTCTAACTTCTGCGGTTTGTCTGCATTTTGAAATTCGAGGACTGGTGACCGGAGTCTACGCTAATTGGGTTTGCTTGCAGAAATACATAAGTTTTGCAGCATTTAAAGTTAAATATTTTTGGCAAACACAGCTTTCTCATTGTTTCTGGATTCAAATATATATCCAAATCGATGCCTCTGAAGTCACAGACTGACTGTATTGTCATCAGTGATCTCTTTAATGATCGATCGAATCGATGAACAAAGCTTCACCTCAAAGCATTACTTCTCAGTCTACAACTCCTTCAATTTAAGCAAATAGCTAGAACTAATTTTAAAACTTCTGTTTTTAGAAAAATATAAAAATATTAAAACCCGGCCAAGTGCGAGTCGTACTCGGGCGCCGAGGGTTCCATACAAACCTGTAGGTATATATTATTAAAAATATTTTTATTATATGATGTAACAAGAAAAAATATGCTTTTCGCAATTTTTCATTTATCTGTGCTATAAGACATTGCTTCGTACCAAATTCCAAGATTCTGAGTTCACGGGAAGTACCCTGTAGGTTTTGATGCCCTTGCGAGTGTCAAAAAATTGCAGCAAAAACGGCTGTATCTTTTGGTTGCGTTGGCTTAGGAGTTTGATTTTTTCACAGCTGCAAAGGACAGTAGACCTGATATTTGATATGAATTTCAGCTTGATCCACGCGTTCCTGAGAAAAAGGGTCTGGACAGACAGACGAACAACAAAGTGAAATGTTGGGTTCCGTTTTTTCCTTTTGAGGTGCGGAACCCTAAAAGCAACATTTAAACTGAATTTACTTTTTCAAGCTATTTTCTTTCTGACTTCTGCAACTTTCCTACCATATGCCACGCAAATCCTGGCACGCTGATTAAATAGTTGTTGTAAATTATGTGATCAGTATCCAAGAGTCACATAATACAAACTTATTGCTTTGGTCTCATTGCTATTATATACGATCTTATTGCTCATGCCACATTGTGCCGGGAAGCGATGATGAATCAATTCCTTCCTCGTTTTGTTTTAGCCTGTTACCGAGTGTATTTTCTATTTCGAGATTTAAGTGTGCTCTATTTTCTTTCGTAGGGTAGGTCGTTAAATGAACGAGTAAATTTATTCGTTCAATTATTAGGAAGATACAATTTATTTTAGTAATTAATCATCAAATTTTACTTTTCAGAATAATGGGTGCCATCACCGAGGCCTGATTAGAGAGATGATGACTTCTAGGGAAGTATGTAATGAAAGAAGCACACAAATATTGATCATAGAAAGGCAAAGGAATAGTGATGGGAAATCATCGCTGGGTCAACCCATCTTATCGTCTTGTTTTGATGTGAACACTTCAATAGCTATAAAATGTTGTATAACAGAGGGCCTAGGATGAATGTTTTGACGTATAGTAACGTTAAGTACCGTTAACGTTAGTGAATTTTTAATATAGAAAAACTACAACCCCATAGTATATTAGTTTAATTTCGACGTACACAATTTGTATCATACATAATTTGAATGTAGTATCCAACTTCAAGAAATATTATGTGCGAAACGAGTATTATAGTAATAATAAAATTTTACGTTACGTTACTATACGTCTAAAACATTCGTGCTAGGCCCTCAGTATTCTACTTACTTTGAAATTAAAGAGTGTCCATGGAGTTTCCTTAATCTAGGTTTTGGAATAAGTAACTAACCTCATCTTTTGAACTGTCCGACTCCTTAACAGTTCAAAAGTGCCTGTAAATAGTTTAATTGAAATAAATAATTCGAGTTGGACTTTGTTTTTTTTTCGCCAAAACGCAAGAGGATGATAGCTGTCGTTCCTAACAAAGTTCAACGTATTTTGAATAGAACTTTCGCCTAAGCCTCCAGTGGCAAGGTGACAACACGCAGGAATGCAGTAGTAATGCGATACGATGGAGAATGGATAGTGGAGTGATATGTCAGACGAGGCATGGAAGTGGCGACAGCGTGTGGACGTGCTTGTCAGTCACGTGAGTAGGACGTCACGTCTTGTTGTCATTGACTTTAAGTCACTGATAGACTTGAGCATTCACTTGTAATGAGCATTCTAGCGAATGTTCTTTTGTTTAAAATAAACCAGCCGGTCGATTCTGTAAACCTGTCGATGTGAACGCTTGGATGAAGTGATTACGAGATGAGCTGTCAATCCATATAATCAAGATGGAATAACAGCTTACTTCGTGATCATGTGAAATCTTGATTATATTGATTGACAGCTCACCTGGTGATCACTTCACCCAAGCCTTCACTTCGACATGTTTACAGGATCGACTGGCTGTATGCTTTGACTAAACGTATGGTTTGACCGTATGAACCTTAACAATAGCTACTTTTCCGTAATACGAACTCTGAGTCCACTTCTACCGTGAATTAAATGTAGGCAAGTAAACTGAAAATTATTTCCCGATAACCGTAAAAATACAATTTGTTAACGAAAATAACCATATCTATGTGGAATTTTATTTCCGTGTTAGTCCGTTCATAACTCTATTGTAATTTTTATGTTAGTACTTAACAGTAGAATGGACTCCAATCCTACCGACAATAGAGAAAATTACTTGGATTATATTAGGAAACTGAATTGTAACATCACGCAATTCCACGGTAATATTGCAACAAAAATCTACATACTGTAAAAGGTAATTTACTGTATGACATAAGCATAAAATATACCATTAGGCGTTGAATGGAATGAACAGAGCATTAAGACATAAAGCTAGGGAAAAAAATTGCAATCTGATTTGAAAAGAAATTTGTGTAACATCTAGATTATGCACTCGTATTTGCTCTATGTTAGGTTAGGCTAGAACACTGACGAAAAAAAAAACAATGAAAATAAATATTTAATCATAGCAGATACCTATAAAACTGAAACAGATCTCAAGAGAATCGAGCTCTGCCAGGGTTGCGGAATTTGTTCGAAAGAGTCACCGCGGCCCTGGAACGCAAAGGGCTTTAGAAGGAACACGGATGGGTTTTAGTCAGTAAGAGTCTGACACGGAAGGGCCGCTCCACCCAGAGCGGAAGAAGTCATTTGATGATTTCCCTTCATTAAAAAAAAAAAAATTGAAACGAGCTGATTTTATCTAACGACAGAGAAGCACCTCTGTGAGAAAACAGCTGATAGGAATGTACTGAACAATAAGACATATCTTACCAAGACATGTCATAGTGAGGAACATGTGGTATGAATCACTGCGCCTAAGAACAAGAGAAAGGTAGTAACTGCCCGAAATTTACTTGGAGGTTCATTGTCGAAAGAGTATTTATTCAAGCAAGTCGAATTGACAGAACCGACAACGAAAGATGAAACAACTTGGCATAGGAAAGTGAGGAGACCCAACCACAGACAAGCAGGAGAAGAACGGTCTTACCGGTCCCGGAGCCCGAGAATGATGACGATTATGATGATGATTGATGATGATGTAAGTACCGTAGATACCTATGTACAGCACACCCGCACCTGAATGATTGGTCTACTTGGATAGCCCTGTACACAGGTAGGCAAGCTATGGGTGGCTCGTCGTCCGATAAGCACCAGCCATTCGATTCTGTTAACATGTCGAAGTGAAGGCTCGGGTAAGTGATCAGGAAGTGAGCTTTCAATCCATGTAATCAATATGGAATGACAGCTCACTTTGAGGTCACTTCACCCAAGCCTTCACTTCGACATGTTTACAGAATCGACCGGCCTGCCCGGGTCGACGGCGCGTTGTGTTTCACGCGCGCTAGGGCCAGCGCCTGTCAGGGTTGCGGAATTTGTTCGAAAGAGTCACCGCGGCTTTGGAACGCCAAAGGGATTTGAAGCATTTTAGTCAGCAAGAGTCTGACATTCCCTCCCGCTCCGCGCAGAGCGGGAGAAGTCATTTGATGGTTTCCCATACAGAAAAATGGTAGGTAGGATAATTTGACGAATGGGAATCATTAATTCATTGAGTGATGAGTTTTGTGCTTCTGATCAAATTATACCCAATGACTAGAAGCAATAACAAAGAAGAAGAAGAAGATATAGCTATAGATCTATTAAATTAAATACCCTTTTAACAAAAACTAACAATAATTAACAATACAAACCAATATTAATGACCAAACAATACTTCCATTCACGACTCGACTATAAAAACAGACGTACACTTTTATCAAAAGACACATTTCTCAATCACATATAATTGATGGTGGACACAATAATTTATTGTGGCTATCGTAATAATTATATTGTAACAATTATTGTTCCGTTAAGAACACATTAAGATACCGTATCGTTTGACTATTAAACTTGTGATCGGTGAAACGCATGTCAATAATATACTGGCAAGTTGTAGTTTTATGAAAATGAGTATATGAAGGAAGTGAAAGAAATGGCATCGGTAACTGTAAGGTATAACATGGTATACTTGTTTAATAAAATAAGTTTTGTACCTACACTGGAAAAAAATTAACGAAAAAAATGCCAGGAAAGTTTTGACAATGAATATTGGTGGATGCCTATGAGAATAGCGGAAGACGAAAGAAGTGATGCACGAATTGTGAGAAGAATGATATGTCTAAAAAGGTGGTGACCGCAGTGACCACTGAGAAGACGACTAACAGGGAACAATAAAAGAAGGAGATATATTGCGCAGACTCTAAATAAATTGTGCAAAGAGCGTGGGCCGAAAATTCAACAGTCAATTGTTTATTTGGCTGTTTAAAGAAAGTTTCAAATCTTCCTCTAAAAATTGTCGAGGAAAATGTCACGTCATAGACTGATTGACCGTCGCATTCGTTTCAATTCTTCTGCCCATGTATTCAGGATTAGAAATACTAATGATATCTTTTTTTTTTAGCTAACACATCATCATCATTGACTAATATCCGTAGTCATCCGTATCTAATCATATTTCGACACTTTGCGTCACCAGAAGGCCGACTCGTTTTTTGCCCAAAGAATTAGCATTGCTATTCAACAGTGCTGCTAGTCTTCTGGGCACGTTTTCGGATGACAGCAATACAGAGGAGTACTCCTAAGTGTATAATATTTTATAAATCACAATAAATATTCAAACAATAGTTACTCCTGTTAAATACAATGTAGGTAACATTATCTGTCCTCCTTCCATATACACATCAATTTCACTACAATAAAGAAATGCCAAGTTGACACAAGTCACCGAGCGATACAGCCGGGATGCTGAGTGCTTTATGACTTCCTTCGCCTGATAGACGGACAGACAGACAGATAAACGCGCTATTTTAGCTCTGAATGAACGCAATGAATGAAAGGAGCGGAATGAATGATTGGTCTATCTTGGCGAATCTTAATGATTGGGAGATGGGTATCTGTATTAGTTAGCCGTACGTGGGGAGAATGTATGGGTTTTTATGATTGATGATTAAATGATAGGTAGTTTTTGTAAAGGAAATAAAGGAGGGAATATTAAGTTGGCAAAGGAGGTATGATATGCTTTAGTTAACTAGTTTTACGTTGCGTTACATACTTCAAAAACATTCATGCTAGGCCCATTGACATCCGCTTCTGAAATGTCAAGTGGTAAGTAAATCCTTTACATTTTGTCTTTTTAACAATCATTGTCACCGATTAAATACGGCTGTCATTTGTAGATCTTTGACAGTCGTAATGGATTGTCAAAAACCAGAAGATTTGACTTCAGTCTTGCAAAGATGTACCGTGTTACCCAGTTAATGGGTTATGGAGGTCTGGTAGGCAGCCGCTTCATGTAAAATACTGGTATTCTGCTGAATCCGGTTTGATTGGATTCCGACCCCAACATGGTAGGGAAAAGACTAGCCTTTTTTAGATGATGATTGTCGCCGATATAAATGTTAATTTGCCTAACGCATCTTGTCCGTGCCTCATTTTAAGAACTACATGTATCATAGGTAATCGTTCTTGGGGAAAATTAATATAACAAATCTACACAATCATTCCAACTTAAACACAAAGGGCCGGGTTCTATATTGAGTATATTGAGGTAAGAGTGTGTCGACCAATACTTTAATGCCAAAGTATGAAGTAGAATTTGACAAACACAAAAATCTTCATGAATTCAGAAATCGTAATTGTGTTCTAAAACTCCAAATAATTTATTTTTCATGACCATGACCTGTCGTTTCAATGAAACGATCGAATTAAACGCTTCTACCATTTAAAAGTTATTACCATATGGTTATAAAATGTTCTCCTGCCTATACGGAAGCCTCACATAACGACCAATAAACGCATCAAACAGATCATATCCTCGTTCGAATTGTACGTCCATATGTTACCTTTCAAATTATTATACTATATGTTTATATTTACACCATTTTGAGGTTGTGTAAAGAAAGGTTTTGGACTATTAAATATTTAGTGGTGCGTTTAGAGTCGTGACACGTACGGCGCGTCAGGAGGCGGCTTCTTTGTGCAGCCGTGAATGACGGTCGTTTGGGCAGAGTGGGGTTGGGTGCTAGTGATAGCGATGATGTGTAGGACTAGAGTGACAGATTAGTTTATGAGTTTTTTAGTGACGGGTGGTGTAATGAATTCTAGTGGCGTAAGCAAACCAAATGACACGCACAGAACAGAACTCTACTACAGGATATAGAACTTTTTTTCCGAAAGAAGAGCCATACAAGTTATGTGCTTTAGGTACCTAATAGACAAATACATAGGCTATCTTAATAAAATAAAATATATTATTATTACCTTAACAGTATTTTGGGCATAGTTCTGATACTTCCGCGGATCGGTGTCACTCTCTAACAATTTTTCGTATCAAAAAACCAGAATTTTTGTTTATTTCAAAAATGCTTATCGAAGACTCACAGATTTAGATAGTAAGTAATTGAGATATTTAGTTTGAATAAAGAAAAGGTTTTCATTATCTGATAGGCTAATCATAGATTGGATAGTTGATATAACGTTTCAAGTATACCTTGTTGTTAACTAAGATACTGAACCAATTTATGCTTACCCCTTAGTAACCCAATTAACAACCCTGCTCGCTATCACTTGCACCCCACAGCACTCGTCAATAAGCAGGCAATCAAATCCACTGTGGAGGGTTAAACCGATATTGGACCACAAACAAACATAAAAATGGACCCTAAACTTTTACGAGCTACGATTTAGTGGCCCCAATGACCTATGTTCTCCATGGAAAAGAAGGGTCAACTTCTCCAGTAGTTCTTCTCCATAATGTGCCGGAATTTTATTTTATGTTAAATTTTGCTTTTGAAGTAGCCTTTAAAGTGTAAAATAAGATAATGATAATGATGTGATCGTAAATTCGGATTTTTAGTACGATTTATTATTATTAGTCATAATTTTTACAAAGTTAGACGAAATTTATTGATATTCATTTATGACAGAGTTGGTCATAAAGGTATTAATTAATGTGTGGTTTAATGATAACAGTAATTTCGTGTTTAATATAGACTATTTGAAACAGTTCACAGTATGAATTAATTTATAGCCGTATGGTGCATTTTATACTGTACGAGTTCTGACCGACAGACTACTTAAAGAATAACGGTTAGCAGTATCACCAATAAAAATAGTAATTAAAAATTTCGACATTTATTTTATCATATTTAATATGATGAGTTTCGTCTAATTCAAAACTAGCAATGCGCCCCGGCTTCGCACTGGTAACACAACAAATTATTGAAGCGCTTAAATCGGCATGATTTTTTATGACAGTTGCAATAACCATCGTCTTCTATCAGCAGCCAATTTACGCAAAATCTTAATGAATTATACACTAAAACCTTCTTTATGAACCAGTCCGTCCATTGGTGAAAATCTGTTCGGTCGTTTTTTAATTTATCGGAGACATCGTTTTATAATAATTATAGTGATAGTGAAAATCATATAAAATCCTCGAACTTACCTATTACCTATTTATATATGTCTCAGAATTAAAAATCTTTAAAAAAACATGTTCTATTATTCTGTTTTGTAGATCTCTAACTGCATCATATTTCAATAACCATAAATTATAACTCAAAAGTAATAAAATTAAAAAAGGTGTCTGGCTTGATAGCATTTCTACTACTTTATATTCCATCAAAATAAGCTCTTTTATGAAAAAGCAAAAAAACAGCATTAATTTAAAGAAAATCGCTTGCAATATAAAGTGGTAAATTGACGTAAACTACTTTATAATTCCGAACAACCCACAGGTGTTGTGTATAACCAAATTAGGCGACTGTGGCGCAACGGGGGGCACTATATTTTCTATAATTAAGACCCCTAATGACCATCCATAAAAGCAATTACGATCATTATGTTTTTAGTACGTTTTAATTGACTTTTTCTCATTAATATTAATATGAACGTTGGTAGGTGTGTTGGAACGTCACAGGTTTGAGCTTTGACGAGTTTTAGGCTTTAATATTCTTTTAGGACCTTATTATGATGCTGAATGATCATCTGATCTATACGAGTATATATTGTCGTATTTATAAAACTATTTAAAATCCATCCAAAGGTTGTCTTTAAAAGATCGCTTCCAGCTATAAGGCCGCCCATTGTGTCACCCTATGTAATGTTTTTCTTCATTTATATTTTCTGTTACTAATATGGTGTACATAATAAAGAGTATTCTATTCTATCCTGACCGACTATAACAACGCACAGCAAAAACTGCTAAGCCCATAAGCTGTAATATGGAATCTAGGTTTCTTATACGAGTGTAACGTAAGCTAAGGATGGATTTTTGGAAAGTTCAACCTAAAGGAAATGGAAGGGCGAGCGTCATTGAGCGTACGTTTTTGTTTTTGAGGCCGACATCTACGCGGTCGAAGTCGGAGGCATCAGCTAGTTACATAAACATCACACTTGCTTTACTTGATTCATCATGAGTGCCTTTTTTCCAATTATGCTCAGCTTCCAGTCTAGCTGAACGCAGCTGATTAAGACATACTAAGAAAAAATAAAATGACAGTTTTTCCGATTTCAAAAGTGTCCATGAAATTTCCTACCGATTCCAAGGTCGTATTCGAAGGTCATGCGACTATGGTCTTTATTGCGTGTCTAGAAACCCTCGAAATATTGTCGAATCGGCACTTCAGAGATAAATCTAATGCTTGTTCGTACCATTGTGACGTCATAATGGTATGCTCCAAATAATACAGGACCTGGCTGGAAATAAAATGGTAAACTTAGGGTCTCATTCTCTATGGCCGAATAGCCACTACTCACTACTACCAATAATTTATTTAAAAATGGAACGAATTAAGAAACAAACCCTCATTCGAATTAGGACCACACGAAGAATACTTTGAATAAAGATGTTTTTCCAGAGACAAGTTTAATATTCATAGAGCATTGTCGATACTTCTAATGAACCTGTTACAGTAATTTAGGAAGTAAGTAATCTTAATATAAACATTGCCACCGTATTAAAATGAAAGAAGCCGAGAAATTATCAAGAGTATGGCGTGCAGTGAGGTGCCCACCCAAACAAAAAATATGTGTTCTAGTGAACAAGCCGCTTCGATACCAATTAACTTAGAAATATACCCGAAAACGCCTTATCTTGGCCGGTCAGTTAAGGGTTAGACGGTGTTGCAGTTTTGGGAATAGATATTGAAATTATTTTATTTTTTGAAAAATGAACCATTCTTTTAAATAGTAAATACAGTATTTTCGAGGCCGGTCATGGTAAAATAATAATAAAAAAAGACAGGCTGAGAAACAGCACCATTTTAGAAATAAAAAGTTTCGCAGTCATCAGTTTTTGGTGGTTGAGAAAGAAGAGAACGTGTCGCAAAAAACAAATAGCAAACCTGTAGTCTATTTAAATAAAAAAACTATTCTGTTAAAGCCTTAGAGAATTTAGAATACTCTTACTAGACTTTAGTGGGTTTATTCAAATGTACAACAACCTGCCAAACGACATAAAAGAATGTACTAAATTAAACATATTTAAAAAAAAAAAAACGCATTTTGTCAGTACCTACTGTACCTACGACAGTTGATATAATTGTGTACATTGTCACGTAATTTTGTAAACCTACTTAACATATATATATTTTTTTCTTGTATACCTATACTAGAGCAAAAAAGTGTTTCTTAGTTTAAGTTAATTTATAAATCTCATTTTAAGTGAACTATGTTGTTCTTATGAGAAATAAAGTTTTTTAAACCTAATGTAGGCCTACAGTAAATCTAATCAAATGTTTATGCACGAGTTTAGCCCAACTTGTGCATGTTTAGAAATGGCGGCAAAACTTCTGATAATTTAATCTGTCAAATTTAATGTAACTTGGCCAATAGCAGCCATCCATTCAACTGCAATCAAGACAATTTCATCGTCACTCCAGAGAGTGCATCCTCTTAACCAAACAGCAGACCGCATCGTGACGTTTTATTCAATATAAAAACGTTAATCTCCGAATCTACATATATATTTATTTTAATGTCTCTATCCGAAGCTTTCCGGTAGCCGTTAATAGTTTGGACCCATTAATGTTAATTATAAATTCACCATTTTATCTCGCATTAGTTTTATGACCTATAAACTCGATTTGGACACAATTTGTAAGCGAAATCCGAGTTCTTTTAGTTTATGTTTATTTATAGAGAGTTCGTATCAAGTCCGTTTTATGTCTGAATGATTATAGTGTCGCGGTGCAACCGTGATTGCACCGCGAGCCTAATTTTCTATATCTAAATTGAGATGGATTCTTTAAAGTAAATGGTGGTTTCTTAATGAAGATATTAAAACCAGAAAATAACTTACGATTTTATGTCGAAGACGGGTTGTGAGCATTTGGTTTTAAAAGAAAATGGGGGAGAAAATTGTGCGCATCTGTTCATTAGTCACAGTTTTATAAATGGAAAGAGGCTGAGGTAAATTGAGAGTTGATTGGATGTAGAATCGTGCGATACCAAGCACAGCAGCGCTCCTTGTTTTCGGTTTTTTATGTTGTTATAACTTTTAGTTCTTTTGTAAGTAAGCTACTAAATCAACTCAAAATTGGGTGCTCAAGCATGATCTTTTAAAATATTCAACTCGAAATTGGTCCTTAATGCCGAGCACTAAAAGTCGCGGTCCTTTTATCGTATTATTTAAGGTTATACTTCCATTATTACCTTTCCCGCTTACGATCATTGCCGGAGATATTTTGACGGTTACCAAGGCTACCAAGAAGTTTTAAAATGAGCATACCCTAATTTTTGGTTCGACATCCAATACTGTTTTTGTGTGATAACCTTAGCAAAAATCCAGTTAAAAAACAGCAATGGATTGTAGTTTTGAAGACCTTGTCTTAAAATTCAGGGTTGTCATAATAATTTGGAGTAATGCCTCAGATACATGAGCGTAGTTAGCGATAAGTAATCACATGTTAAGTGGGTTATTAGTAAGTAAAACCGCTTGTTAAAATACTTCCTCCAATGTTTCGTGCTTACCCTGATTTCTGTGTAATTGCGCGGTTAAGGGGAATGATGAAGCTGAGATAGTCTTGATATGCAAGTGTAACAAGAAATGTTTTTGGTAAGTAAATGTGTGTAGCAAACGATGACGTATTATATAATGAATGACGCGTTATACGTGAGATGCTACGTAGTATCGAGGTAGTTACTATCTTTTTATGTTGCCCCTAGCTTTTGCCTGCAACTTATATCCCGTATTTTCCCGTATTTCGAGAAATCCTCCCGTACACTGCCCAAGGAACCTACATGCCAAACTTTAGCTTTCTACGACCAGCTGCTGCGGCTGTGTGTTGTCTGTCAGTACGTCACCAATAACGAAAGAGTTTTATATATATATTGATGATTGATATTGATTTCTGAGTACGGGTATCGCAAGTATAGTTTATATATCATTGGTAGCAAAAGGGTTTTATAAGAGCTCACAGAACTAAAGACTTGAAAAACGGGACGACATTGTAATGAAAGATCTAAAACATGCAAAAGACTATGGAGCAGCGATTATTATATATATACATTTTTTGGCTGACATGTATTTATTTACCAATTAAATATTTTACGCACACAAACTGTATTGAGGCGGACCAAATGGGCATGTAGCAACTGCGGTACAATTTCCTATGTCCTGCCTTGGTCTCGTAGGTATAAGCTCCAAATATGGTATGTTACAAAGAATAAGGGTAATTTGTAAGAGGACCATAGACCCTGTTACAGAAGACAGTCACACTAGATTTGTCTTCTCAAAGCTTGTTTGAGAGATGAATGTTTTTTACCTTCTGATAGACACCCTTACGGGTTGCCTATGTCGTCGCTATATCGTAGAATAACTTAATAATAACGGACACCTCATTCAAAGAAAACCACATTTCGACGTCATCACATTTGAACCGCACCTACCCATGTCAGGGTGCCCTATTTCCTCAAACATAATCTAATCTCGGCTACGTAATGGAACTCATGGAATGAACAATTCTACGACATAGCCAAGACACCTGTGAATGACCTGCCGGTCGATTCTGTAAACATGCCGAAGTGAAGGCTTGGGTGAAGTGATCATGAAGTGAGCTATCAATCCATATGATCAAAAAAAGATGGAATGACAGCTCATTTCGTGATCACGTGACATCTTGATTATATGGATTGACAGCTCACCTCGTGGTCACTGCACCCAAGTATTCACTTCAACATGTTTACAGAATCGACCGACAGGGATGTTCGTAAAATATTGTTCGTAGTTATTAGACATTTAAAAGTCACGGTCTTCATGCTTATTGTTTTACTTAAAAAAAAGATTATAAACGTGCTAAAAATATTCATCTCAATGTAATTAAAATCAATGACGAGTTAATATCTTAGTATCACAGACCCAAGAGACCTGATCTTAACAATACCGTGTCGATTATTAGTTAGTTAACGATCTTGCCAATTAATAATTTATAAACACATAGCAATTTACGTATTTGCTTGAAAACCGACTACGTTCCCGGATGAGTGCGCTTAACTTTTTCAATGATCATAATTCTTCAGTTTCATGATTTACGATTGTTGTTTCAGCACCAATTTGGGAAGTGAGTAACAACGTAACTTCACGCTTGTATACCTCTAAAAACTAAGCAGAGGAATAGTACATTTTAGACATGTATGTGTCACAGCCAAATAGCTTAATCGCAGTTAAATTGGTTGCCTAGCCTTTTCATTTAACTACGCCGACTTTGCAGCGACCGAAGTGACATCTTTGGTTCAATATCGTTTAATGACTTGCCCATGTCACTTATGTCGCTGGTTAAAAGACGCAATTCTATAAAAAGGCTAGGCTTTTAAAGAAACGGCTGATTCTTCTAGTTGAAACACACTGTTCAAAGGCGGACATTATGCATTAGACATTTTGTACCAGTCGACCTTATGGTGGTGCAAAGGCAGAACATGGCATATGAAAATTGAACAAACAGAAAAAACAACAACTATAAAAACACACATAATAACACAAAACTATTAATAATAAAAAAAAACAATTGTGTAATGCACCTAAATGTGTCAAAAAACTGTTTTTTTTTTACATATTGACATATTAAGGTTTTTTTTTTTTTAATATGGGTTTGCTCAAGAGCAAACCCATATTAAAAAAAAAAACCTACCTAGACTAGAGTCAAGACTCTAGTCTAGGTCATAGATGACAGAGACAAAGTCGACGATGGAGCGAGCTTAGTGCCTTTTACATTTCAGAATTCAGTTGTCAGAAGAATTGTGGGCAACGTGGGCAAAGCAAAAAGAATCGCTGTGTCTTTGTTGAAACACGTCACATAATAAGACCGCGGGGGGCTGGTTACATAGCATAATATTTAATAGATAAATTTATATTTAAATGTATTTATAAAAAAAGTTTTTATTGTTACAGTGAAAACATAAAATTTTATTTTAAACTATATAAATATAAATGGAATTAAACCCATACGAATTTATTCTGTCTATGTTTGCCCATAAATAACTGCTACTCGTCTGTCACATGTTACTAAAAATAATTAAATTATGAATGTAAATCGAACTGGCAGTGACGCACCTCATCATTGATAAGAAATTGAATTTCTCAGAAGAGACCATAAAATTACTAATAATATGAATAATACTGATTTCTGCAGGAAACGAAGTAATTGCGAAAGCAGTAAAAGTGATTGTGTGTCATAAATTAATGGAGTATCGACTCTGTGATCGGATTTCTGCGAAAAAGCTGATTGGGAGACTGCAGAGTTGTTCGTAGATAATTAGACCAGTGAAGAAAAATTTAGGCTAAAGTATTTTTAAGAGTTTGAGCGCTTACGCACTATGTCCGATCCGAACCCGATCAGTATCAGTGAAAAGACGGTCCGGCGTAGTCGTAGAACAATTTGTATGGTAGCTTACGCACTACACCCGATTGCCGTAATCCGATTTCTCTCCGTCATCCGAGAATCTCCATTTCGGATAAGATTATTGACGGACCGAAGTGGCCATAGTATTATTTGTATGAACAGTTGCGCACTACGTCCAAACCAAATCCGAGCTGCTTCCGAGAAAAGAGGCAGAGGGGCCGGGGGGTGAAGTGAGTCGGCCCGCGCGCCGGCGGGCGATTCAATTTATTTTTATTTTTTATTTTATTTATTACAATTTATATTTCAATATCTTAATTAATTTATCATATGATTAGAATGGTACCATGCTAATGAAATAAATGGAATTATGAAGTTTTTTCGGCTGATTTGCTGTCGTTTTGACGTAACACTGCGTGGTGATTGTGAAAAGCTCTTTTAAACATCGGTGCAGCAAGAGAGGGTTGCACCCAGAATTTTTTACTTCTTCTGCGTCTCCGTACGTACAATAGCATTGCCAGAAGTTGACGCTGATTAAAAAGGCTCAAGATTAACGACGTGAACCAAAGATTAATATAATAAAGTGACGTGAACGATCTGTAGCGTCTCCGCGTGAAATGACGTCTGAATCACGGATTTGGATCGGAGTGTAAATGTAATACAGTCTTCAATGTAATTTTTTGTCAGTAAACCTTGAAAGAAACTTGTTCCTACTTTGGGTACAAGATCAGGGAGTATGGGATTCTTACCGCACTAAAATAACTAGTCATTGAAGATTTCACGACAAATTATTTGTTCTCCATTTTCTAAGAAACACATATGTGGGTAGGTACCACAGTAACTAATTAAGAATCGTGACAGAATGTCCTCATGAACACATTTTAATAGACCAGGCAGGATGATGATGACATATGCCCTTTAAAAAATAATTGTGTTCCTTATTGTATTTTTAACGACACCCGCAGAAATAAACGTTTCTAACCCTTGACATTACAAGATTAATTTTAATTATTCATCCTGTCAACAAAAATTCGTTAATTACGTTGTTTCTCGTGAACGAAGTACTAGGAATGCAGAAATCAGAGGTTATCATATGCAGTCGAATGAACAATAACTGAGCGGCAAAGAAATTCATGAAGTCATACTTTTTGTACGGATTGATAAGCTGGTATAGGTCCTGACCCCTGTCTACTAGCTTATTATTATTTTATTGATTATTTTAAAACTGTTTTGGTTGAGTGGTCTTGCCAAGGGGTATCGTGTTACCCAGTAACTGGGTTCTGGAGGTCAAATAGGCAGTCGCTGCTTGTCAAGTCGAAATTGTAGTATTAGAATATAACAATTATTTATTTGTACAGAAAGTAGGTACAAGATATAGATGATATAAATTATATTAGGTGATCTAAGGATCATCTAATATAATAAATAACTTAATTAAGGCATGCTATAAGGTTTAATAAAACAAATATAATTTAATTAAACCAATAAAATTTATTTAAATTTATAAATATACATGTTATTGAAATTATTAGGAAGAATTCCAGTCGATAACATTAATATTACGCAAGTCAAAGTCATCTGATTTTCTGGGTTTTGGTATCTGATATTTCTGAAAGCCAACTCCGTAGTTGAGGAAGGATAGGTCGATGATGATTGAGGGGGTAATCTTATAAAAATAATGATGAAATTATATGAAGCAATACCACAAAGTTTCATTGCCATCATGAATCCGCTGTGAAAAAAAGGTTAGTGCTAGTCGTCCTGTATAGCTCCGTCTCTCTCTCTCTCTCTCTCTCACACACGCACATCGGAGTCATGTAAGTATTCTTTATAGTAGGACAGGTTTCACAAATGATTTGGCGTTTTCCGTTGGGATATTTTCATTAATTACCAAAAAGTACCCAACTTTTTTTTCTTTATAAACTATTTGTCTCCATTGGGCTAAATGCTATGAAAACCTACCTTATAGAAAAATCAATTAGAAATCAATATACATACCTATATTTTTTTTCGAGAATCATGACTATGTATCTAGTCGGGTGAACCAAATGATCCTATTCTATACATATCGAACGGTATAGAAACTCAATACAAATCGCAAATCTCTATACACATAACTAAACATATATATGTACACATAGTCTCATCTCTCCGTGACCCAGCGATAACACACTGCAATAACTTTTAATTTTTATTGCAATTACTGCAGACAATTAACGTTTAACGACACATTTAACTGATAACACATTCAGTTTGTTTTTCTCTGCCGCTCCCGTTTTATACTCTGTTTTATTTGATTGACACAGATTATGTGAGGTGAGTATGCCTGTTACCGGTCAGCTGAAAAGTATAGAATGGAGATGACAGTCTTGACTTGTCGTAAAGGATCTGTCTAATACGATTTCGTGGAAGATTTTTTAGACCCACGTATGTATATGAGAGTGATGGAAGAGGGAGTGCACCTGTGTTTGCGCAAACACCTATGTCCCGCACCGATGGCTAGTCTCAGTTGAGATTGGCCGCCATGGCCGAAATCGGTCAATGTTGTCAACTGTCTTGCCTCACTTCCTGTGGTGTCTGCTATGCTCTTAACTGGCATACTCGTATGTGTTTTAAGATTCTGAACAAAACTACTGACAATGCTACTGTTGTACGAACCCTGAGCAATTTATTGTCACTAGAACTATCCGTTAAATAATGACGTCAACAAAATAGCGAAGTTGTCTAATTTAGGAAAAACCGCTTTCTGAGTAAAGAAGATAATTTTATGATAATCTAATTGAAAAACATTGTCATTATTATGAATTATTATCATTGTTGTAAATGGCAAGTAACAAGAACCACAATGAATATTCACGTAAAAACTTCAAATGTCATTACAAACAAATCAGCTGTACTAAAAACTAACTTAACTGAACCTAATTGATAATAATTAGCAAGTATACGCAATCAAGTTATTTCATTAATTAACTATGTTTATATAATCACGATAACAGTACTGTTTCGTGATAATTAGACTGTAATTGTAGTATCGTTACCTCAATTCAAATATAATCACTTTGGCACGTCATAAGACTACTGTTTTTAACTTTCTGTTAATGTCGTTATGTTGTAAATTTAGTATTGTCAACCACTTATCCTGTATTCTTCGACTTTGACCCCTTCGTAGGTAAAGGTATCTAGTCTAGTTTTAAAATAAAACTTGAGCTGGTGCTGCTGCTGCGGCTGCGGAAAGCCTCAAGCGGCTTAAATATAGTAACCTTATTGGTAACTATATTTTCGAGCCGTTTGGGGTTGAAATCCTCGGGCGTGGGGCCCTTGTGCTCACAGCCTTTTCAAAGAAACTTCGAAACGGCTGGTTGACACTTCCCGTGACCCAAGAGCTGGCTTTTACTTTGGCCAGAGGTTAAGTATTGCCATTAAACTTGGCAATGCCGGCAGTCTCTTGGGCACATTACCAGCTGACCTGACAGCGTTGAAGTTTATTTATTTATAATTGATGCTACATTATCTGAAAATAAATTACTTACAAACTTGTGACCACAGACGACAACTGTGAAATTTACCCGATATGTGTAAGTTCCGTACGCTTATCAAATCGTCATTGAAATAGATGGGTACATTTTCAAAATATTTACTGTAATGATAACTACAATCAAATATTTTAAATAATTATATACCTAATGATTTAGTGTTACGCAGTATTTTAATTGGGAACCCCCGACGAAAAAACGATGGGGTGTTATAAGTTTGACGTGTCTGTCTGTGGCATCGTAGCTTTCGAACGGCTGAACCGATATTGATCTTGTTTTTTTTTTGTTAGATGTCATAGGGTTTACCATCTAAGTATGTAGAAGAGAGAAAGAGTGAAAGAACACTACCTTTCGGTACCATCATAGTTGCATATTTAAAGTATATATTATTATTATTCTTATAGTATTATTTAAGTAGTATGTATTAGTATGATATTAATTTTAGTCATATTTATTATAGTATGTTATATTTAAAGTTTTTTTGTCTTTTTATGTTAACATAACTTTTACACACGATGTCTACATATCTTTTATTCGACTCTCCTTTCGCAGGTATGCTGGAAGAGATTTCTTTAGAAATAAGCATCACCTTTGTACCTATATTTCTGTTCCCTTCTTCTTATTTATTTGTTAAATGTGTGTACATAAACTGTTAAATAAATAAATAAATAAATATGTTGTAACTACTACAAATGGAAGGTTAGTCCTTAGGTATACTAGGAATACATCAACGGCTCTTTGAGAGACCTTACAGTTGGTACGGAGCCTCGACGTCTTTCAAGGGCGTGTCAGACTCTTTCTGATTAAAACCTCTCTAGGTCCTAGGGGTATGGCGTTACCTATTTACTGGATCATGGAGGTCAGGTTAGTTACAGCATCCGGTTAGACTGGAAGCCAACCCATTAATGGGAAAAGGCTCGGCAGATTGAAAGACAAGGAATGAATCAAACGGCTCCCATAGTTTCAGGAAGCACTCGTGCAAATTATAAACACAATATTTTTCCGACAACTGTATCACAGTCCGTTGCGTGGTTTACAAAAAGCAAGCGGAGTAAAATAAAGAGGCATGTCTATCTATACTTATCTATACCATAATATTTTAAAGCTGAAAAGTTTGTTTTTTTCTTTGAACGCGCTAATTTTGGATTTGGAAAATTCTTGTTGTATATGATAGCCACATACATGAGGAAGGCAAAAGCAAAACGCACGAGCAAAAGCTAGTATGTTTATATTGAAAACCAGTTGAACGAATGAAGATACACTAAGATTTTTATGTCCCATCTCATATGGTTACCTACAGATGTCAAATCTAATTAATTAATATAAAAAATCTTTTAAACAAACACTGACTAAAATTCCAAGAAAAACGTCGCATTTACATGTGTAGTGGTTCTTAAAGGTGGTAAGAGACTTGTAATCAAATAATGACTTCTATATTTGATCATATCCTGTCATTTATGAGTTGTAAGCCTTTGCCGACCATTTTGCACCTTGATGTGGACGCAGATGGAGAATTCTGTCTGTTTTACTGCTAATCCCAAATCTGTATGCAAATTATTACTTGCTATGTTAATTATTGCTGTCTGTATACACAATGAGTCATGACTATATTGATTGAGCTTCTGAATTAGGGGTAAATTGTGTATATTTTATCCTAATTATACCAACCCATACCCTCGCAAACGCTTCTAACCCAATTACCCTTAAACAGATTAGAACCTACAAATTATCATCATCTACAAATATAAAACATCACACAATAATTAAGATCTCCAACCACACAGATTAATCAAAAATTCAAGATGGCGGCCAAGCCTAATCGATTCACAATTGCAGTGTTATTACACACATTTACTGCTAACAAAGTAGCAGAGATAACCCTCCAGCGGCCGAAGAAGGCAAGGTTTTATTACTAATTAACCATATCGTGGATACCGATGTGCCTTGCTCGGTGACAATCGCCGTCAACCTGTCAGCGGGGTGATGTAACTGTGGAACGAAGGTGTGGGGTCTTTTAGACCCGGCGTGGGTTTTTAGTGTTAGGTTTTATTGTAAGTAGAGTTTTTGGTCTCGAAGAAAATTTAAAGAATGTACTACAGTGATCTAAACTTTTTTAATATTTTATTGTAAAAAAGGCCAATCTGAGGTCATATTTCTGAAAAATAAATGTGATAAACGTACAAACGCGCGTCAGCTGCTGTAATTTGTTGAATACATTTTAATAGCTAATAGCGTCGATAAGTCATTTTTATACACCGGCTGACTCAAACATGGCTCGCACTGAACTTTCAAGTGCTAGTTGTTTCATTAAAAGATAATATGTAGTAAACCTTTAACTACTCACCCCAACGTGATAACAAAATAAAGAATCAAATATTTATGCAAAAACATGTAATGTCCAATCGTACATAACAAACTTATATATGTATCTATTCACTGTGTAATTAAAAGTTCTAGGAATGTTATCAATATGCGCTGGCCTTATAGATAAGCGAAGAATACCCAGAGAGATCCAGTCTATAAATAATTACTTACTTAATTAATTATCCAAAGTCGTAAGTTAATTTTCATGTTTTGATATGAATAACACACTTTGTCCTACAAAATAAAACATTAATTTCATGCATAAATAGATAATTTAATGCTAATCGAGCAGCTAAACCAGTTTTTCATCACAAATTCGTACAATATGCAGAAAAAAGTAGCTTTAGCTAACGCCAAAAAAATAACCACGAACACAAAATATTTCGCATACATTTGCAATAATTGCCTCACATTTAAAAACAATTAAACAAATTATTAAAATTCCCCACTTAACAGTCATGAAAGTCGATACAGACAGTAAAATAAACAGTTACACTAAAATCATGTTTTTTAATCAAACATAAACACTCATTAAAGGGTTAAAAGCAGTGACTTAACGAGCCTCCGCTACTGTGTGTGTGCTCCAACTGGTATGAACAACTTTTTATTTTCCTACCGTGTTAACCGCCCTCCCTTTCGCACATGGTACTAATTTATACGTTCATCTCTATCGCACAGGGCAATTAACACTCTCTGTATACGGTAGCGATGGAAGAAATTAGTTAAGAGAGACTCGGCCCCATTTCTGTAGTTTGTGTCAACGGGTCTCGAGTAGCGAGTAGCGGGTTACTTTTTTCTTTTTTAAATTTCAATTTTTTACGCTTGAGAGGATGTTTTTTTGCGAGCGATGTCATTGCTGACCGCCATTGACCGCGTAGGGTTAAATTCTGATGTATTGCTCTATTGGTTTTCATTGTTTTAACTGCATACATACATATATAGGTCCGTAATAGGTTTTTCTTCGCTAATTGGCAATGGGATACAATGTTTGAGTTGTTGAATTGGCATTCAAGCGTGTTTGCTTCACCTACATGGGGAGCATGGCATGACTGAGTGACAGATGACATTAGAAATTAATAAAAAATATCTGTAACTGGCTTACGCGTTGACCTATAATTAACGATAAGAAATAAATGAATGATAGTGTAGGCAAGACAAATGCAGTAAGTAGAAAAACAACAACCTACATACATTGAAAAGGGTTAGTTTAGAAGACACACAATATTGGGAAGAGTTATATTAATGATTGAGTTACATATTAGCAATCGGTGCGGTGTTTAGGAAACAAACAAGTATAAAGCTAACTTTGATGTATATTTTTCTTCAGAAATCAGATAAATGACCAACTGATTAAACAAGACACCTGCCATGTTATCTCTTTACCATCCTTAGGTAACTGTTAGAGAATACCTAGCCTAGAGCATTAAGTATTGTGCCTGTATTCGAAATGATTTGATGCAAGAGCACGATTTTATCAAATTTGTTTCCTAAATTTGATAAAATTGTGCTTTTGTTTGGTATCTGTGCTGATTCTGAGCAGCTAGCCCATATCAAAAAGTTGCAATGAAGGGAATGCCCATTAATATCTTTTAATTCTATGATTTTTAGGCCTTAGTCAATCTCTCTCTTGGTCTATCATCTCTGTTTTCATCATCACTGGCCTCATTCTTCTTTCTTAACCTCCCCTTTACATCCATGAATATCTTTGGTCGTTCATCGAATTCACAGTATTTATCACCAAACCTTTACAGCCCAATAACTCTTGAAAACCCTCACATTATTAGCCTCCAGACCAACTATAACGATGAAAACTGCGTCTTAATTAAGGAAAAACGATCAAGAAAGATTGCAATTTAAATACCCATATTAATTAACGAACTAACTGTTAATGAGTACGTAAGTACTTAATGATGTAAACGGCGCGAAGTGATCTGTAATTACGACTCCACTTGAATTGTTTGCGGGCGAGGAAAAAATCACTCAACGAACTATTATCGCTACTAATCCACGATTTGAAATTAGATGTAATGACTGGTTTTAGGGTTGAGTGGGAGTGGTGGAAAAACGGTGGGCGATGGTTTGTAAGAATGAGTTTTTTACTGATGAGCCGGCTCTTGACCTTGATGATGATGAAGAGGAAGATGCCTGTTCGCTCTTGTTTTTAGAAGAGAAATTAAATTAGGTTGGCAAAAATTCACGAAAATGTGATGCAATTGCACGTGCCGTTGCTCTAACGGTAACGTTTTATCTTGGCCATGTGGTTAATTCTTCTTGGAGACTGAGAGGTCAAGAGGGACAATATGAGGCAACTTAGGGGCTCTTGGAGTCTAAGTTTGAGTTCCAGATATCCGGCTAATACATATTTTAATTGTACATTTTTGTGAGGATGAATGTTTGTTACTCTTTCACGCAAAACGACTTTGAAGATTTAGATAAAATTTGGCAAGCATATAATTTATAACCTGGATAAGGAATACTTTATATCCCGTGAATATGTTCCTTTTGTATGATTTCCTTCTTAAACGTGGGCGACAGCTGTCATAGTTTTAATTACTTAACCTTTTACTTCCAAAGATATTTTACACGTGCTTCAGAATCTTCTGTTCCACTGAAGCTGCTACGCTTATCTTTATTAAATACCTCATATTTGTATTAACAACTCAATCCGCTCGCATCTCAAGATATTAGACTCACGCTTAACCGTCTTGAAATGGCAACTTAGCGCAAACATTATACATTCAATAGTAATTGCTTGCAATAAAAGTGATTGCGTTACTAAATTCAATCAACTGCACACACAGCTAGGCACTTAATATACACACACGTACCTACACTTACACTCACACACAGTTAGTCATTGCATGCAACACAGTTACATTATAGGTTCGTTCAGAGAAACGGAATTCTAGGACCCAGAGAGTCGCAACATTTAGAGACGGAATTGTCAGAACTATCCATGTTAACCAAGCTTGTCAGTAAGTGTCAAGTTTTTTATAGATATTGACGGTCCGTGACAATTCTGGCTATGTCTATGACAGCCGAAACTTGAGATCAGGGGAACTATGAAGTCTTAAAACGATCATGATTCCGCTCTAAGAGGGAGACGGAGCAATACATAGCAAATAGCACTATCCCGTTTACATCATCGGAATTGGACGGCATTAGTACGTCATAGTAGGGCAACTGCGCTCATGCTCGGCCACGACTCAATCAATCTGCGTAGCCTTTTTCCAACTTTGTCAGTGTCAGATTCCAGTCTAACCAGATGTCGCTGAATTTCTGTATTTTACATGGAGAGACTGCCTAGCTGACCTCCACAACCCAGAACCTAGGTAGGCAACAGGATCCCCTTTTTTATAGATAGGAAATCATCAAATGACTCCTTCCGCTCTAGGCGCAGCGGCAGGGAGTGTCAGACTCTTACTGACTAAAACCCATCTAATGCCCTTTGCGTTCCAGAGCCGCGGTGACTCTTTCGGACAAATTCCGCAAACCTGGTAGGCACTGACCTTAGGGGGCCCGTCTCCTATGCTGAGATCTCTTGGAGGCGCGGGTAGAAGACAACGCGCCATCGACCCGGGCCTGGTTGTGATCGGACGGCAAGCCACCCAACGCTAACCATGCCTCCTCGCTCCGGACCATGGATTGAACCAGAGCCGGACGCCCCCTGGCAGCAAATTGGTGTTAGATTTTCGGCTCTTAGGTTGATTATTACATCTGGGACAAAAGTTTTAATGTGCTTGTCAAAACACGGAGGTATGGTCGGTATGGTTACCCATCCACGGACTATCCTCGGCACGCGTTGCTTTACCTTCCTTGAAGACTGACTCGTGTGGCTGTTATTATTTAGCCATGATCTCGAATATTTTTTTATTCAAATGGCGTCTTTAAGTGGCGTTCCGTGCTCTGTGCTAGGACTCGATTCAAGATTATGCATGTGTAGATTAATTAAGACGAATAAATAGAAGTTCTGCAGTGCGTATTATGTGTGGGGTTATTGAGTGGTAATTGGCAGTAATGGTGGCCATTTTACGCGCTTTTTCTGGAGCGGAATAAGTGGGAATTCTTATCGGCGGTTCGTTAATCAGAAGCAGTAAAATCATAGCTACTTTTGCTCTGATATCGATGTAATATAGCTACGTGTATTAGGAGCATATTTATTTATTTGCAGACCATTGCAAAGTCTTGCACTTTAAGCCGTCGGTCCCGGGTGTCATTTGTTGATTTTTTACAGTCTTGCGGATAGTCAGAAATAGTCTGACTGGATGTTGATGGTCAGACAGGCCGTCGCTCTTTGTAAAGTTCTGGTACTCAGCTGTATCTAGTTAGATTGGATGTCAATCGAAATATAGTTAGTTGGGAAATGGCTAAGCAGACTGCCAATGAGCGAGCAGGAAAAACATGTGGAGTTTATTTATTTTCTTTACAGATTATCTGCTCTGCAGATTTTTCTGTTTTTGATTCGTATCATTGCTTTTTAGTTCTGTATGAGTCGTTACAACAAACATGATTTTTTTTTATGTAATATTCGGAAAATAAGGTTTTAGCTTCCTCTTCATCGTGGCTTATGACCCTCATGAAAGAGCAGCCATGATAATCACGCAGATACTTCTGTAGGACCAGATATGATTCGCCTCTGGGCCTTTGAATTCTGATGGTAGATATTTAATTTCAAAGAGTCAAGAAAATTGAATGTACGACATTACTGGGACATGAATTCCTTCACGCTGTCCATAATAAATTATGAGCCTACTTTTTATACAATTACATGAACTTAATTGTCCTTAATCATCATTTGATCGTCATTAACACATGTTAACATTAACATTACTCTTATTTTCACCTTGTATTGTTAATTTATAATTTGCATGATACTTTGAAAGGCACTTTGAAGAAGCCAGCTGTCGTGAAAAACACTGAATTACCTGGTTTCATCCTTAAGAGGAGTGAAGTGGAACTGTTATTAATAATGAGACGATGTTTTGAACTTCAAGGTAATTATGTTATACAGCGTGACTTCTTGGTTGTCAATATTTCAGAGGGTTTTAAAAGAGTACCTCGGTAAGTACAACAGCAGAACTATGGAGGTAGGGGTCTGTTCTCCAGGGTTGCGAAATTTGTTCGAAAGAATCACCGTGGCCCTGGAACGCAAAGGGCTTTAGAAAGAAAACGGATGGGTTTTAGTCAGTAAGAGTCTGACACGAAAAGAGTCAAGTTAAAAAAGGGGTCCGTTCTACAGCATTTTAGACACATAAAAGTTAGAAGTATACCAGGTTCTATAGAGATATACTCTAGGTATCTAACCTGGTGACTTTTATCTCTTATCTAGTTTAGTGAGTTAAAATTACTTCTTAATCAAGTAGTATGGAATATGCTGAACTTAGAATTGCTAAGCTATGTGGTGAAATGTGGTTTTATGACAATTTACGTTAGTTAAATTGTTGTCCAGCGTCGACTGAAACACTTAACGTTATCGGTAGTCGTTACTTCCGACTTCATCTTTTCGAGTCGATGACCCCAGTTGGTGGCCACGACAATTGCAGCGTCGGTGGCATTCATCAAATCCCCCAAAGTACAGGTGCATGGGCACTTGCGGCACTCCAACGTGTGGCTCATGTTCTGAACAAGAGCACTCACATTGTGTACCCGACGGATCTATGAACCTGGGTGCGCAACCGATTCAGTGCTTTCCACATAGGCCACTGCAGATCACGTCCAGGTGGCAGATGTTCCTGGGGTTGCAAGTAGTCGTGTGGTGGTGGATGATGTTTTTCCCACAGCTTAGTTCTCACATTAGGTGTAAGGTCTTGGATGGCCTCTGTGCAACGAAGAAAACTCTTCCGGGTCTTAAGCCTATCCGGGACTGTTGTGTAATCGTAGAGTATCATATTTCCGACAGCTAATCATAACAATTAACGTGAGATTTTAGTTTAAATATTGATTGATACGAGTAAATTTGTATTAGATTTGGGTTGTTGTTACTATATTTGAGTTGACAGCTAGTTACTTTTTGACATTAACTGAGGCTTTTTTTAAATTGTCATGGCAACTGAGTCGAGTGCAGTGGAGTTGTTTCAAAGGATATAATGATTATGCCATCATCCCTTAATCCTCCTGTGTATCGGTGACAGTTTCACTAATTATAAATTATGTGTTTCACTCAGTACCATTATCATTGTTGAAAATTGGCGACACGGGGATAAGCAGCTGGATATCTCCATTTAACAACCATGACTGTTTTTAATGGTAATTAATTCGAGAAGAAATGTGTACGTGACATACCGTAACAGACACCTTTTAAGGTGTAATGCGACAAAAACTTGGTGGACAAAGTGCAATTTTGTATGAAGTTACACGCTCTTAATAATTTCAAAGTACTGCAGGCTATATAATATACATTATTACACTACTGTCTCATTGTAGCAGGAGGAACACATGAGGTAACTCAGTAGGAGTCCGAAAATGAATACCCATCCACGGAGAGACCTTGCAAGTGCTGCGTAAAGCCGAGGGTCGATCGATCTCCGACCCATCACACCATATCCTCAATACCTACCTGTGGTTTATAGTAACACAGATCTACAATTTCGAAAAAAAATGGCAACTCAAACACCCATAAACCGGACGTAGCTCCATCTTATCTCCAACACAACTCCAAGACTTAAGTACTTACAACTCAAAATTTACAAAAAAAAACCCTTAAGCCGATGAACTTAAATGGATTACAACACCTTTGACAAACAGACATAAGTCACTTTTAGATCTTTTGTTGAACAAGTTAAAGAAAAATCAGCGGGAGTAAGTGCGTTCACAATAATTGACGTTTTGTGTGTGAATGGAACGCCATAATTTGTTTTTGTTAAATAATGCTGTTTGGGTTGGAGAGCGATGTATGTGGGCTTGTGATTGTGTTTATTATTCAGGGAAGAGAGGTAATTGAAAGGTGAAGTGTAAAAAAATACTTATTATTTCATAGTTGCTTTGATAAAGGTGCAAAAGACATCCTACTTATGAAGTGGGCTCGCTATGATTTCTAATTATTTTTTTGTTATTTTCTGGTACAGGTAAAAACTTATGTAGAAGCCTCAATTGTAAGTCGATACCTAATAAATAAAACATCTCTTACATAACTTTAAGAAACTTATAAAAAAACTAGCATTACATTTCACAATTTAGCTTAATTTATCAATTTTTTGTCTTAGTGCTGCATCCCTTTTCTTTTACCAAACCTCTCTATCTTGTGCGATCTCTGGTAAAGTTTGAAGTAACTTTTATTAAATTCAAATCCATTTATTTTGCGGTTGCTCACTCACGTGAACACAAGAAAATTTAATAACACACCTACACAAAGATACATCTTCAAATTCTTTAATTTTTTCTTACAAAATCACGTTCCACTCTGTTTATATTCGCAATTACAAAACTCAATACGACCCTAACAGCATCCCACGATCAATCAAAAACCTTTGACAAGTGTTACTTGTAATCCTGCCCAAACAACACCTGCTTTCAGATTTAAGAAACAAAAAAAAAACAAAAAAAAAACTTTCTTGTAATAAATCCATCATTTTGAGATTAAATTTGTCCGTCACTGCCACTAAGCCTGGCATTGTCGTTACGAAATAATGCGAAAATGATTGACTTGTTATTGTCCGTTTCGAGTGCATCGTACCGCACAAAATCCAATTTTATTGGATAATTTTAGTATCTGTAGGCGGTAGTGGTCGGGTTAGAAAGTGGCAGAAGTATGAAAATTGTCTTTGTAAAATCATGTTAATTGGAATAAAATTGTTGAAGAAATACGTGTGATACTTAAAAAAAATTTAGTATTAGGTTGTCAATATTTTAATTTTGGTAGTGAAATTTTCATTATTTTAACAAAACGATATTTTTAAATAAGACCGTTTTACTTCCAAACTTAACACATACTTACATATTTTTTATGTTAACGGAAATATTGGATGAATATATATATTTTTTATAGGTCAGCTCAGTCTATGAAAGTAATCATTCTAATCATAGTACCTGTTTAATAAATCATCTACATTAACATCTTTATAAAATATTTCATATAAAAACTATTTTTCATACTTATCCCACTTTCGTTCAAAATTCCATTGACAAAAGCAGTGATGGGCATTGTTTACAAGTTAAACCCATGTTTGTTTGAGTGACAGGCACTCGGGTGGCAATGTGGCACAAACTGGCACAATGCGCCAATCAATGCCAAGTGTCATGCTGCCCAAATGTGCTGCAAATTAGCTATAGGTTTAATTGGAAAATTGGATTTGATTTAGTGAAATTATTTTTGGTGTTCGATTTGTAATATGGGATTGGTATTAATTGGAAAAAAATAATGTTCCCATTCAATTTTGTTTACTAGACCCTCCAGTTTAGAGTTCATGCTAACCTTTCTAATAGCCGATGTGGCCGAAAGGTTCTTAGGTGGTGGAAGTCTTGGTCTAGTTTTTTTTATATAAAATCATTAAATGACTTCTTCCGCTCTGCGTGGAGTGGAAGGGCGTGTCAGACTCTTACTGACTAAAACCCATCCGTGTTCCTCCTAAAGCTTTGCGCTGCAGGGCCGCGGTGACTCTTTCGAACAGATTTTGCAACGTCTAGGTTAGGCTAAAGCGCAAGACCGGCTCATATGAGAACGCTTAGGGGAGGCCTATGCCCAGCTATGGACGTCTTTCTGCTAACATGACGTTAATGAGCCTTTCGACATCACAAACCAATAAGGAAGAGCCAGTAATAATTTTAACGAGCCATTTTAATTATGACCTTAACCCAAACCAAAACCCCTAATTAAAATAAATGAACCACGATAAACCTAGCACCATTTAAGATGCAATCAATAAACTAAAAATAGCAGTATTTCATTCGCAAATAATAAAATTATAATAACCATCAAACGGTAAGGGGACTAGCAGAAGTGTCGGTTAATGAAGGCGTATTCATAAACAACGTTATGTCTTTGTTCAGACCTCTATGAAATGAGCGAGTAATTAACTATTAAGATTGACATGATTTATGAAAGCAACCGGGCCTTGATTGGGAAATTAAAAATCTATTGAATTATTCGGTTTTTAGAGATATTTACGAGATTATGTGTGAAGGATTTTATAGTTGAGTTTTTTTAGCAACCTTACGATCATAACTAATTTTTCTATCAAGATTCTTTGTTCCAGTAAATAATAGTTGATGTATTTTAAAAGTTGAGGGATAATCTCTAACCTGATAAAATAGCTACTGATCATCATAGGATCCGGATGGCACAATGCTGCCGATTTACTACTATTTATGTGTGCCTGTAAATGACAGCTACTTTTGATGATTGATGAACCAGCTCTTGACCTACATATGTTTTGCCTGATGGACAGCTAAGAAGATGGTCGACGGTGGACGAGTGAACCCAGAAGATACCTAAGACTTAAGTGCAAGTTTTTATTCGATCGCATTGACGTAAACGTTCAATGTCATGAAGAGTTTTTCCGTTATTGTCACCAGACGGTGGTTATCCAGTTCACGTTAATCTTAACGCGATCGAGTACGTATAAAAGCTTGCACTAAGGTCAGGGTCATTGTTCAATCTTTTTAAGTCCGGCTAAGCAGGCGACAACCTCCGAGGTTGGCCTGCGAGAGACCCTCACAAAAACAAAACACTGATAGGCTGAATTGTCATTGGTGGTGAGGATCGACCTGTAAGTACAGGAAAAAACCGTAGGCAGCCGGCAGCGTTGGTTGGCTCGCTGTCCAATCACAACCAAGCCCAGGTCGATGGCGCGGTGTATTCCATGCGCGCCTCAAAGAGATGTAAGCATAAGAGACGGGGCCCGCCAGGGCCAGAGCCTGCCAGGGTTGCGGAATTTGTTCGAAAGAGTCACCGCGGCCCTGGAACGCAAAGGGCTTTAGAAAGAACACGGATGGGTTTTAGTCAGTAAGAGTCTGACACACCCTTCCGCTCTACCCAGAGCGGAAGAAGTCATTTGATGATTCCCATCCTTAAAAAACAGTACAGAAAATACTTCATCTACTTTCAGGACCAACCCCTATCAGTCTAGGTGTCTAAATAATGATTATTGTTTCTAATGATTACTAACAACTAGTAGCAAGAACTTTGCCATCTAAAACGTCAAAACACATATAATAAACGTGAGAACAAAACATCAAACTACAATTTCCTAAATCTACTCTAGTACCTACTCTTCGCAATCCAGAACGTGTAACGCACAAGAACTCATAATTTAATGTGTGAACACCCATTATGGCACCATTGTCATTAGGTGTGAGTTGATTAACGCTAGAATTATAACACGATTAATCTAAAATCATAACCCTCTTTCTTACTTCGCCGTAATCGGGTAAAATGTTGGCCGACTTGCAGCCGTAATGATGATAAATGACAGAAGTTTATTTACCATAATTACGTCATTTATTGTGAGTCAAAAGTTATTATAGGAAGGCAAACGCACACCTTTGTAGTTTTAAGTCCGTCAAGTAAACTTGACCTTTTAACCAAACTCTTTAGTTGGAATAATCTCGCTGTGTCTTCCCAAATCAAAACTCGAAAACACAAAAAAAAAATTAAAAAACTCAGAGCATTTATTTCAATTAAACTATTTACGCACGTTTGAATGGTCAAGCAAGGATTGTTATTTCAAGCAATGCTCATTCTGTCTTTTCCATTGCACGCCTCTTTACCAAGTTTCCAGGGCCTCCCCTTGCCTGTTTAATTTGACTAGGTCGGCAGACCACCTGAGGCTTTCGACATGTGATCGTCGGATTTGGATTTCTTGACAATCGTTTTGACTGAAAAATGTCACTTGACTGTAGAGTCTTTGACTAAACTGTGATCCTATAGCCACTGGCCAGTTCTGATACGGCAATACTGGCTGGTTTTTCCTCAGCTGTGCCTGTGTTTTGATGACTTTTTCTAAGTTGTCTACAAAACACGTAATAACTCAGTCTTACATTGTCGTCTGGCAGCCATTGCTGGCCGCTTACAAAGTGGTGACACGTGTAATGAATTCCGATAAAAAGAGCGACACAATTACGTTGAGGTGTACTGTGGCAATTATCTATGAACGTGGGAGCCACCGTTACATGATGGTAGGGTGCTGGTGATGGAGCCAGTGGTGAGGATATGTCCTGATTGTCGTGATCAGATTGGATTGGCCTTTGTAGGGTGGTGAAAATCCAGAAACGTCAAAATTAAATGGTTATTAAATGTTACCTCGGGTTTCACATCGTCAGTTTGTCCAATGTGGACGGGTTGATGTTTGTCATGCGCTACTGAGGCCCTACTATGGAGTCTTAAAACGATCATGATTTCACTCTTAGAGGGAGACGGAGCTATACATAGCGAATAGCACTATCCCGTTTACATCATCGGAATTGGATCGCATTAGCACGTCATAGTAGGGCTGCTGATATGTGACTCGTTCAATCCCCTATGATTGGGAATCAAAACGAGCTTACTAGTTAAGCGAAGTCTTGATTATAATTTTATGAGTAACAAAGTGAAAGACAAATTAATTAGGTAAAGGGAGGTAGGTAGGATTCCATGACAGTGTGATTCGAATCACTACCTCGTGTGAATATGTAATACTTTGTTTCCGATGCTGTCTTTTCAACAATCACTATTGGTGTCACACCGTCTAGTGCCCAAGCCAAATACTGATACTGGTATCACCTAATATAAAATAAAACCAGCTAAATATTTTATTTCAACCAAGATGTTTAGGGTGGGTGAGAAGGTGAGGTTGAATCTGTTTATTTAATTACTACATCAAGCTTTACAAAATTTTCTTTACTTACAGATTATATATCTGTAAATAAATTAACTAAACTAAACTTACAACAAACTAAAATATAGTATCAAAAAATTCGTCCTCAACGCTGTCAGCTGGTAATGTGCCCAAAAGACTGGCGGCATTGCCACGTTGAATGGCAATACTTAGCCTCTGGCCAAAGTAAAAGCCAGCTCTTGGGTCACGGGAAGTGTCAACCAGCCGTTTCGAAATTTCTTTGATAAGGCCGTGAGTGAGCACAAGGGCCCCACGGCCCGAGGGTTTCAACCCCAAATGGCTCGAAAATATAGTAACTAATAAGGTAAATAAATAATGGTATAAAATAAATATGGTAAAAAATATAGTAATATTTACGCCGCTTGGGGTTTTCCGGCAGCTATTACATGAAGCTTAAAAAAAAAACCAAGCAAGTGCTTCCCTAGCAAAACAACTAAGCTATTTAGCTATGGAAATGACTAAGAATATTATTAATGAGCTTTTAACAACCTAATTCGCTAACACTTAGCATGCATTACTATCTCATTTTAAGATTAAATTCGTAATTGATATTTAACTAATTCACATTTTTTTCTACCAAAACCATGATATTCTCTTACATTTGGAGTTATAGTAATGAATTAAGAACCACAGTTCTACTGACTTTGCAATTAATATTATCTTCAAAGGAATGCCGCGTGATAATTAGTCACGAAACACTATTTTTTCCATAATTTATGGTTTTCGAAACGGATATTTAAATTTTGACGTGTGCTTAGATAGTGTAGATGTTGCTACTAGTTTTAATTTATTAGATAAAGATAGAGGTATGTCAATAGATATGTTTTATGTGCATAGATAGATATGTTTCAAGGTAACCTAGAAAAACTTTAGCCTGGTTTCTCCTATTTATCAAAAACTACCTGGTTTTTGATATTATGTGAGTGTAATGTTTTCTTGTTTGATTAATTACTAAGGACGTTAAACATCTTTGACATTGTTAAATGTTCACGTTGCCTCTAACTGTAATTGCATATCAACATGAGCATTAACGATTTAGATGCGTATAGTACCTAATATTGAAACAAAAAAAAGAATTCAAATAGCAACCGTGCTATTTGAATTCTTCTCTCATACTGAATTGTAAAGAGGTGTTATAGTAGACACAAGAACGTGAACATTTTCTGCAAAATTCAAGAAATCAAAGCTCTTGAACACAAAATCTGTATTATCTTACGTGTTTTCGAAAATTCATTCACTAATAGATAGTTACTGCACTATTGCTGAGTGTCACTATACCTCTTCAAACCCTTTGACAGATCGCACGCGTGACGGCCATATTCTTTTTTAAAGCAAGTCTCGCATTTTCCACACATCGTGGCAGCACTAGTCGAGAATTAATGCACTGTTAAATAGGAATGCAATTCTTTCCTGTAATATGGGACCACCCATTGTGGTAATGTACGACGGTGGTTTTCTTCTGTGTGTCGCTAAATGCATGCTATGTGAAGGAAATTCATTAGATCTTATTGTGCATGTGTTTTTGTTGTTACAAGGCGGTATATTATGTATGAGTTTATAATTACATATTCTGGTACAAATGTTGTTTTTTATTATTTATTCCTTACTGTCGCACTACTAGGCAAAAGCGTCCCCCACGTCCTTCGAGGTTTTCCCGAGCCACCTCGAACCAGCCCTTGTAGAAGGCTGCCATCACCTGTTCCTAAGCCAGCTTCAGTGTATATTATATATATATAGAATAGTTGTGGTTAATTTGTTTCATGAAATTAGGCCCCGAAGCCTATACATGTAGATGTGAGTGACCAATGGAGCCAGGTACAGCGTTCAGCAAATTTTCATACTAATTCAATACTGAATTCATCTTAAATACTTACTTATTATGAATAAGTAATGTAACCAGTTCGAATTGCAAAGATCATCTTGACAGTTTGTGCATGAATCGTTTCAACAATCAAGGTACAGAAAGGTTCCTCATAGTTTCTACAGTTCAAATGAGTCACCATTTTGACTTGCCCTGCTTGATTTTAAGACCGTTGAGCATGACTAAATGAATATTAATAGCGACCATAGACTGGCCATCACAAAAGATAAATTGAAAATAAGCGCGAATTCATATCACAAATAGAAAGAAAGCATTGAATAAAATTCGAAAGTACTCGACGAACACGATCAAATCATTTGTTACTAAATACACTTAACGAGTGATGTGAATCATGATCGGGTTTTATTATCGATAAAAATCCGGATCAAATGAAGTATTCAACTTGGTGTAAAATGCCAGCCGGTGTTGACAGAGACGCAATCAATAAATCACTCGGCAATACAAAGAAATATTCAATGTGTGTTGATTGTGCCTCTTGAGAACGCTTTTTAGTATTATAGGGATGGGCTACTGTCGATATCGAAGTTGAGATTGGTCAAGAAAAATATTTAAAAAATGTGCTCGTTCTATAATGAAATGTGTGATTAATTTATTTAAAAAAAATTGATAAGCTAGCTTTAATTACCAATTAGTAGAATCTTATCATAATATTTACAACGCAACGGTACTAAAAGATAAAACAATTACATCACGATTCGACACAGAAATACAAAACAAACAAAACCATTAACGAAATCTAATATCTAACAGCGATAATTTATTACCATATTTTTTTACTTACTAAATAACCTTTCGGCAGTCGACAAATCTATCGATAACCTTTAATAATCTCTAATAGAACGCGAAGTCTCTGGTGGTCCGGCGTTGCTTTGATCGATTCTGCCGAATCATGGCACGCGATTCAAATATGACGATGATATGACTCTTATATCGACATGCCATTATCATCGACACTCCCCCATCATTATCACAACCCTTATTGCTTAGAAATACGGTTGAAAATTGCGTGACTAGTTTTGACAAAGATACAATTTATTTTGGTTTTCTTCTCAAGATAAATCGGTGTCTATTAAACAGTTATTATGAGTCCATTGAGGGGTTAATAAAATATTGTTCGGTCGTACAGGCCCGTCTAGTATCGTTTGCGATTTTAGTGTTGACTATTATAGGTATTTGCCTATTTGGCAACTGTCTGGCTGTTTATCTGTCAGTGAGGAAATTGAGGACGTAAATGTCAATGCTACTATACAATGGATGCTGGTCGTCAATAAATTTCTCAATGGTTCCTAATTATAATTTTAATGGTGCAATTAACATAGATAACTGTTGGCTTGGCTTGTCGAGAAGCAGCCTAAAGTGTCATTTTAATTGACTTGAGTGACAGAGTTATAAACTTCCTGATAAGTACATGGTTAGGTATTGATTTCTCGTGTCATGCAGCTAAGTACAAACCTATTTTTCCATGAGCGATTCCAAAAGGGGAATTGGAAGTTTATATTTTTAGACAACTTTACAACTGAGCCCACTATATTCAGGTTTTCTGATACATGTAAAAATTGCACAGATTGTATATTTCTGTAAGTACCTTTATATATTTACACTTTACGCACACAAATGTACAGAGGCGGACTTAATGCCATAGGCATTCTCTACCAGTCAACCTTTGAGTGATGCAGAGAATGGAGGTAGGTAGGTACCTTTGTAATTTTCATACGTTTGTCACATTAACGCTTTGGTGACATTTTCTTTATTTTGTTACTTTTAATTTTAATGGATTTTTATTTTTATGAAATGCCTCGACAGTCTGACTAGTGTAGTAGTCGCAAACATTACTGCTGAGCATAAGATCTTGGGTTTGCTTTCTAAGTCGGACAAAATGTAATAAGGTTTTTCCATCGAGAATTTTCTTAGCAACAGTCCAGGAATCTGGATTTGTGGCATGGCAAGAGACTTCTCCCCAATAATCTATATGTAACTGTTGGAATGGAATGGTAAATGCTATTGATTCACTTTTCTGGCGTGACGTTGTTATGTATTATGAAAGAGAAACTCGATTGAAAAATAAGAGCAACAGATAAATCATACACCTAATTGAATGATTTCTAACTTGTATTCAATTAGAGCAGATAATTAGCTACCTGTAGACCTGCTATTAGATATGAAGTATTGAGGCTAACTCTATAAAGTCTAATGATAGATATCCTCGCGACGTTTTCCTTATCGATTGGAATCGAGAAATCGATGATAGAATCGATTGATTGATTGCGACACTTTTTAGAAGCTAGTTAAGTGTCGGGGTTTGGCGCAATTCTGTACTTTATGGTAGCAACAGTTTAATTGATATTTGAACGGAAATGTCATAATTTGTTAAATGGGTACCTTTATATGCATTCGAGCTGTTAAGTTAGCTCCCCACACTGTTCACAACTACTGTGAACCAGAATCAACATTGGCTATTACTAGAACAGCCATTATCATCAACACTGAAGTTTGACTGTCTTCGATCTCGTAATGCAAATTAAACAGAAAATAATACTGGAGAAGTAAACAATTAATATAAATCTGTGATGCTAAGCGTACTCTCGTCTCTCGACAATTAGGTTAGCTATTTCGTTATCACTACAGTTGGCAAAGCCAACTTAGGTAACACCTTTAACTCAGCCCATCGTATTGTATTTCTAGACATAGGCCTCTCCCAAACTACCAGGAAAGCCTCCCCAACATAGTTGAGAAAACAGATAAGTAACGAATGGTTGCATTTTAGAAACCCACTCGAATAAAACCCTCTCACCACTTACACGATCTACTACAAAAATTAACTCACACAAAATATCAATATAAAAACAATCCACTCAAGCACATAGTCGTAACGCGTTTATAGCTAATAACATAATGGCTCGGCTCCATTAACGCGGGGGCCCCGCCGCGACCCGATGGGCCACAATTGGACCCCCGCCGAATCACTGCCTCGATAACTTTATTACGGTGACCCACGCAATTTGCAGACGCTGGAGTTTGTTAGTGTTTGCGTTTTGTTGGCAAATTAATATTAAGAGCTGTGAGCATCTTTCGTAATTTTAGTAGATCTTGTTATGCAGAAATGTACAAAATCATCAATTTGCTTAGCTTTTGATGTGTAACATCTTTCCTCTCACTTTCGTGCAATCTGTGGGAATGATTTCGTGATATGGGACGGAAATGTGTAACAGAAAGCCGAGGAAGCGCGCGCTATTTGATTTGACCAATGAGCGCGTCCTATTCGATTTGACCAATGAGCGCGCGCAGTGGTTGAATTAGCTGTCAGTTGGTACTTTTAATGTTAATGTTGCTTTTTACCAAGGTGACACGTCAGATGCGACTACTGTAAGACTCGCTCGTTTCTTTTTCTCAACTGTATTAGGGTCGGCTTCTAGTCTAACCGGACGCAGCTGAATGCCTAAGTTTTTACGTGGAGCGAATGTCTATCTGAACTCTTTAACCCTATAAACCGATAAAATACTGCCTTATAAAACGATAGCCCTAGACAAGACTGATGTCAGATTTCCTCGCTATTGACTACTTACACTTCATTCGCCTTTACTTTATTTTGTGGTTGGAATAACATGTTTTCTTCTTGCAAACTTCTCTATTAGTTGCCAGCTCAATAGTCATCAATTGTCTAGCTGTGTCATGCTTCACATAGCGCATCCAAAGTATTATTTGGTTAGAAGATCCTCTTGTAGAAACGCACAAAATAACAAGCTGAAAAAGTACCGCTTTGGTCTAAATTATTAATTGTTTATCAGGTAATCGGTAATGTTGTAGCAACGACGCATTACTTTTGTTTTTCATGTTTTAAGGTGCCTACTATCAAACCCACCATTCTTTAGAAAATAAAGCAGACATTAGATACCGGCTAAATGCCTGTTGTCTGGCTCGCAGTTTATTCTGTTAGACCATTTTTAGTGCCGAGGAACCTTGACATTGTTGTGTGTAAAAGGGCTTCAAAAAAGAGAGGTAGAGCTTATTTTGCATCTTTAGCAACGAAACGAAGAACAAATCGGCACACTTCACTTTACAAAACCAAAGTCATATATTCCAGTGTAGCCCACAAATAATACTTCTAAACAAAACAATTGACAGTATAATGCTTTTTGCTCATATTCTGGTGGCAAATCGTAAAAATTCCCGGCATTCCGACTTACGAGGCACTTGGAATCAATATTCGAAAAAGAATAAAGTGAATGTAGGAGCAAATGAAGTTGTAACAATGGACGATGCTTTCAAGCTTAAAGAAGGTCACATAAATCATGAAACTACAACTGAAAATCAACCTTAGGACAGAAATGCTAAAGGAGGTATTGCAGGTAGTGCAAGTGTCGCGTAGGAACGCAACCTTTTTGCAGTCAATTTGCATATTTTCTTCCCTTTTACTCTTACAAGAGTATGGTAAATAGTTGGAATAGTTTTAAAAAACCGGTCCCTGTATTCAAAATATATTTTAAATAGTGTTTGTCTGATGCAGAAAGTATTCTTTAGAATCTAGACGGTTTAAAATTCTTTTATGTTACGCCATAAATGCATGGCGGTAGTCTGGCTCTCCATTGAATTCAGCTGAATAACCATTCATAGGTGAAAAGATGTTGAGCAAGTAGAATCTGTGGCGTGCCTGTAAAATCCTACAGGAATTAGTAAAGATGCATTTTGAAAAACATCAACTTTTATATCATAACCAACAGATATCTTAGAGAAAGGTCCTTCTCGACGGACTTGTGAATGAGTTGTTGCCAAGTTTGTTTTGTCTCTTAAGAGTCTGGTCTATAGTTCTAATCTATGTTTGGGATCAAAACTGAATGCATGGTTAATATACCCGTAGAAAAGTAATGAAAAATGCAAGACATGTTAAATTTATGGCATGCAAAATGGTAGTTGCAATAAGGATGTTGGAGCAAGATGTTATAAAGTTTGTGAAGAATCTAAATATAAGTCTTATATCTTTGGCGTTGTATTTTTCCTATAAAGAATTCTCATTAATATTGAAATTGGAATTGCCGGGATAGAGAAGTCGTGATAAGGCACCCCCTATTCTATGGGGCCCAATATATTGTATGTGTTTATCTACCCTTACTTCAGGGAGCAAAAGGAACAGATATTTAATCATGATTTAGTATATTTGTTTTTTGCTGACCATGGTAAATATATGCGAGATTAATTAGTCATTCTTTTTTTCTATCATAAACGCTGACGAAATATCCAAACGAACTAATTTGGAGCATCCACTTTCACTTCATGCTAGCTTTTTTGAAGTATTTAAAAAATAAGTTTTATAGCGCATCGTCTCTAGTGAATCATAAAAATCTAATTAAATTAAAAGACCCTCTAATTTATTTCTAATAAGTCCTAATAACACCTCACACGAAAAAAACCGAGATATACTCACTAATTAAGTCACGCAATCTCGTTAATATTAATATTTCACGCCATGCTAATTGCTACTCCTAAATATCACTTCACATATTAAAACATACATCAAACGTATATGCTACGAAGTTGGGCCATTGTGAGGATGTGGAGTCCCAGCGGGAACCATCGTGAATGGCGGTTCAAAACTACTTAATAGGGTGATAATTGCGAGGCTATTACGTGGCCACCCCGCCCGATAGCCGCCACTGGGGTGGGGTGGGGTGTCTGAAGTGTAGGTTGGTGTTCGGTTATAGGTATTGTGTTTTTGTTTAATTAAGATCTGAGGAGGTTTTGGATAGCACTGATGGACCTGAATGCGTTGAAGTCTGGTTTGCTGGGCTTTGGTCTATGCTGGGTAGCAATTTTCATTTGTGCATAAAATATTTTCGGGCAACCTAAGATAGTGTCCGTATATATTTCAGCGCTGATGGCAGACGAGGGAATTGTGATGAATCTAAGTGCGGGCAATCCATATCCTATGGCTATTGGCAAGAGTAAAAATGTGGGAGCATTTTTACTGCTCCTCCACAAAGACACGCGACAGAAATAGTCCGTATGAGTAAGTCCGTAAAGGAAGATGAGTTTTACCCATACCATTCTACAATTCTGGAATACAAATCAATAGATGCAGGAAGATGATCTGGTGTATTAACTTACACAAGAAGTCGGTTAAAAATAATGACAAATCACCTACATTCCTAAAGCCCACTTGCGCAAACCAGAGTTATGTTTTAAGTCAGAGTTTGTTCCTAACCCAGGGCTATTATGCAGGTATGATTTTTTTTTTTAATATTGATAGGCACACGTTTGACCACTATCTCACCTGATTATCTCACCTGATGGTAAGCGATGATGTGGTCGAAGATGGAGCACGCTTGTCAAGAAGTACCATATTCACCCTTAACTTAAAGACTCCCAAGTTGTAGCTATCAATGTTGCATTTGAATGTCTTACAATTATATTAGAACCCTTAGTTCAGGTCGCCACGGTTAGTAATGATGTCGTGGGTTCTCAAGATTTCTGTGGCCCTTACATTTTATTTTTTACTGCCCAAGGGCTTGAAAAACTGATCTGTAGTCCTTAAAGTCAGCACGCGCGTTAAGCTTTTTGAAGGACAACGGTGTAAAGCTTTTCAAATTCAAGTTGTATCTCATTTCAGCGATCATAGAACTTTCCAAAATGAAGGAACATTTTACTTTTTATTGACAGATCGAGACTGAGATCATAATACGAGCATTGCCCTTCTTATTCAATTTCAAAAACCTTAATAACGTTGTACTCTTATATTCTTTAGCCCAGCACATAATTGTTAATAAATAAGCGCTCAAACTGTAACAAAATTTAATTTAGAAACAAAATGGAAGCGCTTACAAAACAAAACGCCATCAAGCGGTTTACAGCGAACATGAAAATGTTTATTGTGAAAATTCATTACGAACTTTAGAAGGGGATTGCTTAATTTTCTTTAATATTAACTTGTACAGACCCCTTTTTAATTAATATCGACAAAATAGTCGAGTCGGCCGCGAGTTGCGAGCTCCTGATAAAATTTAAGGGACGTTGGTGCTGTTTCTTTGCGTTTATCGATAGAGTTGTTTTGAAGCCTTGTTTTAAGCTTACTGTTTTTTTATAGAAAGCTTGTTTATCAAAATTGGATACACAGATTAAATGTTCGGCGATTACTCAAAGGACTTAAGGGAACTCAATGTTTCACTTAATTTAAATTTTAGAAAACTAGGAAGCATCAATCATCAATGGCTAGATATAGCGATTGGCTCACGTCATAAAATCAGCACACAAATACTGTATTGTTTGATGTTGAAGACTCCATCTGACCCAAAAACGACCCTAAAAAACAAAACAACTACCTAAACCAAAAATTATAAAAGCCGCGAAACATCGACATTGTCACCAACCATCCCTTCACGATATTAATTTCAAAATTGGTTTAAATAGGTATTACGTCGCTTGTTAGCCCCGGTCCAAAATGAACTCATTAAAACTATAAAAGCGGCGGTAATTAAGGCCGCACCCCCCTCCGCTGCCCGCTGCAAACCTCCCCCCTTTCCGGCCCCTTTGGGGGTTGGGCTTAGGCCCCACAATCACCCTGCTTTCAACGAGGGACATGGAGTATTTTTGTGGTGGAAGGTGCAGTAGCGTACCAATTTGGATTGTGTTTGTGACGAAACTTAAAAACATTTTGTCGTCTAGAAATTCTAACGCCCTGATTAAGTCTAGGATAAGCAGTCGTTGTAAATAAAGTACTGGCATTCAGCTGCTTCTGGATAGACTGGAAGACACTGCTATGCAGTTTGGGAGAGCCTCAGTAGATAATAAGATTAGCTAGACACTATTTTGAAGTAGTCTGTACAGTTTACATGGTGGAGCTTCGAGACATTCCGAAAATGATAATTATTTTGTTGTTCTTGAACCGGACCAAAGAGGTTACTGGGTACGGCATTAGCAAATCCACCAAGTTAATGACAACCAAACCATAAACCACCAATTTCACCCTTGACAGTTTCGCTAAGCAGCAATGTTTGGCGCCTCGCTGGTTTGAATTATTATTTCAAATAAAAAAATCTCAACTTGACCTTCTAGCTATACTTTAGATCTGTAACCCCTCTTTGCCGGGCAGGCTTTATTGCAGGCGACATTACAGGCCGGGGCGCGGTAATTTTCAACTAATAACCTGTTTCATTTTCACTGCCTTTTTCTCACTTCACAGCTGTACAGCCAGCTTGTGCTGCTTTAACTGCTGAAAAAGGTATTTTTTTTGTTTACGGTATTTAAGTCAAGTGCGATGCGTTGCGAGGAAAACAAAGGCTCTAGACAAGTGACGTTCTATCCGCGGTAACGTGGCGATAGCGATTGTCGAAAGTTCAACAGTATAATAAGATACTATCGAAATGTCACATCACTTTATCAACTATTTGATGATGCTAGTTATTTAGAATATCAGGACTTATCGATTTGGCGACGCGTGGGCCTATGTCGACGATAATAATATTGGTGTCAAGTATAAGCAGGGCTGAAGGTACCACAGGTAGGACAGTAGGTAAGGGCTAAATAACACCCACCAACCACCACCACCACGTAGACATTTTGATTATGAACCTAACCGGCTAGTGATGTCAGTTATAACTAGGGTCCTGGTATCAATGTCCTTTAACAATGATTGATTGGCAACGCAACACGCACGTTTACGTGTAAAAGCTACAACAATTTCACAATAGATAAGAACCAAAACGACAGCACTCAATAATGTATTTGACCAAAGTTTTCTCCTCTTATCAGTTCACAAACAAACAATTTGTGTAATGCGCAAAGAGAAAGCGAAAAGTGGAAAATAATCAGCTCGCCCTAATACGATAATCAAGCCATTACGGAGCCAATCGGCGGCGCTGATTCGATATCGATAAAATTACTGGATGCACTGGCTGGAAGGATGGACAACAATATTGCAATTTCACATATTTTTTATGGTTTACGAAGGCTTGATTGTGTGCAGGACTTTTTTGGAACTTCCAGATGAAGAAGATGGCAATTAAGACTATGAATCAAGTAAAATAAGGACCCGACAACTATGGGAGTGAAAACGGCTGTACACCTTAAATAGCGTCACTTAACTCTTGGTCTGCAACAGTACCTGAATTTCGGTGTCTCTATAGGATTTGATTTGAGTGAAAAAATAGTTAACGATGACAATAAAAGAGACAAGAAATAGAATCCGAAAATAATAATATCTGCATTAAAATCTTTTCTAAGTTGTGCTAATGTAAGTCTCAAAGTTCGCCAAACGCCCAGTCCGTATGTGCGACCCGTAAATCACTTTATCGTCAGGGTTATTCGGAGGCGATTTCCGAAAATCAATCGGTGGCCAGATCAGATAGCGTGATGTATGGCGCTGTCGGCCGACCGGGGTCTCTTATTACCCCAACACTTTTTATTCCGAAGATGTTCATTTAATTTGGTTGAAGATGGTTGGTAGTTTTGGTAGTGTTTACATACGAGTACATACTATGCTACTGGTGCTGAAAGCTGTCCTTAATACTCCTTTTGTCTCGTTCAAGTCCATATATTTGATTTTGATAGCTCCTGAGTTTTTGAAGGACATCACCAAACATACTGGGTATTGTCTACTGGGGCATCAAGTGCGATTGGTGGCCAAGATAAGATAGCGTTAAGTAAGGCGCTGTCGGGTGATCGGGGTCTCTCATTACCCCAACGCTTTTTGTTCGAAGTTGTCCGTTTAATTTGGTTGAAGATGGTTGGTAGTTTTTGTGGGATTTATAGGTATTTAAACATGTAGGTACTTAAAATGTTGAAGAACCTTATCAATAGGGTCAGTGTATTCTCCTATTAGATCACCTAGGGCTATTGGAAATATCATATAGCGTGATGTATGGCGCCCGTTAGACGACTGGGGTCCATTTGCGTCGTCCTTCTTCATATCATGGTTATACAACCCCAAAGTTTGACCTGGTAGTTCTATCAATACAAGCATTTTATTTATTTTGGTTAGCCATCAATTGTTTACACATTACATTACATTTAAAAGTACACGATAAACAAGTTTCGTTACGCACCACTTGTGAAGATTGCTTTCATTTTGATATGTTGCAGTCGCTGAAAATACCATTCCCTCCATCATTAACTATATTTACCAAACAGCTTAAACCCAATCAAAATCAACCATCAACCCGTTCAGATCAACGTCATACCAATAAATCATTCACAGTCAATTTACAACTACCCTTCGACAACCAGAGACAAAGCTTTCAAACTCACTAATCATAGATAAGGGAAACACGTGTTCTATTAGACTATACCTCATTACTTAACAAAAACTACAGCCTGTATATCTCTCACAACACAGACAGTTGAATTCCAACTCTATCACTAAAAATTCAAGGTTGATAGTCAAGTGCAGACTGGTGGTGGTTAGGTCCTGTTGGTATGCAAGGGTTGGAACAGTAGTTTTAATACATAATCTGTGTATTAGCATCACAAAACGTTCATTCATCAGGACATCAAGCGATGTGATTGTAGACTTGATAAGTGTGAGGACGTGGTATTTTAGGCAGCTGTTGATACCGACGCAGAAGTTTTGAAGATGGTTTTGTAGAAGTTCATGTTTTATTTTGAATCTGTAGATTCGATTTAGTGTAAAAATCTACTGGAAATGCATTAATTCAGCATATGCCAGTCTATTGCTTTAATAAGTATTTGTTTTGTGTATGTGGTCATACTCGTAAATGACTTAAATTCAAAAAATCAAGAAGAAATAGAGGCAAGTGCGTACAATCTTCATTGAAGATTTTGCAGACGCTAGATTTATTTTAACTATGTAAAACGCGGAAATTTCTGACTCATATATCTCATAATAATAATCACACCAAAACAGTTCCTGTCACACTAAAACATCTCTATCCCATCACTATTGCGAATCCGACGATCGAGATAAAACACAAACTAATTATAGTAAACTGCGCTCCCTTCATCGCATACCCTTGATGTGACGTATGGAAATAACAATAGGATCCTATGCGAGCACACCAACATAGCACGCAACAAAAAATAACAAATGAACATCTTATGACAGACGAATAAGGGTCAATTCAGCTTAGTTTTGGGTTTGACAGCTGTATGGGTAAGGTTGTCGAAACAAAACATAGTTTTCAATAAAAAAAGACCGAGGACAGATTTCAACTAACGATAGTCTTCTGTTTATTTATGAATAAAACAAATTCGTGATCCCATTTGAGATTAAATTAATTGGATTTAGCTTTTTATCGTGATTTGACGATAAATTTATTTATTTATTGTAGTAATAATAGTCATAATGAGTGCTTTGATTACCGCCCTTTGAGTATCTTCCGGAAATTCATAATACGCTCTTCAGCTCCTGAATCAAAAGAATCTGGATTGATTGAGTGCATGCTTAATTTTTGAGAGAATGCGTTGATGCTGTTTATTTGCATATCAATTAAATGAAGCAAGAAGATGTGGATCAACAAACTTTCAGTAGGTTGCTGTTTCTTATAAGTAATAATAACTCAGTTAGTTGTTCTCAAGGTAATTCTGCCATCTTTTGATTCAGCAGACATGAGGACGCTTCTGAAAATAGTAAAGACTAAACTTGCGTGACCTTACATATAGTTAGAGACTTCATACGCTACCTATAAACTTTAAAAGCCAAATTACCCGAAAATAACGGGGTATAGCAGCATTTTTCATTTATATGCACCCACATTGGCCAGTTACATTTAAATCCCCTGTAATACAGGCAAGCCAATAGGTACCAGCCATCAACTGGGATCTGACTGGGATTACTAGACTGATTTTATATCCGTATAAAAGCAAGTCAACACACAAAGAGCGCTCAACTGCGTACCTGCAATTATAAAAAGCCAATCGCCGAAAAATCTTTGGAATCAGCGAGATATGGGCAGCATGAGCGATATATTAAATTATTAGTAAATTGTTTTTGTGTTCATGTGATCTTGTGAATTTTAATTTATATATAAATTTGATTTTAATTTAATTTTATGACTTTTTCCAATATTGTATTTTAAATTTTATTAAGTAATTCATTCGATTGTTTTTATGTGTATTTATTTTAATTTAAATTTAATGTGAATGTTATTTATTTATTTAAACTTTATGTACAATAGTGGTACATGGGCGGACTTAATGCATCAAGGCATTCTCTACCAGTCAACCTTTCTTATGATCTAAAATTGATTGAAATAAATGAATTTGAATTGAATTAATAGCAGGCGAAATATAACGCCTGTTTTTCTCCAAGCTTAGTGTGAGGCAGAGTTGTGGTATCCACATTTCGCCAGTTATAAGCCCTATGTTACAGGCGAACCGAGCTGATGAATAGACAGCCATACTATGGCACACGACATAGTAGAACGGCTGCCTAATCCATAGTAACAAAGTGGTGGAATAGTAATTTAACCTGTATAGTTTGGTCTCTCTCACACAGTGGAACCATGATGGCATGGGCACATCATAGTAGCGGGGCTGATTTTATATCCTTAGGCAACACACACAAGTTCTGTATGGTGCTGGACGTAAAAGAATAGCACCATTCCATCACTTCCCGTGAGTGTCGTAAGAGGCGACTAAGGGCTCACCAGAGAATGGGCAGCAGTATTCTCTGTGCTTCTGTGAATTGCAAAGCTACACTGCGATCACCAACCCGCCCTTGCCGCCTTGGCCTATGTCCAGCAACGGACGTCTTTTGGCTGGTATGATGATGATGAACACCCACAAGAGAGCTCAACAGCTTACCAACAACTATATTGTCTCCTTATAGTTGTTGGCAAGCTGTTGAGGAATAATCCTTGGAATCAGCGAGCTATTGGCAGCATGAGCGGTATTGATAGATGCCATAATATAACACCTGTGTGCCCCAAAGTGTTGGGCAGAGGTGTGCCTATAGTACACTCATATTTCACCAGATAGCTTTAAGTCCCATATAATAAAGGCGAGCACATAGCCATAAACCGGATTCAACTCCATGCTCATAATTAGACTGATTTTAATTCCAGTGTTTTAAATCAGTAAGCAGTTAGTCGACCCTTCTAGTAACCAGAAATTTCTCCGGCCAAAGAATCAGCGTAACCATTTAACGTGGCAGTGCTGCCAATATTCTGGGCACTATTTCAATTGACGAATTTTTCAATGCCCTATGATTCCCCCACCCCTATTATCCCCCTATAAATCTACTATGTAATGTCTGTAGTCTGTTCGTATCTGTAATTTTATATCCTTAGACAAGCAAGCTTTTCCACAAAGAGAACTCAACAGCTTACCAACAATTATAAGAAGACAATAACCGAAAAATCCTTGGAATCAGCGAGCTATGGGCAGTATGAGCGGTATTGATAGTAGTGAAGTGGCCGGTCGGTTTGCATATTAACATTCCGCGCGAGACGCTGCGCCCCGCGGCCCGCTCGCGAGATGGCTCAATTCTGATACAGAGCAATGATGTGCTGGAGATCCAGAAATTGTCATGGACACTAACGTGGAGTTCTGGAGTGGCGACCGCGTACCGGAAGATGAAGCGTTGGAAGACTTCCATCAAGTTGGACCAACAGCCTGGTGATGGTCGGGGGAAACCACTGGATGCGAGGTGATGTAGGTACGCACAGGACCGGTTGATGTGACGACACTTGGACACCTCTATCTGTGTCCATCATTGGACGTCTTTCGGCTGAAATGATGATGACGAGTTGGAAGATTTCACAAAGTACCATGGAAGCTAATGTTCAATAATGAGTCTTAAAAATGGGGTAGTTAGTGTCAAAACCAACTAAAGGAAAAGACGCTAACTCTCTTATGAAATTGGCAACTTAACAAATCAAGGAGTATAGTAATTTAGTCATGTATGCGAAATTCAAAGTTAGACTTAGCTAACTAGAATAAGGAGCCACGTTTTGTAAAGCTTTGTAGGTATATGCTTCAAAATAATAACATAAGTAGGTACTTGCATATCTCTAATCAGGTCTTACTATAGATCCACAATTCCCATACGATACAAAAAGAAGACTAGAAAGGCTTATAGAGACAAAAAACTGTGATGAAGAATGGTTGGGCCTCCAAAATGCAAAATGGAGAAACTGAGCTTCCGTATTTTTTTGAAGTGAAAACTTCTTTAGGCGCGTTGAGCACTTTTTGGGTGAACAAAAAATATGGAACTCGCGTCATCGTCACCGAACGCTTTCCATGAGATCTACTGTGTTAATTTACACTTCTATCGGCAGTACCCAAAGTTTTTTTAAGTTTAAATCTATCAAATTCTCTTAAGAAATTAATCAATTTTAAAACTTGAAAGTCTCTGTCCCGTCGCCCTACTCTGTAACTGTTAGTTCCGACACAAAACCTGCGATTTTTCCCCGTGTTTTATTTCTGCAGCGTCCGCGTCGCCGCGCCGGCCTGACAATACCCCACTATATTATCCCACTGCTCAGGAATATTCAAATTTATGATATACGAAGGGAACAGCCGCCATTTTTGCCATCTCAACGTGTTCTCTGAACCAGGATTAATAGTTTCATGTGATTGTTTTGTCTGGTTGTGTGCAATTGAGAGGTTTAAATAGTTTTTTTTTGTTGGAGCGACGGGTATGGGAATATAGTTTTTGGGCCGGTTCCTGCGGATATGAGAAAAAAAATTAAAATAGGAGGGAAGGTTTTATTTATTATTTATTTATTTAAACTTTCTATACAATAGTGGTAAATTAAGGCTTAATGCAAAAAAGCATTGTCTGCCAACCAAATTTTAAGTTAGTGTAAAAATAAAGGCACTTAATAAATAAGTACTGGCTATATTACGATCTTGTTTTAATTACTTTTTCATTTTACATTAAGTTCATTTGACCATCAATCTATTTGGTTCTCAGTTAAAATCTTTAAAAAAACTAAACATCTCTCTAGAATACAGACCCACTTAGACTCTTTAAATCGAATCTATCTTTAACCTTTAAACGAGCAAGTCTTGTATATATATCTAATACCTTTAATATATAATATATGTATATAATTTGAATCTCGGAAACGGCTCCAACGATTTTCATGAAATTTTGAATGCGGGGGTTTCGGGGACAATAAATTGATCTAGCTAGGTTTAATTTTTAGAAAACGTTTATAGATAGGTTAATTAATGTTGGTATGTTGATTTCAAGTAAAACCTTCCTAGCCTTTTTCCCACCTATGTTGGGGTTGACTTCAGTCTACCTAATGCCGCTGAATACCAGTATTTCACACGGAGCGGCTGCCTATCAAACCTCCACAACCCAGTAAGGTAAAGGATTTAAACTATTGCTTTCAAGACAAACTTACTAGCAAAAATAAGCTGTTAAAATCCACAAGCACCACATTATCAAAACCAATAACACTTAAACGTCAATTAAGAACACAACATAACAAACGCAACCTTACCAAGTACCAACCAAACAAAACTATAAATTGCTCCAATCTTCTGATCTCACTACTAAGGACTGCTAGCACAACACACCCGGCTGAATCAAGGAATTAGCGATTTAAACTATTTTAATCTAGCCCAGGCTGGCTTGGAACAAAACGTATCAATTAAGACAATAATGCGGTCGCGATACGATCTCAGTACGCAATCACTACGTACAGGTGGAATGGTTGTTTATGTGGTAAAGGTTAGGCTAGAATTAAACTTAAAGGTACGGTCAGTAAAGAAAGTTAAGTTTCCTAGATATGCGGTACCAAGTTGTGTTTTCGAAGTGCATGTCCTTTTTAGGGTTCCGTAGCCAAAGGGTCACCAACGAAACCCTATTACTAAGCCTTCGCTGTCCGTCCATCTGTCTGTCAGCGGGCTGTATCTCAAGAACCGTGTGGGAGTCCGACTCGCATTTGGCCGGTTTTTTTTTTCAGCTGAATTTCCGAGCACGATATGCCGCTGCACGCTGGTCCCGACTGACATTTGTGGATCTTTATAGGTCTTACAGTGGAAAGGTCTACTATTTTATCGTTCCTTCACTGTAGTATGAAATGATTGATCCATTGGGTATATTATGATCAATTTTATAAAATGACTGTTTTGTTGTAAGCCACATACAACCTGTAACAGAATACCAGAAGAAAAACGCAAAACCTCTTAAGTGGTCATTGTACTCATCATTATGAACAACTTTTACTATGAGAACAACCCCGAAATCGCGTAAAAAAATCAGCTGTTCAGTACATTTTGTCGAGTTATGCGCATAGAAATGTATGGGGGAGTCGATTTTTTTGCGATTGCAGTGTTGTCCCATAGTAAAATTTGTTCATAATGATTGGTACAATTACCCCTTAAGAGGTATTACGTTTATTCTGTAACACGTAGAGACAAAGCTCTTTAGTGACCCATTTGCAAGTCTTGATCATCATCCTCCTACCCTCATCCCATGTTACTTGGGGTCGGCGCATCACGCTTTTATCTTCCATTCTGTCCTGTCAACCGTCACGCTATCGTTAACTCCCTACTCTTTCATTATTACTCCTCACGAAATCCATGCATCGTCTCTTTGGCCTCCGTCTCCGTCTCTTTCCATCCACATTTTGAGTAGCGAGTTATAATCCTCGTAATAACAAAAGACAACCAGTCAGTTACGAGATACAGGCACGTAGCACAAGATGGCTGCCGTTTATTGTATGATTTCAATAATTCAGTTCAATCAACAGGCACTCAACCTTTACCATTACCTGTCATTTCCTTCTTTCGTAACTTCCTGAGTGTATTAAACTTTCATTTCTCCATATCAAGCTACACTTCGAATGACTGCGATTGATACAAACCCAGTAGCCACATACTTTTCAGAACCATTATCTATACTAGCATAACACTATATGCTATAACTCTGTCTTTCTGTTTGTTTGTGATCTCTTCACGTCTTAAAGGAATTAATTAAACCTGGCACACGGGAAGATCGCGTCGTGGAATAGAACATAGTATACGTTTCATCACGAGAGTACGATAATTTTCGACTTTCACGAAGGCGAAGCCGCTGGCAGAAACTTACTTAAGTCCAGTTTCTGGATCATAATAATTGCGACAAAATTTAAATGTGAAACGTGCGTTATAATCTATTAAAAGAATTTTCAACAGCCAATCGCATCAGTTGACTTGCGTTCTCTATAATTTCTTCCCAGAGACTGAATGAAGGAGTATTTGATACTTTCATTTCTCCATATATACTCAGATTGGTACAAACCCCGGTAGCCACATACCTACTTCGATCATTACATTCTAAGCCAGCAATATCGATCATTTATTAAGTAATCTTCCTACTCCAGATAATATAGAACGGAAACATAATGCCTAAGATTATGATCTGCTTTCCAATGCGACAATATTGACATTCTATTACGGAGAGTTTCCCTTATTATATTGAATGTTTTGCTGTATGCGCGATCGGAGATAAGTCCTGGATATTATAAGACTTGACTGGGACCTGCCTTTGCTTTCTACCGCGGTTACGGCTTGCTCAGCTATTTCAAACTGTCTAGATCTGGCGATAAAGGGATTATCTTATGGGAAAGAGATGCCTAGTAACTGGTGCTGAAAAAAATCATGGACTACTCTGGGCTTTAGACAAATAGTCTTATTAATTAATTTTAACGCAAGCTTAGTTTAAGTACTGCTAGCAGATCCTTAATTCTCATCTTTACTGTAGAATCTGCTAATCAGTACATATTTAAAGTATGGTTATTTTTATGAATGAACCTAAAAATGATATTCAATCAGCGAAAACGTTTGTCGAAGTTCAATATGTTTGGGATTGATCACGTTTCGGTATCGAACCTATGTCAATTCCTTTAATTTTGTATTTTTACATTATCATTATTCCTATATAACCTCCTTGTTTTCTTTTTAAATATAAGCCGTGTCAATAACAACAAATTATTCGCAGTTTTGCGCCTTGAGCTAGGTACTTGTGTCAGCCTTTTACAACCTGTTTCTTTAAATTAAATTCATTAATTCAGTTAACTAAGCGCTAAATGTTAATCGCAAAGATGCCATTCCAGTCATTCTCCATACTATTCACACAGTCCCATCACAGCGATCTAAATAGTCACAAACAATTCGAGCAATTCCGAATGATTAGTTCATTTGCAATTTATAATCCCGAGCCAATCTCGAAATCGAGCTCGAGACTCGGGCAGCATCTAGCTCTTACACCGCTCGATTTTGCTCGACTCTGCTCCAATTGAACGTGTACACTTCATGTCGTGATAAGTGTATTAGTTAGTTAATTACCCCCTTGATTCATTACACCAACGCCCGCCTGACCCGATTACACCGCCGTGCATGATTAATGCCACAACTAAATATACAAGATTTCGTACTATTTAATCGGCGTAATTGCTTTTGCAGTGTGTTCGAACTCAATTATTGTATCCATTGCTGAATTGTTGATTCTTATCGTTTTATGTTCGTTTAATAGTCATAATTCTGTATAAGACAGCTTAATGCGGAATTAGTGGTTGTTACAAAAATATGTGGGACCATACCTAATCTTATAAAAAGTTTGAGTTATGTGATTCTAAAATGACTTTCACGTTTTTAGTTACGGACATAAGTTTAAATTACATTACAACGATGAAAGGTATTTTTTAATAATGTCATCATTTAATATTAATAAAAATACATCTAAACAAAGGAATTTAAGCACAAGTTAAAACGACAATTTAAAAACGATAGCTCATCGCTCGGCGCGCCAGTTATGAGCACGGACCAACCGAAACAATTACTTAATGTCAACGAAAAAGATGATTTAATAATTGTTGCCGATGATATATGATGGGTCCCCCGCCCACCTGGGGTCTCAGTATTAAAATACCCGATACTTCTCCGGGCCTTATTTATGCACGCCGGCACAAACTTACATCTTACTCCGTACGCCGTCGTGCATTTGTTAAAAGAACACGGTAATAGTCGCTCGAAGATTTCTAATGTCTCAATTTCCGAGATAAAACACTTTAATATCAACCTTATCGCAAGCCCAATTAAGCTTCGTTTCGATCGCAGTTTAAAATACACGAGCTTAAAGCCTCAATTCTCAAACGAAGTAACTTGGACAATTGTTAACAGAGAAAATTGGAACGTGTATCGTTGGTCTGAAACACTAAATTGAATGTTGGTACAGGATGCGTTTAAATTATGTCTTGTTTAATGAGTCGATATGGCTCTCGGACCACAAAGTCTAAGCTGGCCTCCCGTACAACTCAAAATTGAACTTTGAATCTGTACTTTAGAGGTTAATTTGGCATGAAGTGTATCCTTGTTTTAAGTCAGAGTTTTCAGCATGGAGTTAGCGAGATGTTTTCACTGAGAACACAGTCATGTAACTAATGTAGGGAATCTACATATCATTAAGAGATGTAGGGTCGTTTTATACGTTTGTACCGCTTTGTTCCTTATATTTACGGTTCGATGTATAGATATTTATGACATGAATGCGTTGCTATTCGACGTTCTGGCGCATTGCATCGAAACATGTATGGAGACGCCTTCAGCATCATAATACGAGATTCAGTATTTATAGTAACGCCTTGGATATTCGTTATTGTTTATGGTTTAGTTTATATTTTAATAGCTAGTGGCCAGTGGTAATAGATCGGTTTGAATATCGAATTTGAATAGCTTTTACATGGAGATTAGATGGTCTTGTTATAAGGTTTGCAGGATCGTATTATTTGTGTTTCGCTATAGAGTAAGGCTAAAGAAACGATGGGTGGACCGTGTGAGAGATAATATGGCTAGAAAGAAAGAGATTACTGAGGTATGATGTCAGACAAAGATGTGAAATGTTTGGAAGAAACGATACAATTATGAATTGTTAACGCAATAAAAATGGGGTTAGGGCAAGAAGATAATTATATTTTAGTAAATATAGAGGGGTAACCCCTAAAAATAAGAAACTGTAAAATACATCTCCAATTTCCCTTTTATTTTTACATTGATCAAAATGAATAGAAAATAACTAATGACATTGCGACTTGATTTTGAACGTATTGGCCGACGAAATAGCCTAAGTTGGCTTTCTCTTATTATTTCATGGATATATGTTGTTACTTTCTTCGTATTAAAGCATTGGTATATTTAATGTACAACTAAATAAATTACACATACATTTTACCAAGTTTTAGCCCGCAGCTATCAGACTACATTCGCACCCCCGCACCCCCGGTGCGAAACTGTCACTCATGCAAAATTGCAATTTTTAAGGAGAAGCATTTAAAACTCTGACATCTCAAAAAATAATGGTATTTCAAGATTTAGACAATATGAATAGCTTTTACTACAACGTTAAACTATCTGTAGTACGAATGTAAAGTTATCGCACCGAATAAAAAGGTGCTTTAGGGCAGTTATTACATATTTAACTTATTATTGCAATTTTTGCATAAGTGACAGTGTCGCACCGGGGGTGCGATATGTTCTATCAAATCTCTTCCAATTATTTTTTATTCAAAAAGTATGCTTATTACTGCTATTGTTCTAACCATCTGTTTAAATAAGGTTTTTCATTAATTTTTATTGAAAACTTACGGCCGGTATCAATAACCTATCTACCTTTAACCAACTGTCAAATTAGCTACCAACAGTTGCTGAAACGTCATGTTTGAAAGGGAAACATGACGTTTCAGCTACTGTTAGTAGCAAATTTGACAGTTGGTCAAAGGTAGAATACGTTATTGAGACCGGCTGTTATTAAATAAATTTATAGTCTTAATACCTATCTTTTTGTTCCCGAGGTTATTTTGAACTGAAAAGATCATTCTGAAATGTCGGTACCTAATCATTTACGATCGCTGTTCATGGCCAGTCACGATTTGGTTTAAGAAATCACGGTTATTTATCATTTGGTTTATATGATGAGATCTAATTTAAGAGTAAGTATCTACATGAATTAAAAAAAATCATTTTAAGCTTTTTATATATAAGATAACATAAGGTATTGTGACGAGGATATCCTTGGCTCCAGGTCTCTGGCAGACAAGGTAGCCCTTTGGAAGCGTCTGGCGAAAAGTAAAAGAGAATTTGAAATAGGAATATAAAAACTGTTTTGTTTTCTTTTGGGACTCCGGTACCAACGATCATTGAAGGCAGATACCAAATATTACTATGTTTAAACCTAGTTTCATTTTATAATAATATCAATAAGTAGCACTAGCGTGAGTCCGCTGGTGTTACAGTATATTCTGTAGTTGGCTCTTTTAGAACTGAAAGGAACTGGAAATGACCTAAAGAGGTTTGAAGGTCAAGGTCAAGGTCAAATGAGCTAGTCAATGTCACATTATATCATCGAAAAAGATTCTTAAAAAGTTAGAAATGTATGGAATTAACATAATAGGGATCTTGCCTGGGTTAAAAAATATGATTCTACATATTTAGTCTGTCAGTTAGATTATCGAAAAATATTGGACACTTACGTAACTTTTTATATTATCAAATCAATAAAAAAATACGAAGTTAAAACGCATCAAAGATAAGGAGTGAGGGCATGTAACGTCACTTTCCAGTAAAAAGTGTACTGGTAAGTGACGTCACACGAGTTTTCAACGCACTGTATCGTCCTAATTTTTTGTTTACGTGACTCAAGAAAAAATACGTGTGCAATATTTTTTGGAAATCTATTAAATTTTTTTGTCAAATACCTTCTTATTATGCTCTACATGTCACGTGGTCAATCCCAAACGTTTTGGTATTCTGAAGATCGCAATTGCGGAAAAAATGTCACTTTGTCTATAGACCCAAGTTGTTCTATCGCGAAAATGTACCAAGATAATTTTCCACTCTCCTAGGTTATTTATTATTTCAACTTTATGTACAAAGTGGTACAAGGGCGGACTTAATGCAACGAGGCATTCTATACCAGTCAACCCTTGGGTTAAAAAAAACTACACTGTGATAGGTTTACAACAAATAAATAATATTTAAAATATTATTTAATTTCTGAAAAAATATATAAGTACTAATAATATACATAATACTAATAAAATACATATATAATGCCAAAGTAAAAAATTAAAAATATAATGTTTTATAACAATTTATCTTTCTGATTATGCGAACTCATAATGTAAGGATTGGAATTTCCACCGGAGTTTGTGTTTCCCGATAACAACAACCTGGGCATCTTCAAGACTAGAGTGACAGGCAAGCGTGGCTCAGCGTCCACCACATGATTGTTTTCCATCAACTGAGATTGCGGTCAAACGCGAGTCAATAATATAAAATCTCAGCTTCATCGATTACGCATGATTTTAATAGGAAGTAGAAACGTTACCTGCGATCAAATAAAGCTGTATGTTTTGTATGTTGCCGTGGAGGCTCATTAACACCACTTTACCAACGATGTCCATTAATTGGGTAATCAATATTAAGCTGGCTGTCCATGAGGTCTTTTTTAATCAACTGTGGTGGAGCCCAAAATGTATTTTATGTTGTGTTACTATTAATTATGTTGTTGTAACACAATAAAGTACCTAGGTATGTTTTTATTTATTTTTCATTATTTTAAATGTGAATTAGGTACTTAGGTACGTATTGCAAAATGCTTTTTTTAATGTTGTCAGCTCGACTGAAATGTTTAGATAAATTTGATGTTTTTGTGAAGGTTCTTGAAACCGCAATGAGGCAAAATCCTCAAATTCAAAACGTTTCGCCTTAGGGCTTTGTAATTTCAAACGTTTTCAGCGCCATGCCAAGTTATTTATTGTTCTAGCTGACTGCACCAAAGCGAAAAGCTAGTGTTTTTCAGGTGTATCAAAAAAGGAGGAGGTTTTATATTCGTCTGTTTGTCATATTTTTATCTTTATTAAATGATATTTATTTTGCAACACTTTTACACGTAAATCTTTTTTGGTCATTTTAAGCTAAATGAGGCCACCTGGCTGCTAGCTGACTACACTGAGAAGAAACACCGAAACAAACTCAGAGGTCAAAGTCTCTTTTAAAGTCCATTCAATCTGTACCTGTTAAACATATGAGAACCATGTAGGTTAATGTCTGAGGTGGCCTTTTGAGGAAAGTGCCACACTGATTTGAGTGGACCTGTCCAGACAGTGCAAGCATTTGTCAGTTATCGTGTAGCTCAAACTTAGAACTCTAAGGAGCTCAACGATTTGACGAGGACATTTGGGTAGGCCGCATAAATAACTCAAACTACCAGACTAACTCAAACCCTAATATGGCGATCTACATAGTCCTCTCATTCACAATACGTTATATGAGAACTATTCAGACCAGTGTCTGAAATGATCTTTTGAGGAAAGAACCACACACTTCAAAAACTACACTAGAATCCTATTTACAGCCACTTAGGTACTTACATACCTATACCCAAATGCTGTGATGATCGTCGCGGGTGGTCAGCAGTACTGTTTGTCGTACTCGTTAGTAAGTATGATAGTGCCACCACTCCACCAGTTAGGACGCTAAACGGACGGGTAACGTGTGAAATTATTGCTTCTGTGGCCATAAGTGGTGTATTGTTTGAAGCAGGATGCTTTGGAAAAGAAAGGAGTTTTTGTATGCCTTGATAAACGTGTAATTCTTTCTTAATTGAATAAGCTACTAATTATTTCCTTGACATTTGGCATTTGAATCACTGCCTAATTAATTGTTTCTGGGTGAAACACTTAAACAAAGAGTACGGGGTGTACAACTAGATGTCGTAAAATAGCTCTCCTTTTTGGGCAGTCGTTTAGTAAGGATTTTCTGCTATATCTCATTTTTATTCACCATATTGCACCTACCACCATTCTCTGCATCACACATGCCTATGGCATTAAGTCCGCCTCTGTACATTTGTGTGCGTAAAATGTTATAAATAATAATCAACTAATGAGAACATGGATGATTCACGAAGAGACTTGGTTCAAAACGAAAACATAATGAGAAAATTGATCCGAAATCCGTTTTCTTTCAGTAGGGCTGGTGGTAGTCACAAGCAATGGCATTGCATTTCAATCAAAGAATATTCATTGAGTCAATTATGTTGTCGATCAGACAAATTTTAACAAATTAAACAATAGATTTGAAATTTCTTTCAAAAATCCTTCTGATTGTGACAAAAAATAGTTCCTATGCAATTGGGATGCAGGTTGATGTTTTTCACAGAAAGATGTCTCCGGCCTAACTCTATTTCTCTACTTAGATCAACTCATCTCGATCAAACCTATCATCTAAGCCCATCATACATGCGATACCCACGTGATCACTGCACATGGGTGGTCGAACAAACTTTGCTTAACCCATTAGACCACAAAATGATGGGATGGCACCCGTGCTACCCATGTTAGTAACGCACTCGGTTCGTTAAACAGATAACTAGTTGGGGATGATGGTATGTAGATGTTTACCATGACTGAGTTAAGGGATGTTTGTTAAAAATGTTTAAGAAACAAGGGGCTTAAAAATGTGTTAAAAAATACTTCCAGCTTCGTACCCATATCATGACACGAGGGGCAACTAAGTACCTATTTATACACACAACTATGCTTTTTTTTGCATTGATGAGCTGAAATTGAAGGATTCTAAAAACATTGAATAAGAAAATTTATAATAATACATCGTTTATTCCGGACCAAACATTTGGAACGAAGTTCCTTATCGCACGTTGTGAAAGGGGGCTAGACGGAAAAAATTCATACGAAAAGTTGTAACGACACTTTTTTGATTGTCTTTTGTTTCTTTTATTTTTGAATTTCGAAGAAGAATTGGTTTTAATTTCGAAATAATGCGCCAAAATATAAGATACAAATATTTTGATAAAGGTAATTGATTAGTCACTAATTTTTCCTGCGGCTCAGCTCCTTTTATCCTATCCTAGAAAATTTTATTGGAATGTGATGATTTTTCGAAGACAAAAAACAGCCTCTTCATGAATGAGTTTTCTTAATCGGATCTGTATCTACAGTAGAACGGAACAAAGAATTTTACCGTTTGTAATAATTATTAGTATTGACAATTTTGAAAAAAGGATTCTCGTAACTTTTAGGTCATTGTAAGTAGGTACCCAAAAACTTCTCAGGTACACACAATCCAGAATAGAAAGTTGGTA
>NDFZ01004887.1:0-26515 GCA_002192655.3 Mamestra configurata
GCTTCTCTGTGCACGGCTGCGTGCATCTGGGGAATGGAGGGGGAAGGTTGTATGGAGGGCTGACTATGATATTCCGAAATTTTCTTTTGTGATGTTTTTAAATATTTCGTAATATTGTATAATATAAATTTCATCGCCTTTAATTGACTAGAATAAATACTCTTTATTATGTACAGACGCCAGCACATCAAGCTACAACAATCTGTCAAATTTCTTTAATAGATTTTCAACTTTATCGCCGAAGCACTAGTTTCAAGGTTGATTGGGAAAAATTGACAGTTTCGGATAGTTTGATGTGCTGGCGTCTGTACACCATAATATAAGTTATAGTTGAGGAATAATTATGTTAAATGACATTTTATTCTAAAAGTACGACAATTCAGTAACATAAAGTAAAGACTTTCGCTGGGTACTATAAACTTTATCCCAGAAATATGCACGAAATCACGAGAATAGTTTGTTACGAGATCGAAATCCAGAAACCATAGTTCCTACAAGGTTTCACTGTTTTGTGCTAACTTGTTGTTTTATATTTTTAAGCTTGGTCAAACCAAGCTCAAAAATGCGTATTTGCGTTAGTCCTAAGCTGTTCTCGTGAGATTGTTTTAATTATTCACAATATATATATATGTGAAAACTTGTAAATGGCCATTTTTTACATATTGTTACTTTTAAATGTAATATATTAGCTGTAAGTTTTCCTAAAATTAATAAAATAAAATAGATAAAAAAATTATATACCGTTCAGTACGTAAAACCACTAATTAAAGTGATTTTAATTTGACCTAAAATAATAATTTGTCGGCACACGGGAATAAATACATCCATTATAGGTAGGTAAAGTAAGCGTCAAACAACTTTGCCATTCTGAAGTTCGTCACAATTCGCAGCGCAGTAGTCTATTTTACAACTGATCATAATACCACGCATTTAACTAGTTTGGGTAATGCGCTGTGCCCCCGCTTGTGTCTGTGTTTGTGATCCACCTTCGACCTGCGACAACGAGTTCGCTGGCTATATACTTCAAGTGAGTGCATGTACCTTTCAATTTAGCTTTTATTTATTTTGTGCGAACACAATCCCTCACTTTCAATTACCTATACTTATTACTTCTTATGCATTTCTACCTACTTAAATTACAATCGTAAACTGCTTCTACAACTTTATTCAAGTGAGCAAAAAAAACACTATTCAAGAACATACATAATATACTTCTGGACACATCTATTGGCCCACCTTGTATTTTCAGTTTCGTTTGGTCCTAGCTAAAATTTTATATTAGGTCGAGCAAAAAGTTTTTATGCAGTTTTGAACCTGGCACATTCACAATTTCATTCAATAGTCTTTTTTTGAATTTCGAACACAGAATTTAAAGAAACAAAAGACAATTTGGAGCCTGTTTGTTGATATCAAACAATCGAATACTAAGAAAACTTGGTTTTATTGGTTTACTTGGATTTAATTCTTGAAAAAGTGATTGATATCTTTGGTTTTGCAACAAACATTACTTATTCTTAACATTAAGGTGAGGTTCTATCAATAATCTATGGATACTTCACCTGAAGTCGCCGCCCAAGCTGTGGCACTTATTCAGGCCGGACACAGCCAAAGAAACGTGAGTGCTCAACTTAATTTAAGTCGATCTGCGGTCCGAAATGTTTATCGGAGGTACCTAGAGACTGGCGGCTTTGTTCGTCGCCAAGGAAGGCCACGATCTCGGGTCACAACTGAAAGGCAGGATCGATTCATCGTGACGACCAGCTTGAGAAATCGTCACCTTACCTCCATTGAGATACAAAACCAACTTCGCGACTTCCACGGAGTATCTGTGAGCGCTCGAACTGTTCGGAGAAGGTTAAAAGAACGCGATATGGTACCACACAAGCCAGCTAATGGGCCCAAACTAACGCGAGCCCACCGAACAGCGCGCCTTCATTTCGCACGCAGTCATTTAAATTGGACACAGCAAGATTGGAGCCGTGTACTCTTTTCTGATGAGTCTAAAATTGTGTTACATGGCAATGATGGAAGGAAGAAGGTCTACCGACGTAAGGGAGAGCGTTTCGCACAATGCTGCTTTGAAGAGAGGGTTGCTTATGGCGGTGGCTCATGGACTGTCTGGGGCGGTATATCCGCGAGCGGCAAAACTCAACTTGAGGTTGTTACAGGACCACGGCTGCCAACATTAAATGCTGAAAGGTACATTCGTGAGTGCTTAGAACCTCACGTGATATCATACGAGGACTATGTGGGCCCAAATTTCCTTTTTATGCATGATAATGCAAGAGCCCATGCGGCCGGCATCGTCAGGGAATATCTTCGGGATGTGAACATCACAGTTATGGACTGGCCAGCCAGAAGCCCAGACATGAACCCCATTGAGCACATGTGGGACGAGCTAAAAAGACGTGTTAGGGCTCGTCAGCCAGTTGCCCAGACGATGCAGGAGTTGAAAACTGCCATAGAAGAGGAATGGGAGATGATCCCTCAAAATTGCATAGAGCGGTTGATAAACTCTATGCCTAATCGTATGAGAGCTTACCACAGCTGAATTCAAATTTAAAACAATACGATCGAAAAAGATGGTAAAATGTATCAGGTTTAAAACTGCATCAACAGTTTTTGTTCAATCTAGCAATCATATTTCGGTAGGGGCCATCGAAACCTAAACTCTAAGGTGGGCCAATAGATGTGTCCAGAAGTGTATAATACGTATAAAACAATTATATTTACAACAATTTTATAAAACAATTAATTTACGCGTTAACACTTTTTAACACGATTGCACCTGCGCGGTCGTCACAAACACCTAACTTCAGAGAGGCAAAGATGCTTGATCAAAACTATAATTGCACTCGCGCCCCGCAGCGTGCGTGCTCGTAAATAGGTACCCGGTCAGTTCAGTTAACATCAGTATGTATTTTACCATAGTAACTTTCAGGTGGCTTGGCATCATGGCACACATCATCTTTAATTTCGTCATCAGATTTTTTGTCCTGTAAGTATCTAATGCGTTTTTCATACAATTCGCACCTTTAAAGTAAAACCGATACTAAACGAAAATTTTCATGAATTGAGGTATCAATGCCATCTATCTAAAAACAGTGACTATTTGCTAATATTGGCTCCCCTATAAAATTTCATAATTTCGTTTAGTAACGGTTTTACATTAAAGGTGCGAATTGTTTTTTATCCATGTCCTTATTTTGGTGGTTTAAAAGTTTGTCCATCTATTTAAAAGAGACCTTGTACTAAAATTGTGTATCATGGGACAACAGAAGAATAGTTTCCCCAAAAACAAATTATAAAGCTAAAAATCCCAAATATTCGTTTAAAATCAGTAACTGGTAGACCACATGAAATAAAGAGAAATAAACATTACATATTTTTATTCAAAAACAGAGTCTCCAGGACTTACTTGCCAGTGTCACAGGGTCCCTTGTGACAGGTCTTGATACAGGTATGCTTGCCGCAAGGCAGCGGCTTTCCGCACGGAAGACCGCACGAAAACTCCTCTTGAGAACACGGTATTGTCTTTCTTTCCTGATGAACAAAATTGTAATTAAATTTAAAAACGCACGAGGATGATGGATTCGGAATGTTTTGTGTAAGTAACTTTCGACCATCAAAGTTTTGGACAAAATCTAGTTTCGAGAAAATCACCAGACTCATGGAATTTTCCAACATTTTCAAAAAGGCGAACCATTTTTGCCTTGATGACCTGTCCTAGAAATACTGTCCCAGTATTATATCTTGCCTTGAATATTATTTCTTGATAAACGGGACATAACCGGTGGTGCGGGGAGTGCTTGCAGGGCCCCACAGCGGACGGGAGGCAGGATCACTTACCTCGTGGTCGCCATGGCAACGCTTGGTAGTCAGCACTACACAGGGCGGACAGTCTCCAGAGTGACAGGAGTGGTGCGGGGGGTGCTTGCAGGGTCTCTCTCTGATGCAGGGCGCGCTGCAGGCAGGAGGCCGGGCCCCACAGCGGACGGGAGGCAGGATCACTTACCTCGTGGTCGCCATGGCAACGCTTGGTAGTCAGCACTACACAGGGCGGACAGTCTCCAGAGTGACAGGAGTGGTGCGGGGGGTGCTTGCAGGGTCTCTCTCTGATGCAGGGCGCGCTGCAGGCAGGAGGCCGGGCCCCACAGCGGACGGGAGGCAGGATCACTTACCTCGTGGTCGCCATGGCAACGCTTGGTAGTCAGCACTACACAGGGCGGACAGTCTCCAGAGTGACAGGAGTGGTGCGGGGGGTGCTTGCAGGGTCTCTCTCTGATGCAGGGCGCGCTGCAGGCAGGAGGCCGGGCCCCACAGCGGACGGGAGGCAGGATCACTTACCTCGTGGTCGCCATGGCAACGCTTGGTAGTCAGCACTACACAGGGCGGACAGTCTCCAGAGTGACAGGAGTGGTGCGGGGGGTGCTTGCAGGGTCTCTCTCTGATGCAGGGCGCGCTGCAGGCAGGAGGCCGGGCCCCACAGCGGACGGGAGGCAGGATCACTTACCTCGTGGTCGCCATGGCAACGCTTGGTAGTCAGCACTACACAGGGCGGACAGTCTCCAGAGTGACAGGAGTGGTGCGGGGGGTGCTTGCAGGGTCTCTCTCTGATGCAGGGCGCGCTGCAGGCAGGAGGCCGGGCCCCACAGCGGACGGGAGGCAGGATCACTTACCTCGTGGTCGCCATGGCAACGCTTGGTAGTCAGCACTACACAGGGCGGACAGTCTCCAGAGTGACAGGAGTGGTGCGGGGGGTGCTTGCAGGGTCTCTCTCTGATGCAGGGCGCGCTGCAGGCAGGAGGCCGGGCCCCACAGCGGACGGGAGGCAGGATCACTTACCTCGTGGTCGCCATGGCAACGCTTGGTAGTCAGCACTACACAGGGCGGACAGTCTCCAGAGTGACAGGAGTGGTGCGGGGGGTGCTTGCAGGGTCTCTCTCTGATGCAGGGCGCGCTGCAGGCAGGAGGCCGGGCCCCACAGCGGACGGGAGGCAGGATCACTTACCTCGTGGTCGCCATGGCAACGCTTGGTAGTCAGCACTACACAGGGCGGACAGTCTCCAGAGTGACAGGAGTGGTGCGGGGGGTGCTTGCAGGGTCTCTCTCTGATGCAGGGCGCGCTGCAGGCAGGAGGCCGGGCCCCACAGCGGACGGGAGGCAGGATCACTTACCTCGTGGTCGCCATGGCAACGCTTGGTAGTCAGCACTACACAGGGCGGACAGTCTCCAGAGTGACAGGAGTGGTGCGGGGGGTGCTTGCAGGGTCTCTCTCTGATGCAGGGCGCGCTGCAGGCAGGAGGCCGGGCCCCACAGCGGACGGGAGGCAGGATCACTTACCTCGTGGTCGCCATGGCAACGCTTGGTAGTCAGCACTACACAGGGCGGACAGTCTCCAGAGTGACAGGAGTGGTGCGGGGGGTGCTTGCAGGGTCTCTCTCTGATGCAGGGCGCGCTGCAGGCAGGAGGCCGGGCCCCACAGCGGACGGGAGGCAGGATCACTTACCTCGTGGTCGCCATGGCAACGCTTGGTAGTCAGCACTACACAGGGCGGACAGTCTCCAGAGTGACAGGAGTGGTGCGGGGGGTGCTTGCAGGGTCTCTCTCTGATGCAGGGCGCGCTGCAGGCAGGAGGCCGGGCCCCACAGCGGACGGGAGGCAGGATCACTTACCTCGTGGTCGCCATGGCAACGCTTGGTAGTCAGCACTACACAGGGCGGACAGTCTCCAGAGTGACAGGAGTGGTGCGGGGGGTGCTTGCAGGGTCTCTCTCTGATGCAGGGCGCGCTGCAGGCAGGAGGCCGGGCCCCACAGCGGACGGGAGGCAGGATCACTTCGGCTCCACATTCACAGGTCAACTCGTCAAAACCTGGGGAAAAAATACTTCGATGATTCATGTCTTCCGAGGGTCTCGATTTCGAAAATGATGTTAAAATGGAAATCCAGGCAGCAATCACAATGATAAGCATTTTGACAGATGGCTGGACGTCACGCCACAGTATTGATGTATGTCATTTCAGAAAACCCATATTTTCGTCATGCAGTTTCAGAGAGTGACATCGAAAACGTGGTCTATTCCCAATAGACAAGTTTTATACTCACTGACGCGAGGGCAGGGCGCGCAGTGTCCCGTGTGACAGAACTCTTCGCAGCGGTGCGTCTGGCACGAGAGCATGCGGCCGCAGATGACGGCGCAGCGGTGCGACGTCGCCGCGCAACACACTGTGCGGCAGCGGTGACGGCCGCACGACAGTTTCTGGAGACAAGAAAGGATGTACGATTTACAACTGGCTACTTGAGAACTAGAAGTTGTAGATAGAACCTCACGCCGTCGCCTCGCATGTCTCCATTTTGAAGTCTGGTCCTTCCTATTGCCGCCTATAACGAGTGGTGGCACGTGACGTCATGATACAGTCTAATTGAATGAATATTTAGTTCCAGATTCTGTTTCTACAAGGATAGTTTGTTCTATTTGTTTTTTGTTGGGATTTAAAGAAAGAAGTACTGAAGTGTTTTTTTATTATATTTTTGATAGTTATGGTTTATCAAACGCCTGTTGTCTGGCTTTTTTTGAGAATAGTACACTTCTTTCTGGCTTTAAAATATTTCAACGGGAAGCCGCTAGGAATCGAGTTGCATGGTACCTTCGCGGATAGAGTATAGTATTGATAAATGATATTAAATAAGCTTCCTAGCTGATTTGTGATTGTGTTACCACATACCTTATTGCACTTCTTTTGGCACAGCACATTGTTGTACATCTCAGGCAGGTCGGCGCAGGGCACCTCACGGCTGGAGTGGCCGCAGCGGCATTGAAGAACAGTCTTATCAAGACATTCGGGGCAGGGGCCTGATAACGAATTAAGTATTAATTTAAATATTTCAAGCTGCTATACGATGCTACCAAACAGCAGCCGAACGATTGCCATGTGATGCTGGTTTATTTATAAGCGTTCCTGATTTCTAAAAAGGCTAATCGAATTGTCAGTCAGAAATTGATTGATAGTTGTCATCAAATCTCACATAGTAGCTATCACGAGATAATATAGAGATTTGCGGTACAGAGAGTAAGGTTCCGCAAACTTCCATTGAAAGGGGAGGATCCTCCGACCAGAAGGTTGTTGTTTCTGGTGGGTAGTTGCCCGATAGTTGATATTCGGACTGTTGTATATGTTCAAATCGCACGGAGAACTTTTGCTTGCGCGATGCAGGATTTCGTTGGTAGTTCATCGCTGACGGGATAGATGGCGTTGTGGTTCTTTTTGTTGCTGTACAAATTTCGCTTCTTATTTTTTCATGTGGCGGCATTGATGCCGCTACAATACTGTCTACAAAGTTACAGTAAAATCATCATTATTTCAGCCGAAAGACGCCCGCCACGCATCCCCCAAGGGTCGCCACATCGACCGGTCCTGTTTGTCTCGCACCTAGCGGATTCCCGCGGCCTTCAACAGGCCATCCTTAAAATAGTTTATCACACTGACAACATTATTAATAGTGGTAGTGGGTGGTTCTGATAAAATGTTACCTTCATGACAGTTAAGTTTGCAGAAGTGTTTGTCTCCGGCGGGCCCGCACTGCAGCGGCTTGGCGCAGATGTTGCCGCACAACGGGATCGGGTCGGTGCACGCCTTGCGCGAATCTTTCGCCAACCTTACGAAAGAAAGGGTTTTATAGATTTAGTGTTTTTGATAGGTAAAAACTTATCACAATTAAATGTAAATTACACACACACAGCTCGAATGAAAGGAAGATCTTCCTATTTTTTTTTGCAGCTCTCGCTTAAGTTTAGAAGTTACCTGCTGCTAAATAGAGACGGAGGGAAGCAGAGAAAAGGGGTGCATCTATCTATTGGGGTATGGTTTCCGCACTTAGTCCTGATGTTGGACCATTGTGCGTGAAAGGGATGCATTTTGGGGACCTTCGAAGTTTTGAATTTGACATGAGTTTTAGTTCTATTTAGTTCCGTATTTCAGGCAGTTACTCACTGCGTGTTCCCACAAGGACAGCTCTGCACGTACTGCGGCAGCAGCTGGCAGGGCTGGCAGGGCGATGCGTGGCAGTGCGCGCGACACACGTGCGCGCCGCATGCCAACACGCGGCCGCACGTGTCGCCGCACGACCAGCTCGTGCACGTGCCCGTCTCCGCCGTGCACGCCACTGAGCGCGACTTGGCGGCGGGGCAGTGGCACACTGGGCATGGAAATGAATAATGAATGAAAAAACATATCTACGCAGTAACGTTGCTGGGTTATCGAAAATGGGGTCGAAATAAAAATCCAAGGACAGTGTCACTAAAATTGTATAAGTGATTTTTGATACTGACAGGTATTGTTTCAAAATGCCGTTAGCTGAGACAAGAAACTTTCAATCCTGAAATGTTTAGGTATATTAAAATATTTATTTTAATTAGAAATCTACTTGACTACACAGAACCACGTAAGAGTATGTTCGTACCACTCTGTTTAAGAGTATGTTCGTACCTTGTTCGACGGTCTCGGCGCAGATGTCGCAGGCTCCCTCGTGGCAGTCCTTGGCACAGCTGTGCACCCCGCACAGCAGGGTACGTCCACACACCCGGCCGCACACTTGCGGCAACTTGCTGCTGCACAGTATGGAGCGCGTTTCAGTGCCGCAACCGCAAGGTCTGCAAACAAGGGTTTAGTGATGAGTTTGATCCTGCCAGGGTTATGGAATTGTTCGAAAGAGTTAGCGCGGCCCTGGAACGCAAAGCGCATTTGAAGGAACACGGGTGCACGGCTCACAACCACTCCCGCTGTACTCCGTCCAGAACGGGAGTAGTCATTTGATGATTCCTCATCCACAAAAAAAAGGATGAATTTAATTGAAAGCAAGCAGAAAAACTGCAAGATTAATGGTTTTGTGCGTCAAAAGTTCTTCGAGCGCTTACTTCTGTCATGGAACTTCTTTCAAAGATACGTAATTAGCGCTGTGCGCTTGTGTGGACTTGGTTTGTATGAAAGTGGAAAAAATTGCCGCCTCTAGCTGTAATAAATACGTACTTTACAACAGTAGCCTGGCACGGCGGGCAGGGTCCGGGGTGGCACAGCAGCGTGCAGGGATGCGGGCACGCGCGCGAGCGGCGACAGGCGCGCCCACATGTATGCGCGCCTATGGAGCCGCGCTGGTACTCCGGCGCGCGCACCGCGCCGCACATGCAGCGGTACTCAGCGGGGATGGCTTCGTTCGTGTTCTGACAGGCTGGGCAGCGCCATTTGCCCTCTGATGACAAATAAATAAAGTTTAAAATGAAAGAATGACAAATATAATATAGATGGCCGAATTCTCCAAACGTAACTCGTTGCTGCTGGAAGCTCAATTATAAATTGTTATAATTGATCCTGTCGCATGAAATTTGAGTCTGTCGTCGAAAAGGAGGTCGGATCGAGTTCAAAATATTCCATCTAATTTTAACAGTGGTTTAAAGTGAGGTGTTAGTAACATTAGAATTTAATGTGTAGAGATTTATATGATCAGAAAAGAGAAATTGTGTTATGAGCTCAAAGGAAAAATAGATGACATTCATAATAATAGGAGACAATACTCAATTATGATGAAACTAGAACAAATATCTTTGGACTGAGTCCATATAGCAAGATTACACAATGCTTATCATAACCTTTTAAAACAAGATTGCTTGTTCAACAAAAGTTTATCTAGGTTTATGGAAAAAGCATCAGTAAAAATTGATATCCAATGAATGGTCAAGACAAGATATTTTTTTTTTTAGATTTCATTTTATAATCCATACTTCTATACTTACTAATATTATAATCTATACTAATACTATACTATCACATCACATCACACGAATGTTATAAAGGCGAAAGTTTGTGAGTGTGTGTGTATGTTTTTTAGCTCTTCACGCTTAAACCGCTGAACCGATTTAGATGAAATTTGGCATAGATATAGTTTGAGTGCCGGGAAAGGACACAGGATAGTTTTTATACCGGGAGGATGTTCCCTTGGGATAATTTTCGATGTTCACGTGGGCGAAGACGCGGGCGGCAGCTAGTATTATAAATGCTTATTAACTCTGTCTGTACCATTTCACGTTTTAATAACTAAAACTTGGCACACGGGTAGACTATGCCCAGAATAGGACATAGAATATTTTTCATCTGGAGTATGATTTTTTACTATCATGTCAAAGTCAAAGCATTTATTTCAATTAGGCCATTAAACGGCACTTTTGAACGTCATCACTTACAGTTAAAATAGTTTAAAATTAATAAAGTGACTCTACTGTCCATTCGGAAAGGTAGATTCTTATGGAGAAGAACAGACAAGAAACTCCATACTTACTCTTTTCAAATAATGGTTTTACAATTTTTGGTATACAAAATTAATTTAATATTACGTAAGGATGATGCACCCAGAGTATGCTACTTATAGGAACAAAGTATTACCAGCAGAGGCAGCATTTTCTAAATAAATTTAGGTACATGGTACTCACATATTTATAAATATTGGAACCATTAATTAAACAGTGTGTGAGTTAACAGAAACAGTATATAGCTGATCTATAAAGTTAATACATAAATCAACCAGTTTGATTTTGTCTACACCCTTGAATGTCCTATGGAGCAGGACCAGCATGTTTCCAAGCATTCTTATCCTGAATGTAATCTACTAATTTGTAATATGCTTGTTTACAAAGTGTGCTATCAAATTCATGCAGGTGAAGCTGCTGGCAGAAGCTACTATTTTCTAAGCCTAAAGCCTTGGCTTCCAAAGCTAGTTTCCCCATGTACTCACCAACCATACTGCTCATAGCCCACTTCCGGATACACCTCAGATGCAGCACATGGTAACAGTTGCAGCAAGACCACACCTGCTCAAATTGTTTGACTCTGTCGCAGCACACAAGGCACTCCAAAGTGCCTTTATCTAATTGTTCAGTTAGACGCTCACGTTGAGTCATTTCCTTGTTTACTGAAATTATATAATCTTTTAGAACAAGACTAGACTCTCTATACTATAAATCAGTGGTTCCCAACCTGTGGTCTGTTGAAAGGTTCAAAATTTCAATCTTTTCACCTCAAAAATTTACATTGACTCAAACTGATTTAAAATTTAGTATAGAAACCAAAAGAATAGCTATACTAAATTTTGAATATCTTTATTATATAAGTTTATTTTTAGATAAAGAGTTTAATTTTAAAGTGGTCCTGGGTCAAATAAAGGTTGGGAACCACTGCTATAGATTATTGAGAGACAGGACTGTTTTAAGTGTAGTGTATTAACAAAGATCATTAATATATTAATTATTGTATACCAATTAATGATCCACACTAGCCAGTATCTACAATATGATTTATTTTGGGCTTGATGTGTGCTATTTCTTTGCTATGCATATTTCTATAGCTGTTTTAATAGTAGACTCTAAGATTTGAATTGTTCAAAGATTGAATTGCCAAATAAAAATATGTAGGAAAAATATGGCCTAACAAATTTCATATAGCAAGAAAAATCTTTTGGTATTATGTCAGTGGAATGGAAATCAGCTTTTTGTAATAATAAAATGTCATACGAACCTTGATCATTGCCATATCTAGGTTTGTATCGAGCAGGACTGGGAACATTCTCAGACTTAATTGCTCTCTCCCTATCTCTAGTGTCCCTTTCCCTTTCTCGAATATCTCGGTTTCCTCTGTCCCTTTCACGAATATCACGGCTATCTCTATCCATATCACGACCATCACGGTAATCTCTATCCATCTCACGTATATCTCTGTTGTCCCTATCCCTCTCACGGTTGTCTCGGTAATCTCTATCCCTTTCTCGTATATCTCTGTTGTCTCTATCTCTCTCACGAACGTCACGGTAATCTCTACCCCTATCGCGGCTATCTCTATCCTTCTCTCGGTTGTCTCGGTTACCTCTGTCTCTCTCACGAATGTCTCTGTTATCTCTATCTGTGTCACGGACATCCCGGTAATCTCTTTCATAGGTATCTCGGCTATCCCTATGCTTATCACGGGTGTCCCTTCCCCTGTCTATGTCCCGATCTCGGTTTTCGCTATCTCTGTCCCTATTATCTCTTTCCATCCTCTCCTCTCTGCCTTGCAAATAAGTGCTGGCATATTCAGCATCTTCTGTGCTATTGCGATCCATTGCTCTAAGTCGTGGTGTTCCAACCCAATTCTTTCCACGTCCTGAAGCTTCTCCTCTCCCGTTCCGCACATCCTGACTGTCCTTACTAATTGCACTATTGTAGAAGGTGCGAGCATCATCTTTGTTCTTTGACTTGTAATTTCCTTTTCCTTGGCCTCTTTTGTTATTTGAATCATAGTTACGGTTGTTAGATTCATAGTTCCGACTGCTAGAATCTTGTTGATGACTACTTGATTCATAAGGTCTACTATCTGGTTCTTGATTACGATTGTTTGATTCTTGATTACGGTTGTTTGAATCCTGATTGCGATTGTTTGAATCATGATGGCGCCCATTAGACTCATTATTGCGATACTTAGTCTCACGGTGCCGACCATTCGATTCTTGTTTCTTAGGGTGCTCTTGGGGATGTTGGTATGATTCAGTTTTCTGGCTTGTTTCAGTACTTTGTTGGGAGCTTTGGGATCTTTCTCTCCAGTTTGTGTCTGATGAACTACCACTAGTATTTCTTGGTTCATTTATATTAGGGTAGTTATTTCGTGAATCATTAGTATTACTATTATGGTTCCTAGGTTCATTTACATTACTATAATTATTTCTAGATTCACTATCATCATGCACAGTACTAGATTCAGGAATGTTCTGAGTGCTAGTAGTAGGTGTCATCATGGAACCTTTTGGCACAAATTCTGTAGCTGTTGGAGTGAGATTAGATTTGAGTATCATTGCATTTGTGTAAGCATTAGGATTGGCTACCACTGGGTTGTATTGACTTTGTACATTCACTGGGTATGCTTCAGTGCCACTGGACACATTGCCTGTAGTTCCTGCATATCCATAACTTTCTAACTGAGGGTTTTGAGCAGTGGAGGGTACATTCTGGTAATTATATTGCCTTGCAGGATAGTTTTCATATTGTACATTGCTATAGTTGCTAGCACTGGGGGCACCACTGTTTTGCATTTGAGAAAGAAACTCATTAAAGCTCACATACTGATTTGCTTGCTCTGGTCTATTGGGATAGTAGGCTTGGTTCACATATTGGACGTTTGGGTCGCCGTTCCAGCCTTGGTACTGGTTGTTGTAAGCGTATGTGTTATTCCACTGAGACATGATAACGGGATAACAAAATATATTGCGAAATATTTGTATTTAACTGGAAGAAGTATGGCAAAGAATTTTGCGGATTATGCGAGTTTTTTTGTGGTTACGGTGATGTTATGACCGCAGGCCGAAGCCTGAGGTCTCGAGTTAACCGTGTAACTCTACCTGAAATTAATACAATGGATAATTTGATATTAAATCGAGCGAGCAAACGACATGTGCCACTTTCTAAAATATAAGATGAATACTGTTGACTTACCACTTGCTTGTTTTGTCTACCGATACGTTTTTGTTAAAAATAACTATATAGTAACGAAAAATAAACTAAAATAATTTAATAATTTACAAAATTGCAATAACTATAACGATATGACAAGGATGATTCGGATTCGGAAGAAGGGTGAAGGGGGAGGTCGACGTTGACAATTTGACAGTAGGTTTTTTCGTTGCAACTTTCTGAAGCCTGAACACGAGAAATAAAATTAACATATTTTTAATTAGTAACAGAAATTAAAATTAAAATATTCATGAAAATTTAACAATTTTCGTGTCAGATACCTATAATCCAAATTAACCGAAAGGTTGTCTCACTCTATTAACATGCGATGATATTCTCGATATGCTAACTAAAACTATAAATTTAGTGTCGTGTCAAGTAAAGAGCGGGAATTTTCGAGTTTTATTCAGTATTGCACAATCTTTTGTTACTTTTATTTATTGCCGTGGGCAATATTGTGCAATATGACGTGAATATTATGTATTGATAATATTGCACTGAATGGTTAGTAATGAAGATCGTATGAGTCACTGGTGGTTATTATTTGCACAATATTATTGTATGTCGCGGGGCGTAGAGTAGGTACCTACTGCCAAATACTTGTTAGCGTGGAATCTGCCTGGGTATTTATTACTCCGTTGCATAAAACCCCCGATCGCGTGGAACTTAAAATAAAAATAGCGTACATAATGTGGATGTATCACTCCACCTTCGGGATTTACGCGTGCTGTTATGTTTATGTTCACAAACAAATACTGCTAAGTTCTAAATGAGTAATTAGGTACTTTTATTTGAACATGCCCATTTTCTCGCGGCTTGTTTCCCATGACCTAACTCAAAGGAACCGAGCCGGGAGAAATCGGAAGTAATTCCGAGATAAGAACTTAGCATAAGACACTAAGCGATATCTGGAAGCTTTCTATTAGTTATGCATCTTTCATTATACTCGATTACTTTAACAATCATAATTACTAAGTACCTACATACCTAAATAAACCATCAAACAAAATATTCATTATTAGTATCTCTCCATCATATTTGTTTAGATAAAGACAATCAATAGAAAGTGACTGTTAAGGATAATCACTAAATATGAATCAGCAGGTGCTTAATTTGGATAAGATAAGATATTTTGTTCGCACAAAACATGGTAGGTAGGTATACAAGGTGTTATTAAAAATATTAAGTCGAACATGTTTTGCTTAAAACTAAGCATGCAAACTAACTTACTAAAAATACTTACATTCTAACAATGAGATCAATTGAGATAGATTATTATTATTATTATTATTACATTGCAATTCATATTAAAAATCATTAATACAATAGAAATGATTGTGATTGAGCCATTTATATAATTGGATTTTAAATAATTTACAAGTTAATATTTAAAACATATTTGGTAATTTATTATAAGTAAGTATAGGTAGACACACATAGCCAGGGAGTTTTTATTATCTATATTTTACTGATCTAGGCAGCACATCCAGCATAAAGACATTCAATTTATACTACCATACTACCTTTGTATCTTTAAATCTCTTTGATCCAGCATAAGTCTGTACTGGTCACGCCGACTTCGAGAGCATATTTCCTACCTATGCTGTTTTAATGCTTTGTGCTTTGTGTTTTCGAACAAACATACATGCTTCACTTTTCGCAAATCGTAGCTAGCTATTGTATTTTTGTTGCAAAGGTCAATAATTTAAGTTGACTTCATTATTTGTTTTGGAATTATCGAATACCGAAAATAATTATATAATGAAGGTAACGGTAGCAAACCAAGCTCTTTAAATATTGGTTGACATGATTCGTCAGATGGAATCTAAAGTACCTACCTACTTACATATAAAGTACCAAGCATCTAATAGTTTTTAATGACTCATTGCCTTTCGTATATCATAATTTCGCTATCAGGGGCGTGTGAGACCTCCGTTTATGGTGCAACTCATGCTAGGTTCATGTAATGTGGTATACCGTGATCGTGACTAATTATGTTACGTTCATGCACGAAGCTATTTGGATAAGCTTTCCACTTTTTTTAAAAATGTTTAAAGTATGACTTGGCGAAGCACTGAATATGGTCACATGCGATTAAACATTTTAGGCTGTTAGAGACAGCATTTACCGATCGGTGCACATTTCAGAAGGCAGCGATTCCCAGAAGAGGGGAACGACGAAAAAGAATTGAGATGGAGACATAAATGATTTGAAGGTTTGCGCATATCTGCATATACATTAGTAGGTATATGACACAAATACTGGTTGCCTTTTGAGCACCAAGAAAACCATGTAAATCAATTTGGAAAGGCAATTCTTTCGGCAGCTATCTAACGATGAACAAACGAATTCTACACATACCTAAGTCCTTCGCCCAAGCATTCGGGGCAGAAGCTATCAGGAACAAACGTAAAGAATTTACTGCAAATCACTATTTGCTAGCCTTTTCCCAAATATGTTGGGGTCGGCTCCCCGTCAAACCGGATTCCGCTGAATATCAGTGTTTTAACGTGGAGCGGTTGCCTACCAGACCTCCAGAACCCATTGATTGGGTAACAACACGGTACTTCTTGGCAAGACTGGGTGTGAGATTTTCTGGCTTCTGACAATCCGTATCGACTGCCAAAGATCTGCAAATGGCAGTCGGGATCAACGGCTTAACGTGCTTTCCGAGGCTCGGAGGAGTCTCGGTATCTATGTATGTTAAAGATCTTTTACGAGCTTGCCTCGGCGAGCGTTGCCTAACTTTAAACACCGACCTCATCATCATCATCATATCAGCCGAAAGACGGTCTCTACTGGACATGGGCCTCCCCCAAGCGGGNGGGGGGGGGGGGGGGGGGGGGGGGGGGGGGGGGGGGGGGGGGGGGGGGGGGGGGGGGGGGGGGGGGGGGGGGGGGGGGGGGGGGGGGGGGGGGGGGGGGGGGGGGGGGGGGGGGGGGGGGGGGGGGGGGGGGGGGGGGGGGGGGGGGGGGGGGGGGGGGGGGGGGGGGGGGGGGGGGGGGGGGGGGGGGGGGGGGGGGGGGGGGGGGGGGGGGGGGGGGGGGGGGGGGGGGGGGGGGGGGGGGGGGGGGGGGGGGGGGGGGGGGGGGGGGGGGGGGGGGGGGGGGGGGGGGGGGGGGGGGGGGGGGGGGGGGGGGGGGGGGGGGGGGGGGGGGGGGGGGGGGGGGGGGGGGGGGGGGGGGGGGGGGGGGGGGGGGGGGGGGGGGGGGGGGGGGGGGGGGGGGGGGGGGGGGGGGGGGGGGGGGGGGGGGGGGGGGGGGGGGGGGGGGGGGGGGGGGGGGGGGGGGGGGGGGGGGGGGGGGGGGGGGGGGGGGGGGGGGGGGGGGGGGGGGGGGGGGGGGGGGGGGGGGGGGGGGGGGGGGGGGGGGGGGGGGGGGGGGGGGGGGGGGGGGGGGGGGGGGGGGGGGGGGGGGGGGGGGGGGGGGGGGGGGGGGGGGGGGGGGGGGGGGGGGGGGGGGGGGGGGGGGGGGGGGGGGGGGGGGGGGGGGTTTGCCATAATCGCCATGCTTGGCAGGTCGGTTGGCGAGCGTTGTGGCTGTTGCGGTGTACAGAGAATGCTGCTGCCCATTCTCTGGTGAGTCCCTTAGTCGCCCTTAGACGACACTCACAGGAAGTGATGGGATAGAGCTATTCTTTTACGTCCGACACCATACAGAAACAGACACCGACCTGTATGGCAAGAGCCCTTCCTCATCCTCCTTCTACCTACCTACCATCTCCAAATGTTCATACATCCACATAATTATTTAAAAAGCCCTTATCACGTTCGGTACCGTGCCGCGAGGGCTCTATTGTTACCGCTTCATCCCTTTGAAAACCTAAAGAATATTGGCCGTTTCGTAGTAACCTTGGCCCGTTTACCCCCATTATTTGGTTTGGTATTTAGAACCGTTCAAGACGTTTGCGAAGTAGTCTAGTTAGTTATGGTGCACAAAGTGGGCATGGGGTGCATGGCGAGTTCTCAGAAAATTAGCGTTGCGGCTGTGAGTGATCATTTTAATTTTTTACAGTGACAATGACAATTAATCAAAACACTAAGTACCTAATTTAGGTGTAGCAACCTATTTGAAAATGTAAGGGCTTTAAAAGAGTTGATATTTAAAAATTAATGACGATCGAATACCAATGTTACTGACTTGGGCAATATGGGTATCCAACATTTCTTTCCATAATTCTGTACCTATAGCGATTATCCTTTTCTTTAAATTATGGTTTTAACAGTTTTACTGCTCGTGGAGTACCTAGGCAGTAGTTAACACTTTGACTGCGGCGACACTGGGGATAAATATGTCTTGTTTTTAAATTCAGTGTTGGGAGCCGAGGACACATAGGTATCTGGTGTTTTTCTCGAGTTATATGCGGCATCCGTGCAGACTTCATGAAATTAGAGGTGGCAATTGAAATATTAAACAATCGCAGTGATTCATAACGTAGGTACCTAACACAATAATGTTTCGCGCAGTACTCCCAACCCTCCAAATCGTCGCTGAAGTCAACCAGACCTGAGACGGTGCTGGCGGCCCTGACGAGGTTGGACGATGAGATAGCCAAGAGCGAGAGGACCCATCCAGCTGCCAGACTAGCAGTGGTTGCCATTGAGCTGGAGAGTATACAACAGGTAGGTACTGTCACACAGGAGCGTGTGGCGTGAAAATTTAGAATAGCTTCTGAATTACTTCCTGCCTAATATTTTTCTCCTTCCCTGTCAAATCCATTCAAAGATTGTCTGTAAAAGATTTATTTTAGCGATAAGACTGCCCATTGTTACATCCTTCTATTTTTAAGTTCCTAATGTAATAAGGTGTGCAATGGTATTTCTATTCTATTCTGCCAGCCTCACTCGTTCTTCCTCACCCAGTACTGGTACTGAGGATATAGCTAGCGCAGTCAAAGAGGTAGGCTATTTTCCTGGCCAGTTTATTTTTTTTTTCTTTATTTATTTATAGACGGTTTGATCAGTATGATCACGCCACCCTCATAGGTGCCTGCCCAGTTTTGAACGATATTTGTTGCTGCAGTGGGTATTACTTAAAACTGTAGGTATACATATGAATACATACCTACTTGTATGGAGCCGGACGATCCTGTTTATCCACAGACGAATTGAAATGAATCTCTGGGCGATGTTGAATTTTATAATTTCGATATTATTTATTTGTTGTACACCCAAACGTCTCAGTGTAGTCTGTTTAAATCGAAGTGTGACTGGCAGATAATGCTTAAACTTGTTACATCAAGTCCTTCGGAGGTATAATTTACAAAAAGTTCAAATAAATCACCATATTTCCTACTTTTAAAATTGCCACCAAATCCAAAGAATAGCAGTTTTTTTTATTAGCAATTAATTTTTATTGGAAGGCACACTTGCGTAGATGTAACCTAGTATTTCCTTTTTATAGGAAATCAAGACCTTTGAAGAGATTTCTGCTACAGTAACCAAAGATACTTATGCCAAAACTATTCACCAGGTGAGTTACATAGTTATTTCTTTATCAGCGTGCAAACAACAACAGTTTTTAAACATTATGTTTGATCCAGTATTCAGCTACGGTAACACCATTCGCTGACGCAGCCATTAAGTCCCAGCATTTATAGGTGATATGGTGCAAGCAACCAAAAGGTGGGTCATGGACATGGACACTGAAGAATCTAAAACGCTTGTTCATTTGAATGGGGCTTACTGTTTTCGTGCTCACCAGTTGGCGCTACTGGCGAGTAAGGTCCTTGAGCATAGCATAAAAGTTGTTATTACTATTACGCGCATGTGAAAAAAGTTAGAAGGCCTACGGATAGTTGTTCTGGGTACAGGAGAAATTCCTCAGCGTGGGGCAACGTTAAAAAAAAAAATCATGCGGGGTCTTTAGAAGCCGATAGAAGTGAAAACTAAGCGAAAGCTGAAGCGTTCGGTGAATATGACGCGAGTTCCATGATTTTTGTTCCTAAAGAAGTTTTTACTTCAAAAAGTAGATACAAGTTCCTATTTGTACATATTTTCGACAAAAACGTTCAATGCGGTCGTCGGTAGAACCGTTACTTAATCTGCCATAGTCAGGTTGTTTTAGTAAAATATTCTCAAAAATCACAATAAATAAGTATAATATTTAATAAATAAGAATATAATAAATAAGCATTTTGACAAAAGCCAACCAACGGTGAAATTTGACATTTCGAAGACCTCACGCTACACGTGCGCCTCTAGCGGCGAATACAAACGCGACAGCCCTCATTGAAGAATATAAGTTACGTGTCGTCTATGTATTTATTGATTGTCAAATGTTTTTTTTTAATTGCAGTTGTTCATAAGCTTAGATCTCTACAGGCGGCCAATGTTGGCATCAGAAAACGAAGACTTCGTCGCAAATGTTAATAGAAAGGTACGTTCCATAAAAGGAATATTTCCTGGATGAAAAAATAATAATAATTATATGATGTCACGCCTTTGCATTCATTTGATGATTATCAAAATTGTGTCTAGGCGTGACATCACGCGAAATTTAAACACGCTGAATCGTCTTCATTTGTAATTTTGTATATGCTAAAAAAATGTGGGATAAATGTGTGACGAACATGTGTCACGAAACAAAACGTGTCCATTATTTTCAACCGACTTCCAAAAGAAGGAGTTTATCAATTCGACTGTATGTCTTTTTTTGGTAATTTAATTCACGGACCAAACAGTCAGTATTGGATCGATGACAATACCTACTTAGCTTAATACAAAGGACGTTCCAAAACTTTGCCACATGGAGGGTAAGTACCTTAAATACTGTAGATAGAAAACAATACTGAATGAAGACTTAATTTTTATTTTAAAAACAATACGAACTATATTCAAAGAATTTTAAATAATCGCCTGTCTGAACTGGGAATCAAACCCGCTAAATGTGAAAAAAAAATAACCTGTATTTTTACAGTAACGATCGAAAGGCTCAATCATATTCATTTATTTCTCCTGAATAACATAGCATCTAATATAAAAGGAAGACCATGAAATTAACATTGAATGAAAAAAGCTAATATAAAATAACACGATGACGTAAAATTCGGATCAAACTTGAAAAGGTTGTAGTTTGTAACTTCCATAGAATTGGGATGTGAAAATTATTTGGTGTTTAGGAATAGTAAAGAGAATAATTCTAGTATAAATAACTTTTCCCAATATGGCGGATTTCTCGAGAAAACTAAGAAAATCTAAATACTAAAAAACGCGAACATAATAGGTATATGTGAATCTAACAAAGCTAGGAGAATAGTTTATGTTTCCAAAGGTGCAGCATAATAATACCATTAATTAGTACTCTAACATCATTAATGTGTATCGTGCTTAGTTTAAGAGTTTTTAATAGTTTTTCCAAGTATCTGGACAAAGATTGGTCGATTTTCATCTCAGAAACTAGATGTGATAGCTAAATGGGGATACGAAATATTGCTTTTGATTGATTAAAAAAAACTGACCAAATGCGTGTTGGACCACGCACATTGTCGGGTTCCGTAGTAATCCGTCTCCTAAACCATGCCAGAAAAATAATAAAATGAACTTAACTATTATTAGATTACAAAGTTAAAAATGCACTTGGTTTAAGCCATTTTCTATGGAATTATTAGAATTTTTTTACTTACCCAGCAGTTCCATTTTATATGTTGGTCGACTATTTCTCATTTACTCGTTAAGCCTAGGTAGCGGTGATAGTTTTCCTTCTTAATTCGTTATATATGCTACTACCATTATATTTTTCACGTCTCTAAAAACAACCGTCAAGCTGGCAGGGACACACATTCACACATGACTCTAAAAAAATAGCTTAATATTTCGCAAATGGATCCTTGGAAGGAAACATGGTTTTAGCACACACTCAATTTTTTTTAATTACCTATCCGACGACATCCCACATCATGGGATAGACGATAATTATAATAATAAATCATCGCCACTTATAATATCATAGCCTATTTTTTTCCAGATTTTATTTTACCACTTTGTCCGGTGTATACCAAATTCCAACTTTCTAGTACCAAGCGTCTCTGAGCTATACCGCGGACGGAAAGACAGACGGACATGGCGAAACTGTAAGGGTCCGAAAAATTGTCTTCTTAAAACACTGTGCGGACGGACTGCGGACTGTCAAACATTTAGCCAACGTATATGAATAATCGTCAAATTTTCCCATGTTTGCAGGAGATGCGACGCCTCGAACTCAGCTGGCTCCGTACTCGTTATACGGAGCTTGTGCGCGAACGCCGCGTGCTGCACGCACAGATCCTACGTTCGCGGTCACTGTACGCACAGTTGCAGTACTTGTTGGGTGAGTAGGTACATCATCGTCTGCCCAGCCTATTGCCAATTATGCTAAGGTTGGTTACCAGTCTACCCGGATGCAGCTCATTACCAGTATTTTATATGGAAGGACTGCTTATCTGACCTGGGTAGCACGGTAGTATCGGTACCCCTCGGCGGGACTGGTGTCAGATTTTCTGGCTTCTAACTCGTAACGACCATCAAAGATGTTCAAATGACAGCCAGGACAGCTTTCCGAGGCGCGGATGAAATTCGGTATATAATAGATGCATCAGTCATCCACGAACCGGCCTCGGCAAGCGTAGCTTCACCTCGAAGTTTGAGCAAGGGTCAAGGCTGTTATTAATTAGCCACGAGCTCACTGTATGGGAGATGGATCGCTTAGAACTCAGCTGGCTCCATACTCTCTTCACGGAACGGATTCATGAACATCGCGTTCGCGTTTATATCGGCGCAATTACAATAGTTTGTCATTACAAGTATTCAAATAATTAAGATTCATGATGTACAGACATGACATTGCCGCGATGTCCTCGTCAAAATCCGCACCGACCCTTGCTCGAGCCAGCCCGCGCCGCTGAGCATGTAGTTTTAAATTTGTCCCCTAATAATAATTCTGGTTCGATCCAGCCCGTCCCTAGCTGTTCTCCCCCCAGCGACGCCCTAAGCCGAGGCCCGTACCCCATAGAGGGTGCCCTTAGCGTGTAGTCGCTTAGTTTGTAAGTTTTTATAAGCCCTGGCTGGAGGCTTTAATATTTATATTAAGGTCACCACAGGCAAGCCCGGTTAAGCAGTCGACAACTTCATAGGTTGAACTGCGAGACGCCACGCAAAAAAAAGGCGCTCGGGCATTCACGCTTGAGTCGCCGGATAGTACGGCCCTCTCTGTGACGTCGTTACGCAGTTCGTTGAATAAACGAAGTTTGAAACAAGTTGTGAAGTTTTCTTTTGAAAACCCAAAAATGAGTGATCATGATGATATTTCATCATAGCTGACGTCACACTTTTTATAAAACACAACGGAGGTACTTTCTCCGTTATATATAAGGAGAATTAGTTCTCATCCCTCCCCTTTTCATGAGTATAAAAAGGGGGGGGGGGTGAGAACTATTTCTCGTTTAAAACAATTTTTAGACTCAATCTGGGGCACAGCCGCCCGTCCCGGCAGCGCTCAAGAGAACGCTCTCACGAAGGCGTTAGGCTTGCGTGACGCTTTAGCTGCGGTGTCCGCGCGTCTCCGCGCCGCCGCCGAGTATGCGCACGCGGCGGTACGGCTGCTGGATGACGCCATGCCGGCCTGGAAGATGACCACCGTCGGCAAGTCAGTGCTTTCGCTTTAATAATTGCGCAGAGAAACTATTATTATTATAGTCCTCTCCAGTGAAATTCGACCATAGCGGCCAATCTCAGCGGAGATTAGCCAACAGTGCGGTAGATATTATAGTGGTAAGGTGGGAGCGCAAAAACAAGTGGACACTCTACCTTCTTTCACTTTCATAGTCCGTTGGAGATCAGGCGCAAGACCACCGGCGGCATAACGTAGTTTCCGAGACAGTGCGCGATGCGTGAACCGCCAATTTTTAAACTCAGGGCTACTAGGTACGTACAAATGACCATCAGGAACGAACTACGTATTGGAGAGGGCAACTATCTTCACTTTACTGACTGACTCATTGACAGTTCAAAAGTGCCTGTTATGCTCTAAACGCTCTGAATAAGTTTATTCGATTGAATACTTACTCCTCGATTTTATGGCTTTTTACGGTTTTGCTTATATTTGTGTGTCGATGATAGTGTAGCACAAGGGCGTACCCAGCTAGGGACAGGGGGTGGCGGGGGGCAACTGCCCCCCCTAGAAGAAAAGATAAACGCCAATTTTCTTGTCGATTTCTATTACTGGAAAATAGAACGTGCGTGAGAATTAAAAAAGTGTAAAATACTTAAAACATTTTCCCTCTTTAAGATTTTTTTATTACACGACTGCCCAAACAAAGGAGTGTTATGTTTTTTAAATTAGTTATTGCCTCCACTTCAAATCACTGTACACTGTAGCGTAGATCGCTAAATTTGCCAAGCCCACATCGCGGCCGTGAGACAGATAGCGATGAGGGGGCTTGGCATATTTGGCGATCTACGGCGTCTGCATCCTATGGAGTTGACGAGGCTTTGCGTGTGCAAAGACGGCGCAAGCATACGTCATGATACGGACCCCACGCTCTGCAAACCGTGGTTTGCAACCACAAGACCAATGAGACGGTCACAAGCAAGAGACAGCTATTGTAAATGCCGTAAACAGTCGACAGATGATTGGTTTTTGGGATCGGGCCATATAGGAGTAATTAAGATGTAACTTTTAGTAACTGTATTTGTTTAGCTGTTAGTTTTCCTAAAATAAATAAAATAAAATAAATACGTTCTTCCGAAACTCTATACAAAGTAGGATTTTTTAATTGATGTAGGTATAAGTAGGTACCTTTTTTTTCATTTAAGACTTCCACGTGCATGCTTTGTAATAGTGCCTAGTTTGCCTTAAGCATAATCCGCCTCTGAGATAGTCAAAGTACTTACTTACAATAATTAAAATACCTAACAAAAGCCAGTCAGTAAAATTACCTTAACCTACATAAGAGCTGGTACTTTTTGCTGATGATAGCACGGTTATTATAAAACGCAACAATCCTAATAATTACGAACTTGTCATTAATGACACTCTCTCGAAAATAGTTAATTGGCTTAAGGACAATAATCTTGTAATAAATCTAAATAAAACAAAAAATATGCATTTCCACCAACGGCTTGTAAATACTCCAGTTAATGTCACCTATAATAATCAGTCTAGAATAGAAGAGGCTAACATTGCAAAATTCTTGGGTATCTCTATAGACAGCAAACTGACCTGAAAACCACATCTGGAAGAAGTTTGTAAACGATTAAGCAGATCAGTGTACCTTCTATTTCAACTGTCAAAAAAAGTAAGTACTGAAACACTCTTAACGGCTTATCATGTATTGGTAGCCTCGGTTTTGCGTTACGGTGTTGTTTTTTGGGGACAGTCAACAAACCGAGAACTTGTTTTTAAAATGCAAAAGAGATGTATACGGTCGATGTTTGGCTTAAGAAGGACTGACAGTTAAATGCCGTATTTAAAAAAATACAATATTTTAACTTTTCCTGTTTGGTACATCTTGGAAACTTCTTTGTTTGTAAAAAATAAGCCCCACTTATTTAAAAAAATGGCCACAGTCAAGAAATTACCCATTCGTGCTCAATATATGAACACATTATGCCATGTTAAATGTAAAATTGCACTGATGAAGAAAAGTTTCTTTGGTATTGCTCCCCAAGTTTTTAATAAAGTTCCCGATGCAATTAAATGCATGCCATTACAAAAAATTCAGAAACACCCTACAGAAGCTGCTACTTGAAAACTGCTATTACACGTTAGACCAGTTTCTGAATGACAAATTTAATTAATCATAGTTTTGGAATTATTATTATGTTATTATTTAATTTAATTTTATTATAATGCAATTATTAAAATTAATTAAATTAAAATAGTCTAAATATCATAAAAAAAAAATACAATGTCAGCAGAGATTAAAATTATCAAAAATTACTTTGATAATTTTAATCTCTGCTGACATTGTATTTTTTTTTTATGACATTTAGACTACTTTAATTTAATTAATTTTGACGACTGTAATATTGCTGACATTGTTTTATCTTTCTGTACTATTTTATTTAACTTTTGTCAATTTTTATTTGTTGACATTGTGAGATTTATACAATTAATTTAATTTTGATTATAGCATCACTATTTTGTATGCCTGTCGGCGGAACATAGGTTGGACCAATCACTGTATATACATAACATAATTTTACCCTGTGTTCACAAAATAAAATGAATTTTGAATTTTGAGCATGCAACAGTAATTTGAAGAATAAAGCAACTGCGATGAAGCTTTTGTTTGTGTGTCAGAATAATTTCACTTATCTACTAATAAAACCAAATTGGAAAAGTCTGACTGCCAACCCCCTCATCGCGGCCGTGAGACAGACAGCGATGAGGGGTTTGTCGATCCACGCCGCAGTGTACAGGGATTTGAATATTCAACAATTACTTCCCGATTTAATTTTATTCCAGATTGCCACCTTTGGCAATCCAGTGGGAGCGACGGAATATTCGGGATGGGCGCGAACGAACACCCCGTCTGCACCCGCACTCGTCGACGGCTCAGTGCATAGTTGTTGGCCATGGAGCACAACAACCAGCGATACAGATATGATCTGCCCACCCGTAGCTCAAATCCTGGGTACGCCCTTGGAGTAGCATCGTCTTATTTGCTTTGTGCAGCTAGGGAGTTGACTGATGTTATTCGTACAGTTATGCATCTCTCTGTTGGTAGTGTTCAGTGTGGCATCGACCCACACAACTCTACAATAAGAGGCATCGGGGCAATAAGAGACATAAAACTTTATTAAAGAAAACCTGAAAAGGAACCTTTGTACTCATAATTAAAACTTAAACTCACATTATTTCGTATATTTTGTCGAGTTTTGCGGATATATGTATCTGGTTGCTGACACCGTCAGGAGCGGCTGGGAGCGCTCAGCCACGGTGGCGGACGCGTGCGCGCTGCTGGTGGCGGCGCGCTGTGCCGCGCGGGGCGCGCGCCGCGTGCTGGCCGCGCCGG
>NDFZ01004887.1:26756-128383 GCA_002192655.3 Mamestra configurata
AAAAATTCAGAAACACCCTACAGAAGCTGCTACTTGAAAACTGCTATTACACGTTAGACCAGTTTCTGAATGACAAATTTAATTAATCATAGTTTTGGAATTATTATTATGTTATTATTTAATTTAATTTTATTATAATGCAATTATTAAAATTAATTAAATTAAAATAGTCTAAATATCATAAAAAAAAAATACAATGTCAGCAGAGATTAAAATTATCAAAAATTACTTTGATAATTTTAATCTCTGCTGACATTGTATTTTTTTTTTATGACATTTAGACTACTTTAATTTAATTAATTTTGACGACTGTAATATTGCTGACATTGTTTTATCTTTCTGTACTATTTTATTTAACTTTTGTCAATTTTTATTTGTTGACATTGTGAGATTTATACAATTAATTTAATTTTGATTATAGCATCACTATTTTGTATGCCTGTCGGCGGAACATAGGTTGGACCAATCACTGTATATACATAACATAATTTTACCCTGTGTTCACAAAATAAAATGAATTTTGAATTTTGAGCATGCAACAGTAATTTGAAGAATAAAGCAACTGCGATGAAGCTTTTGTTTGTGTGTCAGAATAATTTCACTTATCTACTAATAAAACCAAATTGGAAAAGTCTGACTGCCAACCCCCTCATCGCGGCCGTGAGACAGACAGCGATGAGGGGTTTGTCGATCCACGCCGCAGTGTACAGGGATTTGAATATTCAACAATTACTTCCCGATTTAATTTTATTCCAGATTGCCACCTTTGGCAATCCAGTGGGAGCGACGGAATATTCGGGATGGGCGCGAACGAACACCCCGTCTGCACCCGCACTCGTCGACGGCTCAGTGCATAGTTGTTGGCCATGGAGCACAACAACCAGCGATACAGATATGATCTGCCCACCCGTAGCTCAAATCCTGGGTACGCCCTTGGAGTAGCATCGTCTTATTTGCTTTGTGCAGCTAGGGAGTTGACTGATGTTATTCGTACAGTTATGCATCTCTCTGTTGGTAGTGTTCAGTGTGGCATCGACCCACACAACTCTACAATAAGAGGCATCGGGGCAATAAGAGACATAAAACTTTATTAAAGAAAACCTGAAAAGGAACCTTTGTACTCATAATTAAAACTTAAACTCACATTATTTCGTATATTTTGTCGAGTTTTGCGGATATATGTATCTGGTTGCTGACACCGTCAGGAGCGGCTGGGAGCGCTCAGCCACGGTGGCGGACGCGTGCGCGCTGCTGGTGGCGGCGCGCTGTGCCGAGCGGGGCGCGCGCCGCGTGCTGGCCGCGCCGGCCGCGCCCCGCGCTGCTCGAGCGCTGCGCCTCGCGCTTGACTACGCCTTCACTGACGCCGTGCACGATCACAAGTAACGTGTTCACCTACTAGGACTTTTATCTCGGGAATATGGGCCTTGAAAATTTCGATGATTTTTTTGCATTTTCGGTCTCGGAAAAAAACGAGACTCAAGAGTATTTCAAAAGTAAGATTCATGTTTATGGTTAGTCAGTTTATTTTCAGTTGTGGATTTATTTATCCTTTCGTTGAATCCTTCTTTTAAAATAGTCTCGTTTTCCCAGGGATGTTCGAGACCACCATGAGTCTCGGTGTTTTTTCCCGGGAACCAACTATGCAATAAGGTGCCCAAATTTTCGCTAGCTGGTTAAAAGTTTACTTGCCTTACTGTTTCGTATGTTTCTCTACAGGTACCAGCGAGCTACCGAAATCTTCTTCCAGTTCAAAGATGCACTTGTCTTGTTAATTGATTCAATTCATCAGGTATGTGGCTTCAAATTATATTAATCGTAGCTGTACACGTTTAAGCATCCAGCAAGCCCCGAGATAGCACGGTAAAACGCACGGTATAAAATAACTCATTATTTTAGCTACAAACCACACAACTCACTCTTTCTTCTCAACCATACATTTAAAAATCAAATCATACATTTTTTATGTTAAATTATGTTGGACTGCTATAGACGAGCCACTCTGTATATTGAAGAGACGAAACCTCGATTGATTTCGAACTTTTTTCATAATTAATTCCACAATAAAAACCAAAAAAATACATCTGACATTTATCAATTTTTAATTTGACATTATTGTGACATAATATATGTTTGGTGCACATCACCACTAGGTAATATTGAAAGGAAATGTTCAAAGCGCTTCCAATTACAAGCGAGTTATTAAAATGCCAAAACGTACGATGGATCTTGCAAACAAGACATGTATCTCGAAATATACAGGTGTTCATAAATGGCCAATCCGTAAAAGTCCCTTCCTATTTTACGATTATGCAAGCTCTTCGTAGTGTAAATGTGACCATCCCATCATTTTGCTACCACGAACGTTTATCGATAGCTGGCAACTGTCGAATGTGCCTCATCGAGATTGAGGGCTGGACGAAACCTCAAGTGGCTTGCGCTGTCCACGTGGCCAAAGACATGAAGATCCGCACGAACTCACCCTTCGTCAGTAAAGCTCAAGAAGCTGTTTTAGAGTTCATACTTGTCGACCACCCGTTAGACTGCCCAATATGTGACCAGGGAGGAGAGTGTGATCTTCAAGATTTATCTGTGAGATATGGTAATGATCGTTCACGATTCACAGACATACATTTCGAGGGTAAAAGAGCCGTGGAAAATAAAACTTTGAGTCCACTTATTCGTGCGAACATGAATCGCTGCATCCATTGCACCAGATGCATTCGCTTTGCATCTCAAGTATGCGGACTGGAAGTGTTAGGATCTACGGGCCGCGGCCACGACATGCTTGTTGGAACTTTTGTTCCAAAAATGTTTTTATCGGAACTGTCCGGGAATATCGTAGATTTATGTCCAGTGGGAGCATTGACTAACATCCCCTATAGGTTCAAAGCAAGATCGTGGGAATTAAAGAATGCCAACTCTATTGATGTGACAGACGCCACAGGCACGAACATAATATTAAATTATAGGTTCGATCGAGTGCTACGTGTTTTGCCTCGTGAACACGATGAAATAAATCAAGAATATGTCTCTGATAAGGGCAGATGGGCAATAGACTCGCTCGAGATGCAAAGATTGGTGACACCTATGAAAAGAGAAGGTGATTGTTGTTGTCCACTCGAATGGGATGCCGCTCTAATAATGGCGTGTGAAATGCTTAGAGCAGCCACTCCGGGTGATGTAATGGCAATAGCTGGTCCATATACTAACGTCGAGACGTTGGTAACCAGCAAAGACGTCCTGAACATGTTAGGATGCGAAAATACTTACACAGAACGATCTATGAACTACTCGGGCTCTGGAGCTGACATAAGATCTTCATATTGTTTTGGCTTAACTCTGAAAGACATCGCACAAGCTGATAAAATTTTATTAGTCGGAACTAATCCTCGATTTGAAGCACCAATTTTAAACATGTGGATTCGGCAAGCTTATAGAAATAACGAAGCGGATATATTTGTGGTTGGGCAAGAGTGTGATTACAACTACCACGTCAAATACTTAGGAGACAAAACTGACCATTTATCAAACGCTGAACAGGCTTTATTTGGAGCTAAGAATCCACTAATTTTTGTTGGAATATCGCAATTGGAAGGTGAAATGGGTAGTACGATAATGAAAGCTTTGTATAAATTGGAAAAGATATTTCCAAAGAAAAATAATGACCTCATTAACATTGTTACTAGAGAGGCGAGTTTTGGCGGTGCCTTAGAGGCAGGATGGAAACCTGGAGCATTGTGTGAATTGCAAAAAAGGTGTCCAAAGGTAGTTATTTCTTTAGGAGCAGACAATATATTCTATGACTGGGACCCACCCTCGGATTGTAAAATAATTTACGTAGGTTTTCAAGGTGATAAAGGCTCGGAAGCTGCTAGTCTGATTTTACCAGGAAGTGCATACTCAGAGTCAGGCGGGCTTTACTTAAACATGGAGGGTAGATCGCAGTTCGCGTACCCCGCCGTCACTCCTCCAGGGAAAGCTAGACAAGACTGGAAAATATTTCGTGCCCTAGCAGAATACCTTAACCTTTGCTTATATTACAGTGATCACACTTCTCTTTGCACTAGAATGGCGCAAATTAGTCCTAATTTCACATGTTTGGGTATGGTACAACCGAAGGTATTTGGAAGCTTGGTCGGAGATTTAATAAACGAAAATACAGATTCTGGCAAGGATTTGTGCGTAGATATGGCAGAACTTAGGGAATATTATTGTTCGGATGTCTTCACTTTCAATTCACCCACTATGGTAAAGATGCAGAAAACGGCAATAGAATTCGAAGGATCAGTTTATTCTCGAGAGTATTAGCTTATTTTATAATGTTTTATACAATAATATAAATATTACCTATGTCTTGTGTATTCCAATTTTAATAAACGTTCTTATTAACTTTCTCTTTATTGGCCTTTTCTTGTTCAAGGTTAAAGACATTTTTAAGTAAAGTATTTGTTTTCACAGAGCCGTACCAAATCTCATTCAAATAAACTATTTCTTTCTCAGTTATTGATTTTCGTTTATTGATTAGCTCATGGCTGAATAATTCTACTTATAAATCCATACTAATATTATAAATCTAGGTCGACCACGGCAAGGCGTGCCCAGGTGGAACGTTCTCCGATACTCGATGAAACAGTCAGGGGATTTGCAACAAGCAACTCTCGCCAAAGGTCGCATCTTTCCGAATTGGTGTAGCCGGTAGATGGACTCACGCATCCAAGAAAACTTCTTTGACTTTTTAGTCTCTGGGGTACTAAGCTGTAATTGTGTATTGGGTGGTTTGAGTTATTTTCTAATTTCGCCCCTTCTATGCGACTTGCTACCTTCCTGTGAATTTCTGGGGGCGTAATGCCACCTAATGGGTACAGCATTCGTACAGAAGTCGGTTTAAGGCAAACACCATCTCTTCAAAATTAGAGTGAACAGGCTTCTTCTGGGTAAGTTTGCTCCATCGTCGACTTTGTCTCTGTCATCTATGACCTAGACTAGAGTAAAGAGCAAACACATCTCAAAAAAATCCGAAAGGGCTTGACTGGTGGGCGTTTTGGGGAACTGTTTTTATGTAGAACTTTGACGTTTAAAAAGTGCTGGCACTCAGCCTAATTTGAATAAATGACTTTTGACTTTTTTTTGGCGGTAGAAAGGCTGGTCTCAATCTTCTCAAAATCGGTGGCTTGACGAGTTAAAGCCAAGTCGTCGGCTTACATAGATCGGGTTGTGTAAGTGCTCACCGGTTGGTCATTTGTGTATATTGAACAGCAGAAAAATACCTTGAGGAAGATCATTCTTTTGTGCTCGCCACCTACTTTTATTATCAATGGTCGGAGTAGGTAGAGCTATTTTTTGTACTGGGAGTGTCCATATTAAGACAACATATTGCAACGTTGTCTTAATATGGACATTCCCGGGATCCCGGGATTTGAAATTATTAAATAAGTTAGAAATTACTTTTAAAAAGCAATTCACGTCTTAAGGAATTATGAACGAACACATACCCCTCCGACGGGTAAGTATAAGACGGTCACATTTCAAGTTAATAATTTAAATGCTGTTGAAAGATACAAAAACAGGTGCATGCTTCTTGCGGCGCTGTCCGCTACTGTATTATTTTGTTTCCACTAGTCATGAAAATGAAAATAATCTAAGGGTAATAATTTATCGCCGTGGATCGGTCGCGGTGGTGTAGTAGCGTGGCCGCCTCGGTCACCCGATTTGACACCCTTAGATTATTTTTTGTGGGGTCATATGAAGCAAAAAGTATACGCTACAGTTCCGAACACCAGGGAAGAACTCGTCGCAAGAATTATGGCAGTCGCCGAAGAAATTAGATCCGATTTGGATTTAATTAGGCGCTCATCAGCCCAGGTGGCACAGAGAGCCGTAGTGTGTCTACAAGCTGGAGGTGGCCACTTTGAGCAACTGCTTTAGATATTTTAATCATAGTTTAATATTGAAAAAAACTTTAAATAAAATTCAATATGAATGTTATGTGTTTTTAATGATTTCCTGTTTAGGGTTCCGACAAAGGCCTTTTGTGCTTGCGCATACGCTATGTTCAAACAACAATAACTCTTAAAATATTAGACATACAGTTGTGAATTTTATGTTGTATTGTAGCTTAGCTCAAAATCTGTCGATCTAGTAAAAAAAATAAAAAAAATGTCGGGTATGTTTTTGTAGTAATTAACAGTTATTGGTTGAATTGCATAATTTTTGTTTTTTTTTTCGACTTTCACATTTTTTTTTCAAAAGTTATGGAATTGTGAACACATTGCTTTGTATTGCAGATGGTCGACAATATTATTACCTTTCGAATAAGCCTATTTTTATCTCAGTATGACTAAAACTTCGAGATTTATGATTTTTTTTGTACTCGCATAGAGCATATTTCAACAAAAAAAACAAAATGGTTGCCACATAGCGGGGAAGTGTATTGGACCCAAGCCTTGAGTGTAATTGTACTTTAAAATAGTTTATATTTAAGTATTTAGAATATCGCTAGTCCATGCCCGGACACACTGTATAAATGTGATTTTAATTTAATTTTTTGACTTGTTTCCAATATTGTATTTTAAATTTTATTGAGTAATTCATTCGATTGTTTTTATGTATATTTATTTTAATTGAAATTTAACGTGAATGTTATGATGATTGATTGAAATAAATGAATTTGATTTGATTGATTGATTGAACCAAAATAGGTCTAACTACTCCGATCACTGCTTATCATTGAGAAGGTTCACTGGAACTGGAATCGTTGATTGCCGAGGAATTATCTAAGAATTCTATTTAACTTTGGATCCTCATTGAAGTTGGTAACCTTCCACAACAAGCGTTGATAAATTAACGGTGTCGTAGGCTGCCGACAAGTTCACAAATACTGCGCCCGTCACTTTCCTTGTTGCCACCTGACCACAGCAAGACTTTCCGGGTCTAAATTCAGCTTGCTCTGGTATAAGTTTTGGGTCGACGAGGTTTGTGAGACGAGCTAATAGTAGTCATTCGAACTGTTTGTAAGTGTGGCAGAGGAGGGATATAGGGCGGAAGTTTTTGGGTCGTCATGTGGTTTTCCTGGATTAGGTATAGCGATAGATTTGGTAGAGCACGCGTTGTAATTTTGTTTATTACTGTATTTTGATAACTGTGTTATGTCAGGTTCTTCTCAACAATCTGGAGAACTTATCGGCCGCTGAGAAGGACGTGGCCAGTTGCCGAAAGGAGCTGCGAGCGGCCAGGGTCAACGACATCGTGCAGAAAGGACTGGCCGAACTTAAGTACGAGCCCAAAGCTCTCACAAGCTTGAACGTTGCAATGAAATGACTGACGCTGCAAAGATTTTTGTAGAAAATTAAATATATATGTATATTGACACAAGTCTTTGATTTTATTAAAGTGCCCTGAATTTCATTATATTCTCTAGCCATCTCGCCTATCTTTTTTTTTTTTTTTTTAAGGTTCGGAAATCATCAAATGATTTCTTCCGCTCTGGGTGGAACGGAAGGGCGTGTCAGACTTACTGACTAAAACCCATCCGTGTTCCTTCTAAAGCCCTTTGCGTTCCAGGGCCGCGGTGACTCTTTCGAACAAATTCCGCAACCCTGGCAGGCTCTGGCCCTAGCGAGCCCCGTCTTTTATGCTGACATCTCTTTGAGGCGCGCGTGAAACACAACGCGCCATCGACCCGGGCCTGGTGGTGATCGGACGGCGAGCCACCCAATGCTCGCCGTCCGCAGGCCCGCGCCTACGGTGGCCGGGGATCGCCCTGCGACTCCCGACGCCCGGGGCGTCTTCTCCTGTAGCGGCGGTTGGGGCGAAGGCCTTGCCTTTCCCTCGCGCGGCCCGCCTCCTCCTTCGCTAGCATTACTGCTTCGCAGAAGGAGGTGACCGCTTCCCAAGCCTCCTCGCTCCGGACCATGGATTCAACCAGGGCCGGACGCGAGAGGTTGCCGCCGCCGATCGCCTCGACGAGGACACGGCGGTGCTCAGCCCAAGCAGGGCAGACCTCCACCGTATGCTCCACCGTGTCCTCCGGGCGATCCTCACAGTGCTGACACCCGGGCGTGTCCTCCCGCTTAATCCGAAACAGGTACCTCCCGAAACAGCCGTGTCCGGTAAGTACCTGCGTCAGGCGGAAGGTGAGGACGCCGTGGCGCCTCTCCAGCCACTCCTCAAAGAGGGGCCTTACCGCCGCAATAGTGGCGTGCCCAGCGCTGGGTCGTGATAGTCGCTGTTTCCATACCGCCATGGTATCCTGCCGGAGCTCCGTCCGCCGCGATGCAATTTGCCGCGGCAGCGGAGTTTCGCCCCGGCGAAGCGCCTCCACGCGCCACGCGTAAACGTGCGCGAGGGCTCTCGCCTCCAGATCCCATGGCGTTAATCCGGCAAGGAGGCTCGCCGCCTCGCCGGAGACCGTGCGGTATCCCCGGGCCAGCCGGATGGCCATGACCCTTTGGGACGCGTTGAGCTGGCGGGCAGGTCGCCCCTTCAACGTAAGTGCCCACACTGGGGCCCCATAAAGGGCCATGGACCGCACGATCCCCGCATAGAGCCTCCGGCAGGAGGCGTTTGGACCCCCTAGATTGGGCAGGAGCCGCTTGAAGGCAGCCCCGGCCCGCTCCAGTCTTGGAGCCAAACGTCGGAAGTGCTCCTCGAAGTTCCATCGGCTGTCGAGAACGAGCCCCAGGTACCTGATCGTCGACCCGACGCCGATGTGAACCCCTCCTACCGTTATTTGGGATCCCATTGGTGGCCTGTTCCGAGAACCATAAAAACACATGGCTTCGGACTTGTGCAGGGCCACCTCGAGACCCAATTGCCGGATCCTCTCAACGACTGTCGCAACCCCGCGTGTCATCACTTCGGCCGCCGCCTGGTGCGACCCCCCCTGCGCCAAGACTAGCGTGTCGTCAGCGTAGCAGACTACGTTGACGCCGCTAGGGAGGTCGGCGCGCAGCACCCAGTCGTAGCCGATGTCCCACAGGAGCGGCCCCAGAACCGAACCCTGGAACACCGCACGACATCTCTCGCCGGTTCCATTCTCCCCGGTGACCGGGGTACTCTTTCAAAGAGTTTCCCCACCTCGTCGAGCAGCACGATGGGCCGGTAAGCGGACGGAGAGTCCGCAGGGCGCCCAGGCTTCTTAATGAGGACCAGTTTCCCCGTCTTCCAACGAAGTGGGAACTGGCCTCTGTCCAAGCATGCGCTTAAGAACCCCCTTAGTCGAGGCCCGAGAGCCTCCAAGGCCAGGACCCAGGCTTTCCCAGGTAAGCCGTCGGGTCCTGGGGCGTTATTTTTGGCCTTCAGCCTGTTTATCGCCGCTCTCAGGTCTACCTCAGTCACCTCCGGAGCGTTGTCATCATCGTCGCCGACGTCAGTGTGGTCCGCATCGGGCACCGCAGGTGGCGGAGCCATAGGCGGGGGAGTATGCTCCCCTCGCGAAGGGAACAGAGCGATCTCGCCTATCTTAGCACTCTTACTCGGATTACTGGAACAAATAATGTTCATCGTTAATTTCGAAAATTGATGCAATTTGTCATGAACGCTGCCAAGTCGTCACGCCATCGTTTTCAGGATTTCATTTAGTATTTGAATTTTGAACTCACTAGCAGCACGAGCGACACGACACGACACGACACGAAACGAACCGCCATACTTTTTTCTTCTTCGAATTTCAAATGTTCCACCTCGTGGTAGCGCGGAGTGGCGCCCCTGGGTGTAACCGACTTGCTCACCCGAACGACGAAAGGCAAGTGCGGGGAAAAGATGGGACATAGGAAGTTGCAACACCAATTTACGTAACTAGTTTTGTTTGCCAATATAAAGCCAGAAAAATAATGACAATACTATTCTAGACAGTATAATTCTACTATAATTTTTCCTTTGCTAAGCCCATTCTGCGATTCCACCAGAGACATACGAAGATGCGTAGCAAGGGATGTGTTTGTTAAGAAGCTCGCTCTTCGCAGCGCCGCGCGCCGGTAGAAACGGCTTAGCGGCGCGAGGTTTTTGTTCGTACAAAACAAGCGAAGGATGGGTACGAGGACTGCGAGGAATGTGTAACGAGAGATGTGTGCGAGGGATGTGTACAACGGATGGACGCGAGCGAGAAACTGAAAAGAGTCCGCTACAAATCCTCCCATCGGTCATCAGCGCAACAATTTCATAGCGTCGCTACGCAACCTCGCGCCAATCAGCTTCCTCGCACATCTCTGGTCGAAACGCTCACATAATTTCGCAGCTTCGTTACGCATCCTCGTGCCACTAATTTTCCTCGCACATCTCTGGTGGAAACGCACCCTAATTCTGGTACCGCGAGTCCGCTGTCTTAAGGCATTTGAATTATATCAGCTAGTTTAGGCCTGTCGGAACAAGTTCTACTGCCTCATGGGAACCTTCAGCATTAAGGGATATTTAATAACTAAAATAAAAGTCAAATGTATAAAAACACAATCAAATTTTATTAAATATCAAATATTGTATTGTCTAACACGATTCCTTAACTATCATGTTTCACATCAATATCTCGTAATGGCATAATAATACGGTTACAAATATATTGGGTCGATAAAGTACTGACAGATCAAAAGATATTAGTAAAGGACAGAATCGAAAGTACAGAGAAAGTGTCGCGATAGTAGACACAGTTATAGAATACGACATATATAACATTTTTATCAATATTGTCATGAAGGAACAAGAAGTAGCCAAGGATAATAATTATATTATACTCGTGCATGAAAACTTAACAATACTATACATAGACACAAACAATCTAATAGTTATTAAGTCAGAAATAATAAACAGTTGAAGCTAAACAAAGTTGATGAAATGTAGATACTTAAGTTTATTGAAAGTCTACAAGTTGCAAATACAGGAAACAATGAAATGTAGGAGAAAGAATTCGACGAGACTTAGAACACACTCACATTATAAATACTTGTACACAATACATGGGCTTAAATGCAAAATCTACAAAAAAGTGTTATACACGATTATTATCTCAAAACGGTATGATCAGTTATTAATAGGTCTTATACACTATTCATATTAGGTAATTTTTTTGTGCGCCAAAGCTCTACTTGGATGATATTAAGCGTTTAAATATAAAAAGTCTTCCGCACATGACTAGTATATTGGCGCTTAAGATATTAAAATCTTCTAAATTCACGATGTTTTTGCTGAGAAATGTTAAAACGGTTTGTTAGTGTTCACACGCAGAAGATATTTTATAGTAATTACGACGATTCTTTAAATTTAACACTGATATGTGGCATGATGTGTCACGTCTCACTTGGTCACAAGTCTTCCCGTCAGTACCTACTCGCAGTCATCCTCGACATCTACTAATCTTACTGTATCGTTAAAATGCTTATCATAAAGTACTGTAAATTAATTAAGCATTGAAATCCACTTAAAATTAGGTTAGTATTTGTGCGAAAAAAGATTACTGTAAAAGTTTTGTTTTATAAAAATAGTAGTCACTGAAAGAGTCATGAAAATAGATTTATAGCTTTTTGCGTATATTGCAATTGTTAAGAAATTAGCTGAATATTTTAAAAGTATCGTTCAATAAACACTGCGGTTAGTGTTCAATATTTCAATTTCCTAGCCAAGTTATGTCGTCACAATTTCAAGTATCGCTTATCAAAATGGACGGCTCTGTGTTAGTCACATTGCCTCAGTTTCCGACGGTTAGAATGTCACAGGAATCCTAAAAAGGGCTAGTCCTGAATAACTCGAATAGAAGGCGTCCAACTTGTCTACCGAGACCGCTACGGGCGACGGGCACAGCTAGCTAGTATTACAGCTAACGAGTATATTGTCAATCAAAAAGCCCGACCAACGCTTCGGCTAATCGTTTAGCGTGGAGTTATAAAAACCGTCTAAAGCATTACTTTTATATACGTAGTAAAAACATGGAAGCACTCCTGCGGACAGACTCTTTGCTGGCTATCATTGTTATATTACTAATGAGTACAAACTGCCAGTATTTGATGTGGGCACAGTTGTAGACAAAACTATTGTAGTAATGGTTAACATTTTACAATTCGCAAATAATCTACGCGAATTAAATGAGCAAACTCATGTGATAACATCAACATAGGTAATAGTTAAACTCAACAATAGACTTGCGAAATAGTAGAACAACGCAATGAAGATCACAAAACAGACAGACAACAGAACGAACGATGTCCATGTGAACGTGAAGGGCCGGGACATGGCGTCGCCGGCGAGCGAGTTGTCACAAATATTTCCTGCTCCTGGTTTACACTTTGGTGATGGTCTTCAGTTTTCTACTCCTCAAGCATCTGGAAAAATAAAGAGACCTTCGAAAATACTCGTTTTATACCCTGCTAGTTGGGCAGACGACGTGTAAGTCTAGTCAACATTTTCAAATGTAGGTTTTGTTAAAGTTACCTGCAAACAAGTAGCCATACCTGATAAAACCACGGTACAACATGTAGGCTCCGTACAGACTGAGCACGATGGTTGCGGTCCACACCACCGCCAGCACGGAACTGCTGCCCTCTGTAATCGATGACCACAAAAAATAATGTTAGTGTTATATCTCGTTGATATATCTTAAGGCATAAGTCTATAATCTCCACCAAACCACTACCACTACCACTACCACACGGGCTCAGTACAGGTTAGCAGCAGTCGCGAGTCTGCATCATATGAAAATAATATTGAAAGGACGTGGGTACACTATAGATGAGGACAGCGCAGGACTGATCGTCATATCTATGTAGGGCTATGTCTAGCCGGAGACATTATTCCGATGACAGGTTGTTAGCGTCAAAAAGTCTGTTATGCCGTTGTTCATGGCTGTTATTTGTAGTCAAAGTCAAAGTCAAAACGTTTATTTCAATTTGGTCATTAAACGGCATTTTTGAACGTCATCATTTACAGTTCAGTAAAATAATAGTATTAAATTAATAAAGTGACTCTACTGTCCATTCGGAAATGGACAGCTCTAAGTGGAGCGCCCCTCGCGCTCCACTTAGAGCTGGGAGTAGTCATTTGATGATTTCCTATCCAAAAAAAAGGGGATGATGTAGTGAGTGAAGTGTTACCGATATATCCGTCGTGGTAGATGTCCTGGTGGCGGTGCTTGTCCTCGCGCGGCTCCACGGCCAGCAGGTCGGGGATCTCGTCCAGCTCGCCGGTGCAGTTCGCCCATTCAATCGTTACGTATCTGAAGTTTAATAATGGGGAATTATAAAACGAGCGATAAAAAAAAAAGGTTTGCGACTGATGATGACATACTGTATTAATAACTTGAGCGGTATGAATTTGAGTAAGCGAAAAATTAACTAAACTAACGACGAATATTGATTAATAATAAAATCCAGAACGAGCTTACAAAAAGTGGATTGTGATAAATCCATTTCATATATTAAAATTTTATCCGAGCGACTACATTACTAAGTGAGCGACTGGAAATACAGAGAGGGCAACTTCAATATTAAGATAGAATCGATTTTTCTAAGTGAGGTTATACATAACGTACTACTAAAAAGTTCACTTTGAGCAAAGTTTTGTAAGCTGCTTTATTAATGATTATTGGTTCCTGATATTCTATTTGAGGGCTTATGTTTTTTATTTTGATACGTTTTTTAATGAAAACTACAGATTGTTAAATGCGCGCGAATTCAAATGGGGGCGGGGCGACGAATCGTTGCTGTCAGGTGAGTTGGGCTGCGGACCAATAGCGTTGCGTGTTTACCATTGCCATGCGCTCGCACCACTGGTTAGGTTAGGTTAGGTTTATTTTATTTTTGTTCATTTGATTTAAGTAACTGCATACTACTTTAGTTTTTACGGAGTATGTTTTATTTAATTACCCTTAAATTTCAATAATAAAATTTCTTAGCTAATAGAATAGTGTTTCTTCAAATAGTTATTTCATATTATTTTTTTTTTTTTAATGTGAGCTCCTTATACTCTGCTCATTAGTGTATTTTTCAAAGTGGTTTTTGTATTCGAAACACTTCATTTAAGATAAAATGCCGCTCAGTATAAAAAATACATTTGCCAAATATTGAAAAAAATGCAGGACGTAACGTTGACACTCAAACAAATATTAAGTCGCTCAAATATTATGAAGCTGCTCATTTTGTATTTTAAGTAACTCAAATTAATGTTTGTAAGATACTGTTCTGTTGATTTTTCGTCACTTACAGTCAGTCGCTCACTTAGTAATTATATAACCCAAATTAATTAATTTTGACACTTAAAATTGTAATTTACAGTCACTCGTTTTATTGCTACCCTTTTATAATTACATAAGGAGGAATCATTTAAACATAAACAGATGAGAGAGAGAAGAAGAAGATATAAAACAGGAGGGATAAATGGTCTTCGTTATAGTAACAAGTTTTCGTGAGACTCATCGCCTGTAAGTACTACGAAGGCTACCAAAAGAAGCGAAGTCAAATTAGTAAAAAGTGGCCTAAAGAATCCAATTAAAGATATTTTTTGACACAAAGAGAAACACTGTGTGGCTTGTTTAGTCCATTGCACAATAATTTTAACTTAAAATAAAGTTATTGATAGCGGCTGAAGGGCTTGGTCGATCCGAGTTTGACTGATGATGGTGATTTACCTGGAAGGAGTGCTGCAAGCTCGTCGAGCTGGCACAAGCAGCTGTCGGGTGCGCGAGCGAGCTCCCCCGCGGCACGGGCCCCAGGAACCCCAGGGGCCCGGCTGACCTGATTCTGACAGCTTACAGCCACACTCCACCTCGCATACTTCGTCCTCCTGCAAGTAGACAGAGGTTACGTTCACTTGGTCTAATTTTTGCTTGCAGCACGAATGGCGACTGATGACGGTCACCGCGGTGAAGGTCACGGAAATCCAATGAATATGGACAGCGCAGGACCGAACGTGATTGCGATGATTTTATATCCAGCAGTGTCTATTTTGGCCGTCAGGATCAAAGATTATCGTGTTGATCAGAAACTTGGTCGTGAAGGTCGGTCAGGTAGACAGTCGCTCCATGCAAAATATTGGTTTTATGCTGCATTTGACAAAATACTGGCTACTTTAGCAGCATCCGGTTTGCTGGTGATGAATCGTACCTGATAGTGCATGGGTGGTGCGACGATCCTGCCGGGAAGCACGGAAGCGCAGCGCCAGGGCTGCAGGAACAGCTCGGCGGAGTCGTCAGCACTTGTCAGCTCGCAACGCGCGTGAGATACCTTCACCCCCCAGCCACATGCACCTGCTGCTTCTGATCCCGTTGATGTCTAAGAAAGAACGGAGTTTAACAGGGAGGTTATGAGATCCAGGATTTATAATGTCTTATTGAAGCCCATTGGCTCCACTTAAGCTCACTTTACAAAAGAATTCTTATAACATTATTACTGAAAAGGATAAAGAGTAGGGCAAACTTTTAAGCCTGTTGACTTAACATCTGTGTTGTGTTTCAATTCCTGATCATTACCCGTGACATCATGAAGAAGTGCTGTGAGAAAACCTGTCGTTTAGAATAAAAAATAACACGTTTGTAGAAGAGGCCTATGACTAAGATCTTAGAACTGAAGTCAACAGTTACAGATGTTTATGTAAAGTAAACACATACACAAATAACAAAAGCGTGCATCACCTCATTAACGACCTGTATGTGGCACCCGAGCGAGGGTCTGGCGACGAGCTTGAGGCAGGGCTCGCGAGGACACGGAGCGCGCTGCTCTGTCGGAGGACATGCGCGGCCCGGCCATACTGCAGCTGTCAGGTGTTGTCTGAAGAAAAGGAACAGGGTATGAGGTTGAGATTTGCGATACCATATTATATTGGGATACCATAGGTCCAAATAAGCTACATGATGGAATTGTAAACAAGCAGCTTTTTGTTCAGAGACAGGGCCGATCGTTTGCCCAGTATACATAATAAGTTAATGAAACGAAAAAAATCATGCCTTTTTTGCTTATGTGATCCTCTCAAGTAAGACGTTGGTCCAAGTGAAACCCCAGGCATGTAACACAGTCGATCTGAGTATTTCATTACCAAGTTTGACACGTGGACAATATCCTTTTTTCTGAGAGTGAACGTGATGTGGTGGATTTAGCAGCACTGGCCTTTATTCTCCACTTTTAAAGCCAAGCGTTCATCAAATTTTTTTTGTTGTTTCTACTACAAGAGAGGAAAGCTGTATCATCAGCAAAGGTGGTAACAGAAATCATTGTAGTTATTTGTGGGTCATCAGTGGTGAAAATAATACACAGTACAGGGCCGAGAACGGATCCCTGCGGCTGGAGTGGCCAGGCATTCGTAGACTGATGATCTAGCTAGCGAAACCCTGTTTTACTTCGAAGTATCTATCTGATAGATAAAATGATATTATGGGGAACATTGAATGGGGTAAGTAACTATTTATTAACCTTGCGCAATTCAACTCTGTGCTAGACTCTGTCAAAAGCCTGTTGGATATTTAGAAAGGCAGCAGAGCAATATTATTTACTTTTCATACATTGACGTACTGTGTTGAAAAGCTTTTGTAGAATGGTTTTTCGGAAGCCAAACTTATAACAGGGAATCCTATCACCGACATCCAAGCCTGGGTCGAGTAGAGATAAGAATATACTGTCCCAGAGTTTAGACAAGACAGTTGTTAGGATAACTGGCCGATAACAAAATGTCTCACAGCTTGATTTTCCTGGTTTTTAAATCATGATGACTTGCGATTCCATGGTGTGGGAAAGTAATTTAGTCTAAAGGTACCATTGAATAAGTTTGTAATTCATGTTCACCTTGTACGTCGCATGTGACTGGCAGTATTGGCATCGCCGCAGGAGCAGGCGGACGCGTCCCACGAGCCCCACTCGCTCAGCTCGCAATCCACGCCGCACGGCACGTAGCACCACGACTCCTTGGCTTCAGTGGCTGTTGTGTTCTGTTGAAAACAGGTCTAATTACTGAATCTGAAGACTGTGATATAATTTGAAGACTGTATTTCGATAGATCTTCTCCCAACACCATCACAATGTTTTACGCATGCCATTTTTACTCACAGGGCAGTACGAGTCATTGACAAAGATTCCGTCGCTCCGAAGGCATCTTACAGCCCTCTTTTTTGTTCCTTCACCGCAGGGAGATCCTCCTGGAACAAACAATTGGTTTCGATTTTTGTACTTATGAAAGAGACCCCTGCCCGAGTCTGTAAAATAGTTATGGTTGAACAGTGCCACTTACCAAGGGGTTGGCAATCATCCCAGGGAGCGACGTGCCAGGAGTATGCGTGCGGTGAGCAGGGTTCCGCGCCCACCAGGTGCGGGCAGGGAGAGCCGCCGTCGTCAGCAGGGCGCAGCACTACCCGAGTACGATCACGACGACCACCCCACTTCGTCTGACGAATAAATGATACTCTCTTTAGCAAAACAGAACAAGATGCAGATAATAAAAAGAAAAACATTATATGATAGAAGGAGAATAAGGCTTCTAGGAAACATTTCACACGTCATTGTCCTATAACCGTTAAGGTTGAGGTAAAAAACAGGCTATTAAAGACACGTTTCGAGGCAAACGTCTCATGGTGCACTCTTGGCTCGTAAAGATATTTATTGAAGAACAGCCCTACTTATGCACTCAGTGACTGCTGGACAAGTTCCCAATTATTAAGAAACCCTATAAGCATAGTAGTTGCTATTTCGTCGTTGTGGTTGCCTGAGGTTGAAAGATGCCCCCAAAGTTGGCCCAGAAAACTGTAGCGCGACGAGCGGTTCAAGGTAGCTCAAGAAAAAGGTTAAAAGGGTTGTTTGTCAGTGACTTGTTTAGTCGAAAATCAGCGTCAAGTATCTTCTAGTTGCCGTTCCGTGAGCCACACAACGTTTTTGTTTTTAAATTTATTTTCCTTATACTTGTTCTTACATTGTATGTCTGTTTGTGACAAATAAAAATATGTTTTCTTTCTTTCCTCTTTCAGTAGGACAGTGCTTGCTACACAAAAAAAAAACAAAATAAAATGCGTACCTGTTCGCAGGGGCTCCACTCGGACCAGGAGCTGACGACGCAGTCGTTGGGGCAGGGCGCGCGGCAGGCGGAGTCGCGTGTGGGCGCCGGGCCCGCGCCCGCCGCCTCGCACGTGGCCGGCTCCAGCACGTGGCCCTCCGCGTCTACGCAGCTGTCGAACGAGGATGATTTTGGTCATTGGTCAAGTTTTGATGTTGACTTACATCTAATCCAATGATGCGAAAAAGAGACGTTACTAGCAGTTTTCTCAACGTACTCGTATCTAGTTGAACTTTTCTAATTTGAACCTACTCCAATATCTACGTCAGGTCGCTTATTTTGGAACTTACAATTATTGTGACAGTTACTTGCAAGTTTGTGTAAAATATGAGATGGGTTATTCAGAGCACACAAAGAGCTGTGTGTGCTTTGGCTGAAGTGCGTTTACTGTTAATATTTATAAAATCATTAAACATTTTGTTCCTGATAATTTTCTCCTCACGGTACACATTTACAACTGGTTGGAGTTTCTTGTCCGTTCTTCTCCATAAGAATCTACTTTTTGCGAATGGACAACTAGACTCACTAATATTTTAATTTCAAACTGTAAATTAGACGTTCAAAAGTGCCTTTTAATGGTCTAGTTGAAATAAATGAATTGACTTTGACTTTGACACCTTTTACTATGGGACCAATATTTTAATCAAAAAAAATCGACAGCCCCATACATTTCTGTGCGGATAACTCGGCAAAATGCACTGAACAGCAGATTATTTTTCGCGATTTTAAAGAAAAATAAATAGAATGAAAGAATAAAAGAATAGAATTTCAAAACTTGTTCATAATGATGAGTATAAAATATATAATATATAGAAAATACCTTTTTATAGGTACAGCGACCCCTTTTCAGGTATGACGTTTATTATTTTGCGCGTTGTGTAAAGTGAAAAATCACTCTCTATTTATCTAAACACGAATGCTAACGATATTAATCTTAAGTGGTGTACTGGTACTCACGTGACAGTCCTGTTGATGATAGCCCGGCCGCACAGCGAGCGAGGTGGTGCACACACACTCCATTCACTGAGCGCCCAGCGCGGTTCCGACACGGCGCAAGTGGCGCGTTGTAGAGTAGCGCCGCACTCGCGACCTCCGCCTGAGCCCTCCTCGATCACCTCCCTGGGGATGACGATATTGATGTGATGGGACGTTCAACTATGAAAGGAGGCGTCTATTCTCAAGTTAAGGTATTGGTTGAAAGTTGCTTTATATGTTTGTAAATAAGTACCTAAATGATGTTTTAAAAAATCCAATTGTAAAAAAAAACACAATTGTTAAATATTGAGAAGTTCTTGGTTGAATTCTGTGTAGATACTATTCAAGACATTTAAAACTAGCAGATGCCCGTAGCTTTGTCCAGGAAGATGTCGGCTTCAAATAACAAAGAATGTTACACCAAGTCTGTCCCATTAAAGTTGAAATTTCCAAAACATATTTAAAAATTGTTATAAAACGAACCTATAGGTATTCAAAATTTCAGCTTTCTAGTCTTAAGATGTGTGTCTATAGCGCCAATCAGGACAAACTATTTATAAGTAGAGATGAAGGAGTTGGGACAGTTTCTTACCTGGTCCGGAACCTGAAAGCCGCCCTGGAGCCAGGCTCGGAGGCGCACGGCCCCCACTCGCCCCACTGGCCGAGCGCACAGTCGCGCGCGCACCGCACGCTGCACGCGCCGCGCAGCAGCGACGAGAACTCGATGTCGTACGAGTAGCCGTCGGTTGAGGCTTCACGCACGCGGCTGGGGCCTGCAGAGCGGACACAAAGTTATATACGAGATTATGTGTGAGAATACGTTCATTGAGTTGAGCTAAAGGAGTCTTTAGCTCAAGTCGGACAAGCCGGTGTTTGTGTTTCCTTATAGCTACAACCTAGGGGGTCTTTAACCTTTTAAACGCCATTAACACGTATACATAATAAGCAAGCGCGTGCCCTGTACGCCAAACGTCACAAATATGTGACAAAAAGTACGGCGAATTTGTGGCTTGGCGTCGGGGACACGCCGATGCGTTTATGCTGTGACGTTCAAAAGGTTAAGTCAATAGTGAACAGGTTACTTCTAGGCTAGCGTGCTTCATTGTCGATCACTTCTTCTCTTTCCATCAGGTGAGATTGTGGTTAAAAGCGAGTCGAGTAACATGAGAGGACAACTGTAGACATGCCATAAATCAGATGAATTGAGGTGGTCGGTAACACGAAGAACTAAGAACAGTACTTCATCTATATAGTCGAGACCACAATGTGGTTCAACTATACATGTTATTTTATCATCCTAGATTGTGGCGAACAACGGATAAAAAATAAACTTTATTTAAGGAGCTTCAAGAATAAGAAAAATCTGTTATTATTCCGACCGGAGCCAATTAATGATGCTTAATAGAGAAAGAAGACTTACCAGTAAGTGGATGATATTTCTTGCACACGTCCATCGGCACGTCTCGTCCACCCACCATGCATCGGGCAGCGCGAAGAGATCTGCCTTCTCCGCACTCCATTCTGAGACACAACCCTTATAATATGAGTTACTGGCAAAAAACTTTCTAATGGCAAATCGTTGAGGGTCTCAAGTTAGTTCAATATTAGCTGAAATTGTGGTGTTTCTTCAAGGCTTTGGAGAGATACTCGCTCAAGTCACGGTTCTATGGAAGACCAGAGTTAGGCAGCATCTTTCTGGCAACATTGCTGAAATGAACCTTTTTGGGTAGCCGTGAGGCACTTTGTTGTTTTTTATTTTATTTTGTGTGTCAACCCGGACTATCGTAATTTTTTTTTTTGTTCTTTTGGCACCATTGGTTTTCCTGGGTCCGATAAAGAAGTCCACTGACCATTTTCTTCTGGTACAGCAATTATTGTTAAAACAAAGACAATTGAATTTCATACCCGGATGGAAGAATGCAGTCAGAGTCGGTCGGCAACAGCTCCAAGGATACGTTCTTACAAACGCAGTTAGGAACATCAGGGTCCGAAGCGTCGAGGAATCTGCAAAAAATGACAATTTCAAAGATTTGGAGGAGACATATTTTAAATTGTTTTTTTAGCAAACTAACAGGCAGACCAACCAGTGATGTCTATACAAATTTTTAATATCACAGGTATAGCAGGGGCGAAGTTCCGGCGACAAAACTGGAATGCCTCATGAGCCTGTTCCATAACAAGCCAGTGTAACACTGGCACCAAAATCTTCGAAGCAAAAGACAAAAAGACCGCTAAGAGGAAGAAATTGATATGAGAGGTCGATTTGCGCTCTACAAGTACCACCAAGTTATAATTTTTTTGAAAACATAAAGAACACATTAAAGCTCATGTTTTCTTTCTATTCATTCTTTATTTCATGTTCTTTTAGTATACTTACTTGAGCGGATCATTGCATATGACGTCACAAGTGAGCGGCGGGATGTGTTCACAGGTGACGCGGCAGGCGGCGACGCCGCGCGGTATCAGCTGCCCGGCGCACGCTCCTGCTTCCACGCGGTGCGACTCCGAACCGCACCAGATACCTGGAACATTACTGAGTGTCAGCAACCAGCTTTAACTAGAAAATGGACCGTTTGAACGTTTTCTTATACGCATTCACCATACAAGAAAAAATGCCATGTCTCGCATACACGACCGCTCCCGAAGATTGCCGACCGCGTGGCGTTTGCTTAGGACTAGACGGGCCATTAACGAGACAATTTGTGGTGTAAAAAAAATGTGGTTACCTTCGTCCTTACTATATAAGTCAATGGAGCAGCTATAATTCAAAGAATCTTCAGACGGCAAGCTTGTCAGTGACACCACCACTTTTCTTCACTAGGTGCTGGGATCATCAAATACACACACACATGCCAGGGTCCGACAAATATCTACGTTAATTTTATACCGATCGGTGACCATGTATGACGTATATAAGTTTGTATGGCGTCGCTCAATGTAAAATAATGGTATTCAACTGCATCCGTTGAGATTAAGAGTTGATCACAACATAGTTGTGAAATGGTTATGCAGTTGATGAGGTTGCTGAGGTTGAAAGGGGGGAAAGGGGGGATTGGGGGAGGAAGAGTTCTTCTATTTTTAAATCTCCAAATTTATGCTTACTTCGGACTCTGTAGCCTACGCCGCAGCGCTGCATGGGCGGCAGGCGACACGTGCTCCAGTCGCCCGCTACCCAGGCAGCGTCGCGCGCGCGACACGTGCGCGACACGGGGCAGCCGCGTGTCTCCATGCGGGAGCCGCAGCTCGGCCCGCCGTGCACTACGCGTACTCGGACTTGCTTGCCTGGCTCTGTGGAATGGAGAAAGGATAAGAGTTATAGATGAAAAAAGAAGAGAAGAAACGAAAGAGAAAAGAAGAAGAAAAGGAGTAACATGATTCGATAGATTCATGTTACTCCTGAATGATTGTTAAGAGTGGCTTTGATAGATAAAGAACTTATTGGAGGATGCATAAAAAAAATTGACAATTCAACTAAAGAAAGCAATTGTTTCATACTTTTCTTAAAAGCTGACATTTTACTTATTATTTTTTGTAAACTACATACACAAAGGTACAATGGCGAACTTAATGCCTTAGGCATTGTCAACCTGCATACAAAGGGTGGTGAAGAGGTAACATGGCAGGTGCATTGTTTTGTGCGGACAAAATGATCGGAGAGGCAAAAAAACTTACCACAAGTATTAGGGCAGGGCGACCAGGGCATCCACGCTTCCACTCTGCATCCACGACGACAACGTACCGTGCACGCGCGCCGTGACGCTGGGCGGCGCAATGGAGCACATCTGAAAAAATAAAGGTTTTAGTATGGTAGAAGTTGAATTAAGAAAAGCTTTGGGAGAAGTCAAACTTAGAGTAAATAATGTAAGTTGTCCATACCAATTTGATAAAGAGCATGAAAGAATTTCAATAAATAATGGAGTTGAGAAACCTCGATGTTAGTTAATAAATACTTACAAAGCCTCTCGGACCACGTCAGCGTTGTTCTGGACACACATCACATCTCGTACCATTTCGCCTTCTTCAATGCACGGTTCTTCTTCATCACCCTCGTTGTACGTGTCTCCATCCTGAATTAATTAATGAATATGAGCCATTAAAGTCTTAAGAAGTACCTATCTAAATACAATAGGTAGGTAGTTGATGTTGATCCACCGCTCGGGAAAATACTCGTGAAAAAAACGAAGACAGAAAGTGTCGACGCGTAGAATGAAACGCATGACGATGGGTCTAGCAAGAAGCATGGCAGAACAAGAGGTGAGCACTAAGAAATGATTTTTGAAAGTTCTTATTCTAATCGGTTTAAATAGGAAAAAAAGTTTGGATGAGGACGCTTTTCATTGTTGCTGAAGGGAAATTCCATTGGGTACACGGATTCTTGAACTTTGAACATTCTTAAACTGCTGGGCAAAGGTCTCCACATAATGGGTTCCAGAAAGCGGTGGCGAGATGATCTACACGCACACCGCGAAGGCTGGTTCGAGGTGGCGCAAGAAAAGAATGTCTGGAAGGATATGGGGGAGGCTTTTGCCCAGCAGTGGGACACAATAGACTAGAAACAAAAATAAGAAGTAGGAAGCATGAGCACTTACAAGTAAGTCCGTATAGTTGGTGACAGGAATATAGTCTTGTCGTCTTCTCTCGCAGGGTCCCCAGGGCGTGGCGAGCCAGGAGTACGTGGCACAGGCATGAGTGTTGCAGGTCTCGTTCTGGAGTAGTTGGTCTTCTGGTGGGCATGGCCAGCCGTCTAAAAGAGGGAGTTTATTGGTCATTATTTTTGCATGAAGATTCTCACGGCTCTCTGCTCGCATGGGTTAAAAGGTTGATAAGGGTTATTCTAATAGCAGGAAACTATTAAAATTTCTGGCAGTCGGCTTGCGCCTCCTATGATTTTGCGCCCGGGTTTTTGCATCACTTGCAAGTAGTAGTATGATCAACTTACTTGGAACAGAATGAGCCAGTATATGCCGTCGCCTGGTCCTGGAAGGTCGCGGATGAGCAGTTGCGGTGGAAGGAGCCAAACAGTGGCACCAGATGGCCCAGGACGACACCGTACAGTCACCAGCACAGGCGATGCGATACCTACTCCTTAATGAATTAGTGGTATGATCAACTTACTTGGAGCTGAATGAGCCAGTATGTGCCGTCGCCTGGTTCTGGAAGGTCGGGGATGAGCAGCGGCGGCACAAGGAGCCGAGCAGTGGCTCCAGGAAGCCCAGGAAGACACTACGCAATCACCAGCACAAGCGATGCGGCATCTCTCACTGCGAGGGGGCGCGCCTGTTCCACTACACCATGCGCGTTGAGCTTCTTTCTGGAGGGTTATAGGAACTTGGTTAGAACAGCTTTTAGGAAGTAAATGATGTAATGTGCTTAATGTGTATAAAAGTGAGGTTTTATGAAAATAATCAGACTGTCAATGGAAACGAAGTACGGACTGTCATTAAAGGATGATGCAAAAGAACTTGTACTTTAGATTGTCAATCGTTTGGAAATAGTTTGTTGCAAATGACAATTTAACAGGACTATCTATAGATAGTATAACAATCTTATCAAAACTATATCATAATATTAGAGCGAGTTAGGATCACATTTTTCGTCTCGTGCTTTTGAATGCAATTTTTTTTTGTTTCGAGCTTTGATAGTAGAATATCATTTGTATCATAATTCCTTACCCCATCATGTCCAACACATCTCAGTTCCCGGCTCCTCTTGCCCGGGCCGCAGGTGGTGTGCGGCTGGTTCAGCACGCATGGTCCCCAAGGTAAGGCCCTCCAGGAGGCGCAGCGAGGAGTGCTGCAGGTGCGCTTCTCTTCTAGAGGGGGGCAGGGTGCTCCGCCCCCTGAGGCTGCGGAGATCACTCGGCGGCGGCGGACGCTGTAGCCTGGTGATGAGAAAGTAGCTTCAGAGTTATTCTAAGAATTATTGGTGTACGAGAACACGGCAACATTAAACAACGAACAAATTAAATTGATTCATTGTCATTCACTTGGTTCCGCGTTTATAGTAATTATTTTCAGACAAGTCAGATTCTATCAATAAATATTCTATCAGCAATAATACGCGCTAATTTAACTATCAAGTCAGTTTCGGAAATTACTTGTTATTTTTATATTTATATTGGTTACCTAGAATGTTTAAATTATGATCAGGATAAAGTTAGTAGATGTCTATTCTCTCTCTAAATAATAAGTTTCAATTTACCAGTAGTGGTAAGTTGTTGCACCGGGAACAGCGGGCATCCGTCAGTTGGTTGGCACGCTCCCCATTCACCCCACTCGCCAACCTCACAGTCACGTGGACAGGGCACCTATAACAAAGACTTATTGAAAATCACACGAAAACAAAAACTTGTAAAAGAAAAATAAAACACACATTTGAAAAACTTTAGCTTTTAAAACACCCGTCGATCAAAATAGGGCATCGTGATATTAAATCAATGTTGCGGAATTGTTCGAAAGAGTCACCGCGGCCCTGGAACGCAAAGGGCATTGAAGGAACACGGATGGGTTTTAGTCAGTAAGAGTCTGACATTCCCTGTCGTTCCAACCCGAGCGGGAGAAGTCATAGATGAATGATTTCTTAAGAAAAAAAGGCATAAATTCACATGGTTCAGTTATCAATATCAATCCATCCTGACATTATTACTGTGACTCATCTACAACAGTCATGGTTATTTTCTGTGAAATACATATTGATTGATTTAATATGACTAAAACTGAGTCATCGAATAATGAATCAAAAATAGAAGAAGCTTTTATGTGAGGCTAGAATATATTAGCCATAAGCTCCCCATACCATACTGATTCATGACTAATTTAGGTGACTAGAATGATGACTTGCAGATCGATATGGAACAAGTATGACCTTATTTTTATTTATTCGGATTACTCATCAGCGGAGTATAATTATTTTCATTCTTATCCGGAATACTAGATCTGATTATGACTAAATTCACGAAGTAGTTATTTAAGTAATGTAGCCAAATTATACTATATAGTTTGTCTATATTAACAATATAGACAAATTTCAAATGTCCTTGGGATGTAGAATAGTTCTCACAATATTTCCCCCATCTCCATTCTACCATGGTTTTTTAAACATAAAAACACCATCTTTTCACCTCCTAACCCTACGGGGAATGCAGGCGTTAGGGTTTGTTTTAGCTAATCTCACCTCACAAGGCTGCTCTGCTTCCCTTTCAATTTCCGCGTCATCGGCGTAGATCGCGTCATTGTCGCCGTCTGTGCTGACTGAGTAGCTACCATAATAGGTATTCTTACCTCACAAGGCTGCACAAGCGTCGGCATCGGCGCATGCGCACACTGCGCAGGATGAAGCGCCCGTCCATCAGCACGCACGCAGGTCGCATCTCGTCGCTGCACCCCTCCCCCGCAGCCCGCATCCCGCGCTGCCTTCCCTTCGTCTTCTCCGTCGTCATCATCATCGTCGTCATCGTAGATCGCGTCATTATCGTCGGCATCATCATCGTCGTCTGTGTTGACTGAAAGGATGTTTTAAGGTTTAGTTTACTATTTTATTACTGGTTGATTCTACAGACGTCGTCCATCCAAACTAAGTGCTTCAAAAAAACATAGAAAAAATTCAGCAAAACTTAACAACAGTAAGTTGTTGTTCTCGAATTGTCATTTGTCCGAGATACTTTTCAATTCTCTTTCGCTAAGAACTTTACTTGGACAAACATTGTAAAACAAAAATTAACCAAATCGGTTCATCCGCTTTCCAGTGATACGCTTGGCAAGCCTACACACTGCAGGCATCTGCGATTTTGGTTCGGTCTTTGCAAAATTGACCACTTCATAACGCCATTTTTTTGTTTTTACTTTAAAATAAACTTAGAAACGAAACCAGGAGTTGTGTTAGCAAAACAAAACACTCTAGGACACCGAGATTGGGATCCTACCGACCGTAACTATAAAAGCACAATATTTATTCTCGGTCAGGTTTTGTTTAAACAGTAAACGCGATGTATTTTTGAAATCCATATTTACGTAGCAGACTGACCCACCACTCAGCACTCGACGCATTGTTTGATGGCCTCTATGGTACTCCATTAGAGTACCAAGTCCATTTTCAGTACTGGCGTATACGTCCATTCAAGTTTGGTTGTTGCCCCAGGTATCGTCAATTTTGCGAAAACTGGCTCACGCGAGACGACTGGCTTTTTAAAACCTACTCAGTGTTTTATATTTTTTTTGGTAGGCTCGTGTTTGACCACGGCAAGCTCACCTGATGTAAGCGATAATGTGGTCAACGATGGAGCACACTTGTCTAGAGTAACTTATTCACTCTTTACTTGGAGACCACCAAGTGGTAGCTATTAGGAACCACAGAGTCCGGTGGAAATTCCACTCCTTAGCTGTACGCAAAAAGAAAGTATTTCCAAAAAGTTTTGTGCGTTTGGAAGGGACGGACGTTCACCATGTACCGGTGGCGCATCTCCGTACCTAGTTTTCAGAACTAAGTTAATTTTCCCGGATCATTCCATCCGCTCAAGTCCTCATACAAATTCCATGAATATGTAACGCGACCTAAGTGATCAACGATGCAGCTTTAATACCTGGCTCGCGTCCAAACGAGGTATTCATCATGTCAGCGAACACTTTACGGTATCAAGATGAAATTAATGTTCATCGCTTGTAACATTAAGTCACTCTAGTCTTGTAGATAATGTTCTTCAACACTATATTTTCATAATCTTATAATTGGCTCCGTTTGTATAATCGGCCTATAAGATTCCCGTTGCTGAAACCCAGGCCTCCACCCACAGATAAGGTTGAGGGAAAGGTAAATAAGGGCCTACTCCTTCACTCTCTGAGTAAATCTTATCTACGTTGGTCCATGTTAGAGGTCCCAATAATTTGAAACCTCCATCAGGCTTAGTAAAAATTTTAACAGTTAGTGAAAGATCCCAACAGATATACACGCTGAAATTTTAATGGTTGTTTTCCCGCGGCAGAACGATTAACCATCAGTTTTACTATCGAAACATAAAGTTAAACTTATAAAATTAAAAATGTTTTTGTTTTCAAATAATTAAAAAAATATTCATTAACTCGAAAGCGTGAGAAGAATTAGTAACTCACTCGACGTGATGTAGGTACTACTGGCAGAGCAGCGGCGCGCCGACAAATTGAAAAGGGATTCATAAATGTTCAGAGCAAAATAAGCTCTCACGCGTAGTAATATGGCATTAATTAGCCTGCACGCGCGCGGCATCCTTTTATGTTATAAAACCTTATATGTTATAATATGTGAAGGGCAACGATCGCGGCCGCTTTGCGCGAAACTATCGCGATGTATAACAATTGTTTCGAAGTTGCTTTCGAGTTTTGTTTATCACAATTGTTATTCTGCCATGTCTTGCTTTTAAATTTATTATTTTTCATAAATCGATTGTATTACCAAGACAAACTCATTTCGCTGCGGAAAACAACCATTAAAATTTCAGCTTGTATATGTCTATCAAGATCTAAATATCCTAATATGTTATCAATGGGTAATTTGTCCATGAATTGGTAATACCGTGTTTACATTATGCAAATGCACGTCACATCCTGGTTATCCACCCCTATCTTCCTGATCACAAATTCATGCAACAATTCGCAGCCAGTCCTGGCATAATTACCGTAACAAATCATGTCAGTTTATCAATTAATCTCATTAGAACAATGGGTCAGGGAAAGCGTAGTCCATTACTCATCAAAATTAAACTTATTATCATCCCCTAGCGGTTCTGCGATAAATCGAACAAAGGAACGATAATGACAGCTGGTGTTATAGATAATGAGAAACAGTGTAGCGTGTAAATTAATTAGAGAGTAATCAATATGAATGCTTTAATTTGTTGCGAGTATTAGGTAGGAAGGAATTTAATTAACGTCGTTCATTAAAAGGATATAAGTCGAGATCACTTGGAAACCTGTATTTAATAAGCGAATGTTACCGTGTTTTTATCGCATTTTTCATTAAGACTGGTATGTTTCAGTGAAACAGGAGATGTCAGGCGAAGGATGAAGTCATTAAAGTGCTTAAACGGATCCTTTTACTAACCAAAAAAGCAGTTCCCATTTCAATAGTTATACAGGGTAAATTTTTAAAGTGTGCGTGGATGGCCAAATCCGAAAATAAATATATGTACGTACTTTAGTTCCAAACAAATTCTCTGTCAGATGAAGCCACATCTCCCTTCTAAAAGTACTTAACAAGTTAGGGTACTTAGTACCTACTTACCAGGCAAGGCAGTAGAGTGTCCAATCTCGATAGCCACGCGGCACTGGCCCCAGGGTCCCGGCGTCCAGTGAGCGCTGGCTTCTAGGGCCGCAGGTCTTACTTCTTCCACCACTTCGCATTCCCTGCCTCCACCTGGGTACAAAGAAAACACAGTGTCTGTGAGTCATCGCAATTTGAAAGGGTCAAGTATTTTATATTTCTGCTTGAATCGATAAACTACTCGTAAAAGCTAAGAAAACATTGAAAACTGCATAGACCGGGCGCTTGATCGTGTTGAGTGTGCAAAATATGATGCGGTCCGCATTTTGCCGAAGTTTTGAACTCAGAAAAGCTTGCAGATCATGATTCTGAATGTTGCCAGGAGGTTTGTTGACATTATTTTTTTATACCCCGTCCTCTTAGACATCAAGTAATGGAACAAATAGTTTGGAACTATTTTAATGATTGTTTTAGTGACAAAATCTCATCGTTTCTTATAATAACATTTAGTCAATAAAAAAAATTAATCTAAGAAGTTAAATGAATATAAATAAGCATTATGGTTGAAAAAAATATTTTTTGCACACTCAATTTCCTTTGGCGCCTGTACTAGTAGGCTGTTGAAAAACAACGAACAATATCAACGGACAACGATTTTTAAGTACAAAATGTATGGACATGCGTTACCGAATTGTCTTTTTTTCAATCTCTAACATTTTATCTTTTAATATTTTCTTATTGTTGATAGAATGCCTCTTTCCCTCCCTCTGGTGACCTATATCCTTATGAAGACCACAAATCAATATTGTTATATCCGAGTCCATTATTACAAACCTTGTGGCAGTCGTTTCAGTCTCCGCGTCCTCACCAGCGCACCATCTGGCCGCGGTCGCCACGGCAACCACTCAGCCAATATGCAATCTTCCCGGATCACACACACGCGAGCTGTTCCTATCTGCGCCAGTGTGGAACCGCAATACCTAAAAGAAATTGTTGATTTAACACACGATACTTCCCATACATTAAATAGATCAATATTTTTGGTATTCAGCTGAATCCGGTTTGACTGGAAGCCGACTCCAATATAGTTGATGACGACATTTAGTAAGACAAAATCCTGAAGATATTATGTGGTTAGAAAAAGCCATATTTTTCGAAAAGAAAAACGCGACTCATTACGATAAATTGATGTCATTTTAATGAGCAAGTCAGAACATTTTTCGGATATAGTAATATAATATTCAATGCCGATAATACTGATGTAGCAATTGTGCCACATCGAACCGATGAACGCGTCCTCAACATAAATCAGCATTTCTAAAACGCACCATCATTTATCCTCGACGAAATTCGAGAAAGCATTTGTGAAACAACACGTCAGCATAAACTTCAATAATGATCAGTAAAACTCTTTGTGCGGCACGTGACGAGAGATGAAAAATGTTCCATTTTGCCGCCATAACTTAGCACATAAACTTTTATATGAGCAAGTGGCTTTAGATCAATAAGTGAGCGAATTGACCCAGTTTCCAAGTGTCGTAAGAATGCAAGCCTTGAGCTACAAGACCAGACAACTTTGACGATATGAAATTTCTTTCACGATATGTGAATAATGAAACGTGTTTTGTCAGTAAAGTATGGAAGAGTCCTTAATTTTGAGATGGTTTTAGTAGAGGTTATAGAATTTATTATAAGCTTACAGTTCCTTACGAAATTCTTTAGGAAGTAACAAGTTAATATAAATTCGTATTATGAATCTCGAAATTCCTATATTTTCTCTGAATAAAAACGTAGTAGTCGTTTGTCTGTATGGTGTCGGACGTAAAAGAATAGCACCATCCCATCACTTCCCGTGGGTGTCGTAAGAGGCGAATAAGGGACTCACCAGAGAATGGGCAGCAGCATTCTCTGTACATTGTAACAGCTACACTGCGATCGCTAACTCGCCTGCCAAGCGTGGCGATTATGGCAACCCTTTGGGGGAGCCCTATGTCCAGCAGTGGACGTCTTTCGGCTGATATGATGATGATGATGAGTCGTTTGTCAATCATTACGGCGTAACTTGACTTGCCAACTATGGTAGACACAGATAAATGTGCAATAACGGTCATTGACTCACATACATTTAATGACTTTCTTAATATCAATAACAGAAATAAAGACATAAAGCTGTCCTGAATCGACTTCAGCCGTGATCCTTTACGTTCTCTAGTAATGAAAAACGTTTCATAATTTATTGTTCGGGTATCTACGAAGGGATATTAAGGAAAGGTCAATGGACTTCATTGCAAGTTTATCTGGCGCCGACCATAGTGAGGTATGTGTTTAAAGGGTCTCTCTTCAATTAAGTGACATAAGCAACATTACTTTTTTACTTAGTCTAAAAGTGTAGGTAAACTTACATCGCTTCAACAAACTGTCCGTCCTTCTTGCGACATTGCACCTGCCGACGCTGCAGACCAAGTCGGGGCGTGTGGACTAGCGAGTCCGTCTCCGTTCGCATGTACCTATATAGGAAATAACAATCACGTACATATAAATATTATATACAAAAGCCTTCATACATGCTTTTGTCTATCAGGAATTTTTCTGTGCGGAAATATTCTGAACGGAAGAATGTAGAAAAAAGATACAAGAAAGGTCCAAATAACAGGAAGGCCGAGAATACTTGTAATGTTATATAGAAAGAAGTATTTTATCTTCGCTTCTTTCAATCTCGATTAAAGGCCGAGATCGGAAATGTTTTTGTGAATACTCTGTCCTAAACATCATCGATGGAATGTTATCTAACCTTTCAAACTAATATTGGAAGGATGTAACTTTGTTTGTTTGTTTGAAAGATGTAATCTATGGTTATTATTGATATTTGGTTATTACGCAATTGGTTGTGAGGTAGAAAGGCCTACTGCCGGTTTTTCTGTGACCATCTCACCGTGTAAACGTAGGTGGAGTGAGCTTGAAGTGAACAGTTATTCCATCTTGTTTGTATGGATTGACAGCTCACCTCATGTTCACTTCGCCTGAGTTAACAGGGTGAGATGGTTACAGAATCGCTAAGTGTACTCATAAATACCAATTTTGGTCCCGAAAAAATGCACTGCTCCTATAAGAAATAGGAACCACGGGAACGAAGCCGGCAGAAAAGCTAGTGTAAGATAAATAATAACGATATCAAAAAAGTAGAGGCTCGAGACAGGTGAAATTCTGTCACCAGGGTTGCAGAATCTACCAGGGTTGCGGAATTTGTTCAAAAGAGTTACCGCGGCCCTGGAACGCAAAGGACATTGGAAGGAACACGGACGGGTCTTAGTCAGTAATGGACCGTCCACACGATATCAACTTTTGTTTGCGTAGACTTGGAACTCCGAAGAAAAAATGGTATTGTTGTAAGCCTGCACAAACTACAACAGTCTGTGCAGACAAATGTCGGTGTGATAGATATTTTTACTCAGAGTTCGTCGTACTGGATCGTGTGGACGCACTGTAGGATTCTGACATTCCCTTCAGCTCCGCCCAGAGCAGAAGGAGTCATTTGATGACAACCACTCCAAAAAAAAAACTTGGCGAAAGCGATTGTCAAAACGTCAAAAATGATTGACAAATGCTAACAAAACGTCAGGTGACCAATCCCATATATTTTGGCATTCCAACAATCGCTGATTCGCTGATAAAATGGCCCTTTGTTCCTCAGGTCTTCTAATTAAAGTCTAGACAACTTTGATAGGACACAGCTATAATAAAAAGTATTGAATGTAGTCTACGAAGATTAATGGAGTTTTTGAAAGCGAGTAACTTGCGCGAGTGTGATCGATCGACTGGCAAGTGGCATCCAATTTGTCAAAATGTTAAAGGTTTTTTTCTTTATTATTATGAAGTAGGTAATAGGTACTTATATGTCTTTTTTGACCTTGGTTAGATTTTATTGATGCATATTTATTTATTTAAGGCCTGATTTTGAATAGTCAAATAACTTTTACCTGAGGAATAAAGGCTCTTCGACAGATTTTGTCTAGTAACAATTTCAATTCTTCAGTTAAAAATATCCGACTATTGCCAATCAGCCATAAGTTGAACTAGTTATAGGGTAAAAAAAAAATAATTGCAAAAGTTGATTACTAGGAAAAATACTGCATGAAAAGCTAAACACTTAACCACTGGTTTTCAAAATCAACCTAATGCGAAACTAACAAAGACCAACCAAAAAGAAATAATTAAAAACCAGACGCAAAACCATCAAACACATGCACTTAACCTATTCGGAAAATACCGTTGCGCCAAACATCCAAATATGTAAAAGTTTTTCCTGATGCCATAACTGGTCTTTGTCAACGTTAAAAAAGGAATGTAAGCTATGGTACCTCTCTATGGTGCGCGCAGCGTGTTCCCCCGCTCCCAGAGGGTTGCATTCGGTCCATTTGCCAACGTAGATGGAGTATTCCGAGTCATTTGTCGATGGTTCTGTAACAAACAAAATAAAAGAAATGATTTTTTGTTCATAGCTCGACAAAATCGTCCAAAAAGTAGACTTTGCCGTGTGATTGTCGAATATTCTGTAAGAGATGAGTTTAAAAAAGTATCAGTATTGCGTTTATTCTTTTACACGGTGAATAAGTCAATGCTGCCAAGGTTTATTAAATTTTCAATACATTTAATTATTTTGTGCTTAATTGCTGTGTAAATATCGCACACGGCGTAGCTCAACATAATTTTATTAAAGGAAACAAAAGAATCAATAGAGCATTGTTTTAAATGGCTTCCAAGCGTAGCGGCCAGTTTTTTTCAATTGACCTTTCAATACAATAAAACCTTTTTGAATTAAGCATTGTAAGAGACGTATTGTTCTGAAAGGAGGTTGTTCATGAACAACCTTTTACGTACATAACTCTAATGAGTCGACAATTTGCATATCAAATCAACTGTAAATTAATTCAAAACTTAGCTAGCAACGCAGTTGCTAAATCCTGGAATTCAAAGGTAAACACATCCGGCCAAAATAGTTGGATGCAGTGACTTAATTTTCCGAAATTTAAATTTTATGCTGGTGAATCTAGTTTAAATGGAATAGTGTGAAATTGAATGTATGAGGCAGCTGGTGAGCGGGCTTTGTGAGGCACTAGCTAGGATTGACACACTGTGTGTCAACATCGCAGACGTGTAATTTTATTCACACGGAATTTGAACAGTGAATTCGTGCAGTTTTTAGTGTTTTTATTGTAAATTTTATTGTTAACTACATGGGATTTGAAAAGCATTTTTAGTTTGAAAGAAAAAGAGTATCTATATTTGTGCCAAGCATGACGCATACCACAAAAAAGAACGAAAGTATAATCGGGGTTATGCAAGATCTTAGGAAGATATTAGGTTTGCATTTTATGGTTTTAACTTTTAATTACCAGAGAATAGGCAGCAGCATTCTTGTGCATTGCAACAGCTACACTGCGATCGCCAACTCGCCTGCCAAGCGTTGCGATTGTGGCAAATCTCCCCCAGCCCCTTTGGGGAGGCCTATGTCCAGCAGTGGACGGCTTTCGGCTTTCTTTTCTAAATATGATGATAATGAACTTTTAATTATTATTTATTAGGTTTTTTTTTGTTTTTCGTCAGTGGCAGCATATTTTTATTGTTCGGTTTTTTTTTGTGTTTTTCAATTTAAATTACTAGTCATGGCGCTGTGTTGGTATTTTCCTACTCAGACATTTTCATTAAACAGCTTTGAAAAAACGTTGCTCCGCTGCAATGAAGCGTCACATAAACATTTCGCAGTCTAGCTCAATTTCTACCCGTTTCAGAAACCACTTGACGTAACAGCTCAGTACATAATGAAGCTGGCAGCACATTAATCATGAGCGACGCGGTAAGCTTGCCTTCATAATACACGAGCCTAAACGTAACGCTATTACCAAGCGCGGAATAGCCGTGGAGAATGTTCTAGCTGGGAAGTAAACTGCTGGGTACTTATTTATGAACTGACTTGTAAGGCGCTGGGTTTTTGATGATGTAAGAGATATATTAGACGGACATACTTTTGAATCTTTGTTGCTGTTTGGCAAAAAACTTTGACAAAATTTTGTAATAAGAAAGAAAATGAGATTTAGAAATAACGTGTGTAAAATAGTTTAGTGCTTATAACCTCTGCTCTTAATCTCGCTCGGGAAAAATATTTCAGACTCAATATTTTCTTCATCCAATCCCATTTTCGTCCCCTATTTCGTGAAAATGAAATCTAATCAAAAATCCAGTTTGGATAAAAACGCTAAGAAACAGACAACGAGCTAAAAATCCTCAGCAGACAAGAGACTAATGAAAAACCTATACAATTACTGAAGACGTTCGAGGACCTTTTTTAAAATCTCGTAGTAATCTGATTAAATGTCGGAGGCATAGAACAGATGGGTAAAATAAATGTACTTTATGATAAATATGTGTTTTTCATAATCTACTTGGCGTAAATACATTATTTTTGTATCTTCTTTCTTTTCTACAAGCTTTATTTAACTTGCAATGTTTGTATGTGTATGTTTGTTGGTTTAGGTCAAATCTTGTAAGCTGAATTAAATCAAGTTCTTCTTATCGTACATAGTTGAAATTTTAAACGTTGGTTTAGTTCCGATGACAATGATTTGACTTATATTTTTGACCTGATTTATATGACCATCTAGGATTGGCTCCAGGCGGATCAACTCAAACTCAAATTATGCTTTTCAATTAAACCATTTACAGGCACATTTGAATTGTCAAGGTTGGTCAGTCAAACGAGATGAAGCTATTTGCACGTTCCAAAGCGTTGATCTCTATGGAGAAGAACGTGCAAGAAACTCCACGGAACTCCTCAACCGTCAATTGGTACTGGCATACATTTTATATACGCATTCAAATTTAAGATCACGTTCTAAAATCGTGATGATGCAGGCTGTCCTTACGCACCGAAAAACATCCTATTCTCGTAATAAAAATCTCCATAGTTGCTTGGTGCCTTGTTCCAACTGGAAATTCTATCTTCCCTACTAACTGACTGAGGGAGTGAGTAGTTCCCAGACGCGGCAGTTTTCACTCTGATTAATTAAGTGTACGATATCGAATTAGCCTGGGGAGAACGATTTGTTTGCTCCCTAACCTTTAATGGAAGTGCTTTAGCGTTCGAGCGGATGGCTCGTGTCGCACTTTGTAGCAAGGAGCTTGGGATATGAATTGGTTTGTGTTTTAAGTGGTTCTGGTTTAATAAGGCTGTTGTTGTGTCTATTTAGTTTGTAATAGCTTGTGTTTTCATTAGCAATGGAGGCATGAAATTGTAGCATTGAATGGTAATGAGTACGCTACGCTGTGGCTACGCTGCTACGCTGTAGCGTCACTGCGACGCTTATGGTGTACTAACAGCTAGTCTATGTTGTAGTCCAGTTTGTAGTCTGTAGTGTAGTCTTTGTTATGCTAGTCTATTCTGGGGCCTTAGGGAGAGTTTTTTAACGTTCTCGATCACGTTAGCGTAAATGTCAATTTGTATTGAAACTGAATACGTACCGTCTGATGAAATTCACGGAAAACCTTTTTTTTTATACAATTTTACATAGGCGAACCTCTGTTCAAATGTCGCCGTGAAAACTTGTAAACTGTTGGGTAATGCTCGTATTTTTAAGGAGCGTATGCATTCGTATCGCAGTCGTAAACCGTCAAAACATCTCCAATTTCCCAATACTTCGCCAAGTTTTTCACATTAATTGTCGAAGAGACGATATGGCGATTTGAATTTGAGCGATTTTTAAATGTGAGAATTGGCCTTGCTGTTAAGACAGTAGTAGTCTAGTACAACAGTTTCTTACGGCAAAACCCAATGACGTATCTTTCACTAGATTTAGCTACTCTAGAGGTAAAATTTTGACATAACTTACATGAACCTAATATAAAATATATCCAATCAATGTAATGGATCCTATATATAGTAAGCAAATCTACTGACAGACATATTATTGGGTTAAGCCATTACTCGATCAGAACCACCACTGTAGCCAGTAAGTAGAAAATAACAAAATTTAAAATTTATTAATTTTTGTTATTTGCTACTTACTGGCATTTTGACGCAAATTTAAGATGCTTCTCGCCATAAAATTAGACAGCCAAGACCTGTAATTTAATTCAAGAGGCCCTCACCATCTTCCCTTCCCATAAAAAAGGTGAAGAAATGGTCCTCAGCATAATAGCATGAACCAACAAACCAGGCAGGTAAGTTCTCTATTTCACCATGATCAAAAGCATTTTAGTGACCTACTTTTTCACAATATTTATTTTCTGTGGCCCGAGGGGCGATAGCATCTATTTATGCAGCCTTGTTATCTTTATCGTTGTTACATTGACACAAGAGTGGCTGTGTTGCCAGGCTTGTTATTTTTTATTTTATTTTCTACCTCAGCATATGTGATTGAGGATTGAGGCTGTGTTTATTGTTGGGAACACTGTTTTATTTAGTTGTGGAATTTGTTAGTTTTCATAAAGTGGTGACAGTATTGACTGAAACTGTACTTGTTTTAACTTAAACACAATGTATTTATTATTATGTGTTGCTTTGTTTCCTAGCCTTACTAATCCTATACCAAATTTATCTAAAAAGAAACTAAGATCATCAAGATAGAACGGTGTACCTTGATAAAAATAACCTACCAATTAAGTAGATTTCTTCTTTCATCTTGAACCTGTCTCGCCAAGTAAATAATTGACTCCATGTTGTTATAAATTCTATTTAGATAACTCGTTCGCAACTTTTTTGTTGAACAACCAAAGTTATATCGTGAGAAATTAAATTATTCCTAACTTTGCTAACTGATTGTAATTTCTATTGTCAGTGGGTTTATTCAGCTTCAGCTTTGTTGGATTAAATAATCTTCCGAAATTACTTTAATACGTTCAACTTTGCTTTAGTTATGAACTCCGTGTGGACATTGATACTAAATTTTGCATCTTGCAAACTGAAACTTGAAATATGGAATAATTAAGTATTCAAATGTGACAAACTTAGTTCACAATAAGAAATATTGTTTCTTTTTATTTCAAAACCACTTCGTTCAAAACGGCGAAGAAATAAAGCCCTGGCTAGGGGCCTTAAATTCATTTCAGGCCAAGTCTATAATATGTATGTATTTAGAAATATATAAGTATGTTTATCAGTTGTCTGGTTGCCATAGTACAGGCTCTGCCTAGTTTGGATCGGATGACCGTGTGTGAGTTGTCCCAGGATATATATATATATATATGTTATTATATATTATTATATTAAGAGTCTGACACTCCCTTCCACTCCGCTCTGGGCGGAAGTCGGCATTTGTTAGTTTAGTTGGGCAAAAAAAGATGGCCCGCATACTACCCGCCCATTATGACAGAAGGTATGGATCCCAACACTGGGAAACTGATTTGCTGTGATTCTTATACTATTTAGGCACTCGACTTGACGGTTATGTCATTACATTTTTTATTTTGATCATGACACCATGAATAGGATTTCGTAATTGACAAAAAAAAAAACGTTAATTTACCAAAGGGCCGGAAATCCGAAAAATATATTATGAAAATTGTCCGCGGGGTGGTTCTAAGGAAATTAACGAGTAAAGTAATTTTCCGGGTTCCGTTTGGGTTTCATCAAATTAATGCAAGCATCGCGCCGCCGTCAATAAAGTCATTTATTATAAGTGCTTGTAGATTGAAAACACTCATTTTCGAATAATATTTGATTAAGTTTAATTTTCAATTTAATTTTAATTAAATTGGGGAGCTGTTTACTTTGAGGTTTGTATGTGTTGGAAAGTAATTACGATCAAGTACGTAATTGTAATTATTCAATGTGATTTTACCTAACTTTGATGGTAGACGAAAGGTTTTGGTGTCTACATTAACTACGAATAACTTTTTAATGGACCTTTTGGGACAATAGTCTCGCTTATTTCAGCTGTATATTCACAATAACTAACAACGTACTTAATACCTCTCATTACCAAGATAAAACCAAACAAAAATCAGAAACAACTCTATCTAAAAATACCACTCAATTCTTTCAAAAACCCTTTACGAAAACAGTCTGCAAAAAATCCAAGACGAGACAGTTAACTTTGATCAAACTGACAAATCGGTACCTAAGCCTTCAGACATTGATAGACCTTGCTCCATCCAAGTGAGGTCCTAGACATATAGCCCGGAGACATAGCAATATGTTGACGGATCTTATAATCCTGTGTTTCGTGCGGGACCCACCATGAGACTCCATTTGCATACAGATGGAGCGTTCAATCCAAGTCCCGGTGATGTAATTTCTACACTAGACAACGTTTTGAATATTCCTGCTGTGTGTGCTGTGTAATTTACATTTTCTTGTGAGAATATGATTTGAGAACGTGTTGTTGTGTAAGTTTAAACGTGATTGAAAGCTTGTATTTGAATTAGTTTTATTCATAAAATAATGTTAGTGTTAAATAAATGTACATTTGGGAAGTAATCATTAGTGGACCACTCAAGACTGAAGAGTTCTGTTCAACTTTGATATAATATTATGAAGACGCAAACATTTTTGTTTATTTAATATAATATTATCTTGGGAAGATGTGAAACGCTTACCATAACTATTTTACTAATGGAAAGCTATAGGTACTGCCGTTGAGTGTACTACTACAGCTCTTTACCTACTATCATTTATTTTATATAAAGAAAAAGAAAGAAAGAAAGAAAAATATTTTGTTGGAACTCGCATAAAACAAACAAATAAAATAAATTAAAACTAAGAGTCATAAAAAAAATAACAAAAGCTAGAACAGCATGAATTTAATATGTGCGAGGCCAAAAATGTCCGTATCAGCATATGCTGCGTAATTAAAAAAAAAATAACTCAGCGCTGGTCTTCTGAATTCTGATAGGCCCATAGAGAATAGTAATAGGATATGTATATATTTTTTTTATTTGTGTATTGTATTTTGTATGGGCCACAGTTGCCTAGAATAAACGAATAATTAAAATAATTATTATTTTTTGTCCCCGAAAAATATACTGTTTCTTTGGAAAAGGCCACGGCGGCGACGACACTAGAAAAAACTAGACAAAAATATTCCTAGTCTGTCTTCTATTTTAAAAGGTAAGTCACTATAGAGACATTAAAGTCTCTGTTATGGAAAAAATACCCATGAAATAAGGTGTCTACAATGATGGAGGTAAATGGAGCACAAGGATCCGATGCATTAACGTCACCCGGACATCATAACGGGACATCATCCTGCCCGTGGCCCCAGACCCTCGAATTAGCATAAGTACAATATCCTGCGGTATGTAACCTTCATCATTGTGTTATCCTCATGGACAAGCGGGAGTTTACGTGTGTATTGGTCATCTATCATTTTGTGTGGTGTGTATGTGATATTATGGGCGATGCCTTTATCATATCAGCCGAAAGTTGTACCCGCAGTGGGCAAGCGATTGTTATGAATCTAAATACGCATATTTATGTAAAATACCCGAGTCTAAAAAGTAAATAGAGAACTGTGGATAGTTAAGAGACGAGAGACAGAATGAGCAATGTTTGTAAGTTTTCTGTAAAAAGGGGAAAAAACAAATATTTCACTTTCTTGCGCATAATAAGTTCCATTAAAATCGGTTCACTAATTTCCAAGAATAAGGACGTGAAGAGTACCTACACGTTATTAATATTTCCTGACCGTAAAATATTCCATAGTAACAAACTCGAAGCAAGAGTGCTTCAATAACAAGCACGTCTTGAAATAGAACAAGGTAAACATGTTTTCTTCAAATTTTACAGAATATTTTACATATTTGTCATACAAACAGGGACATTTGGGAAACATGCATACTACTTGAATTTTTACGTGATTTTCCACCGTGGGACGCGGACTTGGTTTCAAGTACTCTTTACATAATATAATAGTAAGTAATATAAGCTTGGGACCTTTCAAGACGATACTATTGCTGAGTTAATGTCACAAATGTGACTTCTGTAGTAACCGAGGGTGAAGAGAAGATGCTTGTGATGATGAATAACTATAACTATAGGGCAAAACCTTCGCAGAAAAACATCACCTTTAACGAGTAATGAGTATATTAAACTACTGAGTTGATTTCATCGATATCCGAAAGATTGTTCATCATCATCTGCCTAGCCTTTTTTCCCAACTATATTGGGGTCGGCTTCCAGTCAAACCGGATTCAGCTGAATATCAGTATTTTGCGAGGAGCGGCTGCCTACCAGACCTCCACAACCCATTACCTGGGTAACACGGTACTCTTTGGCGAGACTGGTGTCAGATTTACTGGTTTTTGACAATCCGTAACGACTGCCACAGAAAGATTGTTAATAAATTAAAAGATACTTTGTACTCATGTCCGAACGTAGCTTTGGATTTGGCTACCTTCGGTTTAAAAACCACCCCGACGACATTCAGGTTCAGGCCAAAATAGGTCGAATGTTCCAAATAAATAATTTTTATCTTAATCATCATTGTAATTTGTTATAATATTTTTATCCTCTCTACATCAACTTCAATTTTGACCATAGATTGTAGCGACAGCTGAATTAGCTTCAGCTAAATACGACCTTTGGTCGGACTCTACTGTATACTGTTTTTGTGCTTCTCTAGAATAATCTACAGATGATACTTTTTATCTTCAGAAGCATCTTTATAATCTAATTTCGTTGTGAGTATTGTCCGGTATAATGAATTCAGTTTTCTGAGTCGCAAGAAACTTCAAAGTCGGGCAATTTTTCTAATCATGGCTTATAGCAAGTCATGATCAGAAAAACTGCCCGACTTTGAAGTTTCGTTTGATTGTTCAAAATATAACTTTGTAGTTAAGCTTTGAAGATGATGAAAGAACACGAATCGTTTCTTTCGATCTTTATTTTAACGGGTCGCCTACAACACTGTAATTTGAGCTACTAGTATTATTTTCACGTTATACCACAAAATTATACCTACATGAAAACGATCAGAATTACTGCCAACCGACAGACAATAATGGTAAATGTAGCAGACTATTTAAACAAGCTGTCATATTTGCTGGAAGCCTGCCGATACAATATCGATCATTATAACAAGGGCTATTGTTGTCTGACACGCACACCGCGCATACATATACTTGCACGCACCACTACTTCCACCCATGGACGTAATTTATGTAAAATCGCCACACGATGCAATTTACATGTAAAAGCTTTGAGATTGAAGTATTGTGTGCAGGAAGTATGAATTTTCAGTTTGTTAAAGAGACTTTTGAACCGTTACTAATGGCTGGGTTTTAAATTTTTTGATTTATTGAGCGTAAAATTTTGCTGGCTTTTATTGCAACACAGTATCTAGTACAGGTTTCTGTTTAAAACTTATGTATGCTTTTACTTAACAAAGTTTTTGTTATTGTTTCTTTTGTATTTTTGTATTTTGCTTGTAAAAATTTATCGTCATAATAAGTACTAACATAAATGCCTGATCGCCAAAAGCTTCGACTGCCATCTGTCAAAGCTGGCGTTACGCGGTTGGATAAAGGGCCTGATACAGAAGGCAGTACTCCTCGATACGGCTCGTATTGTGAGGAGGTTCCTTTCTCTGGAGCCCTACCATCGGTAGCTTGGACCTTGCTCCCGACGCCGGCGGACTATTACTTTTTCTATTTTTAAATGTTTTTTTTTATGATTTATTGTTAAGAAATATTTGAAAATGTAAATGGTATGTTTTTAAAACGAATCGAAGAGCTGAGAGCAAAATGCATGAAAAGATATCAGTAAGTAAATCGTAATCCAGTCTTGAACTTTTAGAAAGCCACTTACCAAAAAACCTTTACCTTTTACCTTTTCAAGACTTCGAACCATTGAACGACTACCTTACCAAAGTTTTTCGAACCTAACCAAGAAAGTTCTCAGGTTTCCGTAATCTGTCCGTCCGCGCGTCCGTATGTCGCTACTGGGATCCAGCAAAATACCAGCGTCAGGTATATTTGCCTGGCGCATGCTGAGTTGGACTCCCATTTGGTGCTACATGAGACACACACACCGAACATTGTTTTTTTTTTTCATGTCATCTATTTTTTGTGTCGGTAGGTAATTTAGCACTCGCAGATTGCCATAAATTCTGTGTTTATCTTTTTTTTAATATGTTTTCATATTTGTATTTTCTAATATTAGGTTTCACTTTCGTAGTTCCCGTTCCCGAGTATGGGGATAAAATATAGCCTATGTTACTCGCTGATAATGTACCTATCTGTACTGTTCGTGCACTTAACTTGATATCGGCTCACTGCCTAACTCGCCGCACGCGCGTCCGTCCAGCTTCGTGGTTCCTGGCAAAGTGAGTGAGGGAGGGGGAGCACGCCCCGCTCCCCCACCATACTATAGCGCGCGGCGTGTACGCATGAGATGACAGGACTATATAATATAATCTACAAACACCAGACTATCCGTCCCGACAATGAAGCAGTGCATGAAACGACTATCGCAGCGTTTCATCGAAACTGCTTCAAAACACCAAAATCCCCTTATCGCATCGGCCACCCGATACACCCCCTCACAGATCAGTAGGACTCGCCGCCCGCGGCATACCCTCGTCGAACCCGACGATGCCATCACCCAGATTCAAGAGAGCCGTAGGGAAACCAGCACTCTTAAGAAACACAAAAACAGATCGCGTTCCGTATTCAGGCCCCGCCGTCGGGGCCCGTCGCGACGCCCCCGTAAAGATCCTTCCCGACCCTTGATTACCGAGCCAGCCCGTGTCGCTGAGCCAGTAGTTCTAAACTCCCAAAATAATGCTATGACCCAGCCTGCCCCTTGCTGTTCCTCCCAAATGACGCCGCTAGCCGAGGTCCGTATCCCACAGGGGATGCCCTAGCGAGCGGTCATGTAGTTTTGTAATTTAGTTTGTAAGCCCTGGCTGGGGGCCTTAGAGTCATTTAAGGCCACCACAGGATAGTCCGGTTAAGCAGTCACCAGCCCTAGCGTGCTGAACTGCGAGTGGTCCCCCTCAAAAAAAAAAAAAAAACCAGACTATCCATTGCTGGAATATTTTTTTAAACCGGTTCAGTAGTTTTTAAGTTTAGACCTTACATACAAAAATACAAATAGTTCCTCTTTATAATATTAGTATAGATGTGAGTGCTTGTGTGTGTTGTGTTTTCTGTTCTTGTACCGTATAAATGTTTTATCTATCTAGCCAACCTTATTCTGTCATATATTACAGAACAGTTCAGCTATTTTTACAAATACATTGAAACCACAAAAGTGTCGATATTTAGCATGAAATTCACAATACAAGTTCCGATTGTCCCAAATGTTGAAAAACTTCAGGCTTTGTTTGTTTTCTATGAAAACGGCAACCATATTAATTTTCAGAAACAAGCATTTAATTTTTCATCCTTTGTGTACACGCTCCAACGTTTTTTTATTACATCCCGATTTATAAAATAGAAAACAAAACAGCGAGAGCTTTTAAGGATACCAATCAAATTCTTCATTGTGTTTTGTTTATTACTGAAGTATTTTTAATTTATTGAAGCAAATTGGATCAATGACTATGAAGCCTTAGATTTATGTAGATAATTCTTTATGCGTATATCGTTTACCAAATTACAATCGATTGATAGTTGTAAACCATTGTTTGAGGAACTTAATTTGCTCACTCTACCGTCAATGTACATATATGAAATGGGAGTGTTTGTTCACTCCAACTTGCATTTATTTGAAAAACTGCGCTCTCGCCGTTATCAGAATACCATTCATGTTACCTCTCATAAAACCGCATTTTTCAGCAAAAGTGTGCTAGGTATGGCCCTAAAAATATATTATAGTATACCAGCAGCTATCAGAAATAAAGAGTGTCTGGGATCCTTTAAGAGGTCTCTGTTTAAATTTCTATTAGATAGATGTTACTACTCCATCACTGAGTTTACTACTGATAAACAGATGTATGTCGATTCCGACTTGCTAATTAAGCACTTTTGATTTTATTTATTGATTAAGCATGAATGATTTTATTTGTCTAAGATTGTAATGACCTGTTTACTTAACTGACATATTTATAATTGAATTATTTGTTTAATCTAATGACATGCCATCTGAATTGGAACTGTAATTCTAATTGCTTGTTTATGTAAATTTTTGTACGCCATATATTGGCAAAACATAGCGCATATATATTAGACAATGTACCATCTGTAACCATACCTATGTTCAACAAAATAAATGATTGATTGATTGATTGATATGCATAAATAATTCCTTTCATAAATATATCTCTAAACAATGATATAGGTATGTGTATCCCATATTTCAGAATTGACGTCAGCATGATTTCTTTCCCTCCTTTTTTTATTAGTTTGTATAAGTACCCCGGCTATGTAATTTAATAGTCAGTACCTGGATGACCTGAAACCTAGCTAGATTGATTTATCGCCCCCAAAACCCCCTGCATACTAAATTTCATGAAAATCGTTAGAGCCGTTTCCAAGATTCAGATTACATAAATACAAATATACAAGAATTGCTCGTTTAAAGGTATTATTTATTTTATACTTTATTGTACACCTCATTATATATACTTAGATAGATAAGACGTTAACATGGTAATAGGGATGCTAAAAAAATATGATTCTATTTAGTCCGTCAGTTTGATTATCGTATTTTTTATTTTATCAAATCAATAAAAGATTACGAAAATAAAACGCATCAAAGATAAGGAGTGGGGGCTTGTAACGTCACTTCCCAGTAAAAAGTGTACAGGTAAGTGACGTCACACGAGTCTTCAACGCAGTCTATGTATCGTCTTCATTTTTTGTTTACGTGACAAAAGAAAAAATAGGAGACCAATATTTTTTGGAAATCTATCTGACGGATAATTAGATTTTTAGTCAATTGTCCATAAAGCTTTCAACAGCCACTATACTCGTATATTAGCTAGTTATTTGAATAAAAAAATTACTCAATACAGTTAATTAAATCTATTTCCTTCCACAATCCAAACCATGAAAAAAGGCCAACAAAACTTGAGTAATAAAAAAAGATCAGCTATTAAAAACTCAACTCATTGGTTAAGATTTACAACCTTATTCGAAATATTCATTGGACATCCAATACGGCAGATGGGATCGACCTCTTAGTTCATTGAACCGATGTATATTAAGACAATTGAAGGCCTAATGGGCCAAAGGAGGATTATTGGGGTACAACTGGCCCTGTGGGTACGTTAGGACCCCGCAAAGCCTCGGCTTTACATCTGGTTCGGGCACCGTTAATTTTATGAAAATGAGATGTTTAAATTATGTTGTTTAGGTTCACAGCTGTGTACTTAGGAACTGTTCATGGTTTCAGGTTTGTGTGTATGTGTTACCGGAAAATTGCAATCGCAGTAAGTTTTTACAATATCGCGAGAAATTGTTAACTATTTTTTCTTATTGAGACACGGATTTATTGGAAACTATTGAATTTGGATGGGATTTATTGTAATATATCGAGAAATAACAATCTAATAAAGATTTACTAGAATCTTACGGAGTCTATTATTTTCATGTGGACGTTTGCTTTCTCAGCGTATTTTGCTTATTACACAATCGATGTGTTGTGGTGTAGTGCAAACAAGTGTACATAAAATGTGTATGTATATGTATGTAAAAACCGAGCCACAAAAAAAGTCACCACATAAATATGTAATAAGTATTATTCGAGAATCTATTCTTAGATTAATAAGTCTTATTCAGTAGAGTGACTGAATATTACATCTGGTTTTGGCAGTGTTAAATACCTGGAAAGTATTTGAACTAAATTATTACAGGCTTTGGGCCTGAAATAATTTAGTGAGTCTACCTAAAAACGGTCAGGTCACAACGAGGTTACAATTATTCTGTCACAAAAAATCTTTATTCCGAGGAGGGTGTCAGGAGGTGTAGTCTATAGCCGACTTAAGGAAATGGGTATCCAAAAATAGACGATAGACGACGCCTCCTATCAAACTGAGATCGAGTACTTTCGTCAAACTATCACTTTTTTGACGCTTTATCACAAAAAGTCTATTTATAGTAAAAGAAACATTCTAAAAGCGTACAGCTATCTATCCTTTCCAAAACCCGAAACTTCTTTGAAATGCGAAATGTATTTTCCTGAAACATTTGGAATGCATAGCATCCATTCTCTAATAAGAGCTCCGGGGCTGCGTGGAATACGGAAAGCGTTCGGAGCGGTGAGAGCGGTGAGCGGTGGGAGCGATGGGAGCAGACTGACCGACGCGCGCTAATGCAATCGTGAGGTCCACAGCTGTCAAGTATTTAGTTTTCAACGTATGCGATACTGCTGAGGGGTGTGATAGATGGTAAATATTATGAAAGGGTCGAGGGTAGTTTGTTGCGCTGCCTCTTGTTCCTCAGAAACGATGAGGGGCTCTTGTTTTATAGTTCTAAGAGTGTTGATAAAATATAACTACCGTGACTTGTGGTCATTAAATGAGTCCTTACGTTCTGGGCGGAGCGGAATGGAGTGTAAACTCTTACTGACTAAAACCCACCCGTGTCCCTCCAAATGCCCTTTGCGTGCCAGAGCCGCGATAACTCTTTCGAACAAATTCCACAATCCTGGCAGACACTGGCCCTAACAGGCCCCGTCAATTATACTGACATCTCTCGAGGCGCGCGTGGAATGCAACGCGCCGTCGAACCAGGCTTAGTCCTTGTCGGACGCAGGCCCGCGCTTCCCGACGCCCGGGGTGCCTTCTTCTGTTGTGGCGGCTGGGGCGTAAGGTTTCCCTCTCCGTCACGGTCCCGCCTCCTCCTGAAGGAGGTGACTGCTCCCATGCCTCCTCGCTCCGGACCATGGATTGAACCAGGGCCGGACGCGAGAGGTCACCGCCGCCGATCGCTTTGACGAGGACACGGCAGTGCTCCGCCTAAACAAGGAGACCTCCACCGTATGCTCCACCGTGTCCTCCGGGCGATTCACACAGACGGGCGTGTGCTCCCGCCGAATCCGAAACAGGTACAACCGTGTCCGGTCAGTACCTGCGATAGGCGGAAGGTGAACGTGACAACTCCTCAAATGACTTATCGCCACAATAGTGGCGTGCCCAATACCACTGGGTCTAGAAGTATTATAATGCTATGTAGAAAATATTTTGCGCAAGAATTCCTTTATACCGAAAACAAAAAAAGGAATTTTTAAAAATTATCCAAAATCGAAGTTTCGAACTTCGTCGGTTTTGACAATCATTATATGTAGATTCAGTATTGATAAAGAGTATTGAGAAAGATGATGAGGTTGCATAATTATTCTTCTTTATCCAACCTCATGGCTCTTTTACGGCCGGTCTCAATAACGTATACCAACAGTCAAATTAGCTACCAACAGTAGCTGAAACGTCATGTTTGCCTTTCAAACATGGCAACGGGCTGTTAAACTTTAAATAACAAACAAAAGTTTCTTCACAAAAACAATTGCCGGCCTATTATTGTCTTTGGCTACGGATAAAGATTATTGCCACAAGTAACACTAATCACTGAGGGGATTAAATTAAATTGAAAACGGAAAGAAAGGGCATTATCTTCCATTTTCCGATAAAAGTGAACTGGAAGCTCGTTATTTTAAGTTCACTGGGCTTACCTGGCAAGTGGATATTGTGATTTGTGAGGGTTTATTAGTTCTTTTATGAAATTGAATTTAATGATTTCTCTAAATTGATTTAAAATCAAAATGAAAAGCTGTAAACGTAATTTGGAAAATGATACTCAAGACATCATTACGCTCATTTGGAGAAACATAGATTCAAATTTATGTCATTTTTTCCAAGGTGAGTTCAATAAGACACAGTTCTTAGAAAATGTATTAATGTAAAAGAAACAAAAAGACGCCAATCATTTTCCGTCAATTTATCGGTAGACGGCGCTAACGTCGCACTTTATCTATCGCTTTACTCTAAAAAAACAAAGCAGCAGATACGTCGATGTTTTTTTTTAAAATGAGCGATGATAAGTCATTACCTAATTGCGGAATTATATCATAGATTTTAATAAAGATGTCTTCAAGGTATTTTTTTGTAGATACTTATATAATTCTATACAATGAACAAAGCGTATTGATGGTTTCCAAGCAACTGGATTCTTTTCAAAAACCAGAATCCTCATTGTTGGTCGTCGAACCGCCATCGCCAGTCGTCAAGACGACTCCCTTAGCAACTTATTTATAACAACACATTACCGCAAAATGGAAACCTCTGAATATTACATACTTACCTATCTTTTTCCTCTTCTCGCCATAATATATTTAAGAGCAATGCTCATAAAAACTCGAAGCTATACGATCTTTAGGTGTGTATTGCGAATCCATTAAAACTTTCGCAGCATCTCTATGATTTCTCACGAGAGAGCATTTACTAGAGCAAAGTTTTCCAATTTAGGTTAGGCTACCCCCAATTCCCCAATTCCAGTTTCCCGGGGTCACTGCCCTTTGTCAAAAGAGGATTTATTTACAAAGAACTGGTGACGGGACAGAATGTTTATCTTCGCGGTCTTTGCACCAGATATGGACCAATGTTGGATGTTTGGAAATTTTATAAAGGATTATTTAAATTTGGCTTTGAAGTTGGGATGATGTAAATCTTTTAAACGAAGTTTCCGTTATGAAGGGTAATTTATTTAGCACTGGGAGCTGGAGCGATTATATCTTTAACCCGTGCCGTTTTTGGTGTTTATATAATAAAAAAGAAATTTGACGATTTATTGGTTTTTATATTAAGTTTTTCTAGTGGTTGCATTGTCTTTTAAGTATGTAATTATATAGATATTTAACTAAGAAATCAATAATACCAACAAAAATAGTGGTAGAAGACGTAAGTATCTATCCAGAGCTTGGCCCACATTTGGCCCAACACGCTAACACCCTGCCAAACGCTATCGCACAAAACACATACATGGATAACAGGTCATTAAACCCCGAAGGCTGTGAAGTAAAACCGGGGCAGACTGTATTCGCACAGTTTGGTAAAAAATGGCCTCCGCACGCACCAGATTTATTGTGCCGACGCCATTTTAGTTTTCAACGTTACGTGAAAGAGAAAAATCGAGTGTGAAGGGTGCTATATTTTTAAACGGACATTTTTACCGTTTTCTAGGTACACGGGTTGTTATTTACATATTTATCTCATTAGGTAGGTTCCTATTTTAGTTCAGATGTAGGTTTTAAACAAATCTACATTATATGTTAATAGTAAGAGGTGGCGTGGAAGCCTTTGCCCGGCAGATGAACTGTATAACCTACTACTTTTTGGTTAACTCCTTCATTGCTTATCGTAAAACTTTTTTTATTGATATTGACATTTTTGTATGCTCCAAATCAAAATTTAAATGGAATGTTATGAAACTTTTATCTAATAATAATGCTTTAAAATGAATGTATAATAAATCTAATCCTATTTTGTATAATTTTAATTTGTTTAGTGTTTTTTTTTTATGTTTTGTTACTGATTTATTTATTTATTGTGAATGATGTAATAACTTTAATATGTACTGTATGTTTATTAATGCTTTTTGGTGGCACTCATTACCAAATATTTGTTTTTTTAATATGCGGATAATGTAGTGGGCTGCAATATTGTTATATACCTTATGATTTTTGCTATGTTAAAATTTTATATTGTAGCTGTTTATTGTCCCTAAATAAATAAATAAATAAGTAAATACGACGTTTTTTAAGTTTAGTTTAGTAGTCTTCACCATTTTCATACCTATAGGCTTATTTTCAGTGTAAATTTCCAACGAAAGAGGTAACTTAAGTTTTCATCTTGTCCTTTGCATCACTGTGGCATGGCACCATATCACATTACGTTAAATCATATCTTCGCACGTCCACGATGTCGTCGGTGGCATACAACTTATTATTTGTATTATTAGTAGGCACGAATTTGACCACAACCTTACGATTCTTTTTTGACGATGTGGCACGCCTGCCTAGACGTAACCTAGTCATTATTGGTTTCAAGACTCCCAAATTGAAGCTCTCATGAAAAAACTGACTCCGACAGGGAATTCCACTCCTTTGCTGTACGCACAATGAAAGAACTTGAAACACTTTCGTACTTATAAAACGAAAGTTACCTTTTCATTTTCCACTTATTCATATTCGAGTCTAGTTTTTTTTACAAAACGGTTAACGAACAAATAACAAAAAGATACGCCCGCTACTCTATCAAATATGTTTTCAATCAAATTATCCAAAATGCCGGAAGCTCCCATTGTTCGCATTGTCCGCCACTTATTTTTGCAAATATTTATTTGGCTTTGATTGGCCGTGATGAACGAATATCGAACGATATTGCGAATAACTAAATAACCAATCATATTAGTTCGGATTTCAGCTTGATTGGAATATGTTCGCAGTTTGATTAAATGGATTTTCAATATTCTATGAATATGAAGTCACAAATATTTAAATTAACAAAAAAAACGCGCAAGTTTTATAGTGGTCGCATAGGATGTGTCTCACCTTGGTAAAAAGCAACATTAACATTAAAAGCACTAACTGACAGTCAACTCGACCAGTGCGTGTGCTCATTGGTCAAATCAAATAGCACGCGCTTCCTCGGCTTCCTGTTACACACTTCCGTCCCATTTCACGAAATCACTCCCACTGATTGCAGAAAAGCGAGAGAAAAGATGTTTAACATCAATAAGTTAAGTATTTTGTAATTTATTGTTTTTGGATGAGGGACGTATAGAACTGCCCAGTATCCCAGTAAGGAATGCTGCCCTGTACCCAGCAATCAATGATCTGCTTACCCTTATCCCAACTATGTTGGAGTCGGCTTCTAGTCTAACCAGAGCTTCTAGTCTTCAGGTGCAGCTGAATACCAGTATTTTACATGAAGCGGCTGCCTTTCTGACCACCACTACCCAGTACAGGTTCGGTACCCGGTGTTAGATTTATTGGTTGCTGATTACTCATAACGACGATCTTTGAGATCTACAAACGATGGACGTGATCAAATGCTTTCTGGCTCGTAGGAATCTCGATATGTTGAGATGGTGGACCCGTCCACAGATGGACCTCGACCACCTTGAAGATTAACCCGTGGCGCCACGGACACGCGGACCCAGCAGTGTTCAGTTATCCTAAGATTGGAGATAGAAGACTTGCAGTCTATATTTAGATACAGACGACCATTTTAAAATAGACTTAGGCCCATGTTACGTCTGTACGTTACATCGGGCTCGATTCAATCACAAAGTGATACTACACCTACACAAGAACATAGGTACCATCGCATAGTCCACATGTTACCATTATAACCCCATACAAAAAGAATTGGAGCACAAATGTCTTTCTGCCGTGTTTTACCGCCAACGATTCGGTATGATTTATTCATTTGTCCATAAATTCGGTCATAAGCCGGACATATTTATTTTGTATGAAATATCGGTTTTACCCTTGGTCGGTAATGCGATATTTTCTCCCATTGTTATCCCCGTTCGGGCTTGACCCTTGATATTTTCGGCTATTATGTTCCGGCTTTTTTCGCTGGCGCTACGTTTTATGGCCACACTCGAATGTATAAGCGTGGCATACGTATGCGGAAATCTGGAGAGAGCTTCTTCTATTTTCCTTCAATGGAGAGATATAAATAGAGTAAAGCTTTTTGTTAAAGAAGCCTATTCAATGTTTTTAATCTGTATTTCGCTTAGAATATACGTTACTTCGTATTGAATTTCGAAAGCGAGGGGAGATATCTTTTTAATTTGAAAATGTTACCAACATAATTAAAGAATTAACTATGCTTGAGATTTATGTCATGTGATTTCTTTTGCCGCCTATTGGAAGGAAAATTCAACTGTGATTTTTAACCGACTTCAAAAAAAGGAGGAGGTTCTCAATTCGTCGGAACCTTTTTATTTATTTTTATGTGTGTTCCCCGATTACTCGAAGATGGCTGGACCGATTTGGATTTTTATTTTTTTGTTTTGTATCCTGTGTTTTTTTCTTGTTGCACCCAATAAATGTCCCATTAAATTAATAAAGGTCCCATTGGAGACATTGGTCCCATTAGATTTGGTGATAAAAACCCAAACTTAGCTTAATAATCATGACATTTCTAATCTACACTTCTCCTCACTTCAACGTAACAGTGCATTTACGAAAACTTAAGTGCTCACAAACCGGAATTAAGTGCACTCGTTTATAGCCGGGCTACAAGAGACAAACACTAAAGTGCATCACTTACTTCAAACCCGTAAAACTTCGCGGATCTGACACTCAAAACACTGCGGAATTAACAATAAAATACTTCCGGAATCCGGAAATGGCGGAGTTGTCACGGTGGCTGAGCATCTAGGACGATCATAAAAGTTGGGTAGTCGAGAGGTTACACCGGTGTGACAACTTATTTTTTTATAAATTGATAATCATGCTTACTTTTTCTTAAACAAAGATCGTCTTTCAGGAGATATAAATCTGAAAGGTACATTCAAAGTGTGGGGAAAAAATGTGTTTTTACACGCGCTTTATTAACTTGCTTCGTTCGTATTGTGTCTGGTTATAAATTAGTAATCCATTTATAAAGTATTTCCCGGGAATCGATTAAAAAACCTGCAACACAAAGCAATAATATGATGTACTGTGAAATTGATTTGATGATGCAGGCCATCGGAACTCCTTAACTGAAGAAGGTAGCACCATCGTGTTTTGGTCCATCGGATACGATGAAATATTGAATATTGAAAAGCAATATTCAGTACTTTTTAGTTCATTTAAAGCTTGTTTTAAAAGACCATATATTTTTTCACATAGTAGGTATTGGTATACTTATTATGTGAAAAAAAGACAAAAGACACACAAAAGTTTAATTTATTAGGTAATTGTACCTCGCTTTTATTGCGTTATGGACTCATTAAAGGCTCTGCTGTTCAAGAGCCTTTAACAGCTTAAAATAACAACCCTTAACGTCAACAATTCGTTCTATTTCAGGAGTAAGCCGCTTAGTTGTATAGCTCTGACAACTGCGTGTTTTCCCCTTTATAGGCACACAATTTTATGTTCTATCTCTTATAAGGCAGCGTCGAAAATACCCTGACAGAAAAATGTTTTCAGTCGATATATTTTTTCAATTGTACTAAGTGAATGGGCCCACATAATATCCTTGGCTTGGCAAAGCTTTGAGATACACGTGTCAACCGCCATTTAAATTGAAGCCTTATTGTCAATTGACGTCACAGATTGACGTTCTTGATAGCATTAATCACGGATCGGTTAATATCTGACGAGACGGCTTCATAATTATATTGATTTGGTTAAATTGAGTCTAGGCCAGTGTATTGTGTGTGGAATTAATATAAAAATTTGTTTTTGACATTGTTCTCTTTATCATTACCATGCTTATGGCCGGTTCCTGCCAGTTAATTCTGTAAATATGTCAAAGTGAAGGCTTAGGTGAAGTGATCACGAGGTGAGCTGTCAATCCATCTAATCAAGATGGAATGACAGCTCACTTCGTGATCACGTGACATCTTGATTGAATGGATTGGCAGCTCACCTCGTATTCACTTCACCCAAACCTTCACTTCGACATGTTAATAGAATCGACCGACTGGTCCAGATTTGCGGTTTTTACGAAGGTTTTTCCCAATTAAGTTGGTTGAAGTTTGAGACCTGCTTTTTTTCTCGTAGGATAGTCCTTAGCGATGCCTGTTTTCAAGGAATGAAGAAGTCTAGACATCTTAGACTCTTTCCTAATACATTCCACGCTGTTCCTTCTTCTACCATCTAATTAGCGAAAGCATTTTAATAGTTGTCAGTATTTTTCAATAGGATACAATTTAAAAAAAATACAACCGACTTAAAAAAAAAAAAATACTACAAAATTTAAAATAACTTTAATTTCGAAAGTCGGTGTTAAAATACGAAGACAACCAAAAACACCGACTTCCGAAATTAAAGTTATTTTATACTTTGCAGTGTTTTTTTTTTTGTAAAAAAGAGTTTTTATTTATCACTTTTTAGTCGTATCCCATTCTCAAAAAAAAAACACAACCGAATATGGTATTTGACTGCGCACTGTATCGTCTTATTTTTTTGTATACGTCACAAAATAAAAAATACGTATCCAATATTTTTCGATAATTTACCTAACTGACGGACTAAATAGAATCATATTTTTTAACCATCGTGGGTCTCAATAGGCAACATCCCTATTGAGACTCCCCTCCTTTTCTGAAGTCGGTTAAATTCAACAGTACTTACAAAAACTTCTTTAACTATTTCACAATACCCATTTCGCCAGCACTAACTTCCATTTCCACCGACTATTTCTCAAAATTATCCATACCAGAAATAGTTACAAGGAAGCCCCTAAGTGGAAAATACTGTGCCCCGTCGCCATGGAGATTACCGCCATAAATCAGAGAGTGGAACCGCATTCATGCATACATCAGCACTGGATACGTGCCTCCTGGTGTAATGGCTGTGTTCCGCTGTGTTAGGTATAAGTACGGAAGATATTTTTCCTTCTGACTGTGAGGGGAAATCTAATATGGCTGATTTTGTAGTTTTTGTATGGATGCTGTAAGGAAGAGGGGAGTATTTGGTAATACAGATCATTAACTACAGTTCAGTAACTGGCTGAAAGACAACACACGCCCTTAAAATATGCTTAGTAAAGAAGATGGTAGAGTGATGGCACTTTTAAAGACGTCTTTGATGTTTAAACCCTGAGCTCACTTTGATGATCTTTGAAGATAATGATTATGCAAATGACTTTGTCGGTAACAGATTAGAAGTCCCATTCATACGTACAAAACGTTTTGGGAATACTTTTACTATAGTATGCGCCAGATAAATGTGGAATAAAGTATATTGACCTTTCCCTAATAACTGTTCATAGGTACCTGAACAATTAAATATGAATCGTTTTTCATTATTAGACAATGTTAAGGATCACGAGAGATGATGATTCGGGACAGCTTTGTGTCATTAATTCCGTTTTTCAAATTAAAAATGTCAATAATTGTAGGTGGGTCAATGACCGTTATTCCACGATTATCTGGCGCCTACTATAGGTGTACAGCTAAGTAGTAGATTTTCCACAGGAGTTTGAGTGTTAACTTTCTTAACTTTAAGACCGGGTGAAGCAATCATAGGATTGCTTCACCCGGTCTTAAAGTTAAGAGTACTTCTAGGCAAGCGTGCTCCATCTCCGACCACATCATCGCTTTCACGTGATATTGTAATCAAACGCCAGCCAATTGACTGGCCTGTTGGTCGAGTGGTTAGTGACCCTGACTGCTAAACCGGAGGTTGTGGGTTCGATTCCCACCCAGGACAAATCTTTGTGTGATGAGCATGATCACTTGTTCTGTGTCTGGGTGTAATTTGTCTATAATATGTATGTATTTAGAAAATATATAAGTATGTTTATCAGTTGTCTGGTTGCCATAGCACAGGCTCTGCCTAGTTTGGGATCGGATGGCCGTGTGTGAGTTGTCCCAAGATATTATATATTATTATATTATATTATATTAATTATATGAGGCCGTAGGTTATAGCCTAGTTTTCATATGTATTGTTGTGAAGTTTTCATATAATCTTGCGCTGAATCATCTGTTTTCTGATATGCCAACCATCCCTATGGAAACTTGATCTGTCTTTAAAGTTATGAACTTTATTTCTAAGCTTATATTTTGCTTTATCATTCGCGTGATCTTTTGAATAATGTAAAGGGAGAATGGAATAGTACGATTGTACGACACAATTTTATTGTTTGTCGGGCCTTTGTTGTAACTCTACCTTTTGCTGTTCGAAGGGAGATAAGATTATCTTGTCCCTAATATGTATGTATACACAAAAAAGACTTATACATGAATTTTTCAAGTGTGCGTGGATGGCAAAATCCGAAATTATGAGGAATGACGAAAAATTCTCAAAGGAGTCTCAGACCCGATTTTAATGAAAATTAAAATTGCAAGATTGGATTTTTGAAAAATGGAACCCGTTGAATAACAAAACACCCTCGCACACAGCCTATATTATAACAACATACGAAAGTATCCCTAATAAGGATCAAATTCTGGGCAGTAATAACACATGGTAAATTGGCAAACTCAAGGAAAGAGCTAGTTTTTACCAAAATACTTCAATTATTTCTTACGTTACCTACCTGAAAAAATATTTCAATAATCTAATGATGCAGTTTTAGTTTTCATCAAAATTGGATCCGAGACTACTTTGAGTATTTTTCGTTATTCCCCATAGTTTCGGATTTGGCAATCCACGCACACTTGAAAAATTCACGCTGTATACGGAATATAATATTACGTGGAAAAGAAAACCTATTTTGATGATTGGCGTAGTTGCTGAGACAGGACTGACAGCGTACAAGACGCGATACGTGTCTGTGATTCAATTTCCGCATCGAAATAGCGTTCAGGTATGACTATCTGTACGCCCGATAGTTGTTTTTCTTGATATGTCGGTCTCTTTATGAGCATGTTAAATGTTTAAAATACGCAAAACCACAAATAATATTGGACGTTTTTTTTTTAATTATGGGAAATCATCAAATGACTTCTTCCGCTGTGGGTTGAGCGGAAGGGCGTGTCAGACTCTTACTGACTAAAACCCGTCTGTGTTCCTTCTAAAGCCCTTTGCGTTCCAGGGCCGCGGTGACTCTTTCGAACAAATTCCGCAACCCTGGCAGGCTCTGGCCCTGGCGGGCCCTGTCTTCTATGCTGACATCTCTTTGAAGCACGTGAAACACAACGCGCCACATATAGGACGTATAGACTGAGATCCTAGAGCTGCCAGACCTCCCTTGTTTTCTCACTTACAAAATGTGTGGGATAGAGTAGTGTTAGTATGTACTTTTAACATACGCATACCTGCTTCTAGCAACAGCTTTGGGATCTCGGTCCAGTATTGTGATGGGCTCAATTCATTTACTTATGATGCCGGCACCACAATATCGTAGGTACGACATTTGAAATCGTGGTAGGCACTTGTCATTTCCTCATTATAAGTTTATTTAAGTAGTTGAATAACATTATCAACTTTGTATTGATTAGCACTTCAGGTACTTAATTACGTGCAAGGGTTGCGGTATAGATCGAAAGAGTTACTGTGGCCCTGGAATGCAATTGAAGGAACATTGGTGGGTTGTAATCAGTAAGATTCTGACACTCCCTCTCGCTCCGACATTTGAGTCATTTGAAGACTTCCCATGCAAAAAAGGTACTAAGTACGTGTCTACTTTCGTAGCTAAAATGTACCTACGTACTGTAGAACCCAACGTGATGAATATAAATTGTAACCTTTAACTTTTTCCAGAGAGCGATAAGTAGATCCGCTCACTTGAAAACGCGCTTTTATGATGACTCGCATTATTGATGACTTGCTTTTATTATTCAAATGTCGTGAGATGGATTTATATTCTTGTTTCTCGCAGTTTTTGGGAAAATGGCATTGAATGTCGCACTGCTTCCTCATATCGCCGTAAACCAAAAAAAGACCGTCTAGTGAAATATGTTGTTGGGTAAGCTCGCTCCATCGTCGACTTTGTCTCTGTCATCTATGACCTAGACTAGAGTCAAGAGCAAACCCATATTAAATAAAAAAAANATAACATTTTAATACTCCAAGATCTTTCAGAGAAAAATATTTCGACAAATCCTTTTTGACAATGTCAAATGTCAATTCAGATTTAAAGAAGACGATTATATCATCGACAAAAATACCTAATATAACGAGTTCTTCACCAAAAAGTTTCGTATATACGCAAGGCTCAGAAGGAGTTCCTGTAAAACCTATTTTTATAAGCGTTTCGTTTAACTTTTTGTTCCAAGCTCTTGGCGCCTGTTTAAGGCCGTACAAGGATTTACGCAACAAACACACCTTGTTTTCCTTGTCTTTTGCTTTGAAGCCGAGGGGTTGCTCCATAAAAACTTCTTCTTCTAAGTTTCCGTTAAGGAACGCGGTGTCAACGTCTAAGTGTTTCATTCTTAAGCCCATCTCTGCAGCTAATGCAAACAAGGTGCGGAGAGAAGAATGACGAATCACTGGCGCAAAAGTCTCGTCGTAGTCTACGCCTTTAACTTGCTTAAAACCTTTGACGACGAGTCTGGCTTTATATTTAGTGACATTACCATAAGCGTCCTTTTTAAGTTTATAAACCCATTTACATGGTATGACCTTTTTGTTTGGTCTATCTACTAGTTCCCATGTGTGGAGTTTTATCAGAGAGTTGTACTCATCAGCCATCGCATGGTGCCACTTATCAGCATCGTCAGCATGAGTAGCTTCATAATAAGTCGTAGGTTCATTTGCATCATCCGTCGACAAATTATAAGAAAGAAAATCTGGTGGTTTTCTGTTTCTCGTGGGATACCTCCTCTCCTCTTCCAAACTAGGTGGCTCTTCATCGACACTAGGAAGTCTCAGCTCAAAGAATGGTTCTGGTTCTCTCATATTTGCTGATTCTTCTGTACTTTCTACATTTAACTGTGTAGTTGGCTCATCTATAGGATCGGCACTCTCAACACAATCGAAAAATTGACAATCGTTATGTTCAGGTTCCTTATTTTCAAATAACAATATGGAATCTGACTGTACCACAGGCTCAGACTGCCTCTGCTCTTTCAACCCTGTAAAGCAATTTTCAAAAAAGGTTGCATCTCTGGACGTAAACACTTTTCGTAGGTTAGCAGGATTCCTAAATATATAAGTATTTGGATTTTCTGAATAACCGACAAAAATCGCTTCCTTTGCCTTTACGTCTAACTTTTTCCTTTGACATGAAGGTATATGTACAAGTGCTCTGCATCCAAACACTTTCAAATGACTGAGGTCATTTCTACAACCACACCACCTGTCCTCGGGAATTTGACCACCTAAGGCTCTGTGAGGAGACCTATTTTTCAGGTATACGGCAACTTGGAAAGCATCTTCCCAGAATGCTTTAGGTAGTGAGCTTTCTGCTAACAACGTCCTCGCCTTCTCTGTAATTGAGCGGTGGGTACGTTCAGCTACTCCCACTTGTTGAGAGCTGTACGGCGCCGTCGTTTGATGTTGGATACCTTTAGAGGCAAGATAATCATCGAATTCCCTATTAACGAACTCTTTACCGCCGTCAGTTCTAACTGCTTTAATTTTCTTATCTAATTGATTTTCAACAAAGGTTTGGAAAATATTAAATTTATTTTTAACCTCTGTCTTGGAAGAAATAAAGTAAGCAAATACCTTCCTTGTATAATCATCAACAATAGTTAACATAAACCTATTCCCCTGAAAAGAGGTTGTAGACACAGGTCCCAATAAATCCATATGTATCAGTTCTAAAGGAGAAGTAGCTCTGTTATATGCTACCTTCTTAAAAGGTTTCCTTGCCTGTTTTCCTTCCACACAAGCGATGCAACTGCTTTTATCTACTACACTAAACTTTACACCTACCTCGTGATTCTTCAGTTGGGTCATGCCTATACGACACAAGTGTCCTAACCTCTTGTGCCAGAGTTTGTAACTAATATTCTGACAGTCAGAGTGCACATCCTGCGTCAAATGATTACTTGCCACATCTTCGGGAACATTAACAGTACCATCTACAACGTACAGTCCACCACAGGGCGAGGCATGAAGTACCGAATCACCTGTAAAATGAAAATGATTAGATTTATAAAAGTTACATCCATTTTTATCAAAAATACAAACAAAACCCTTATCAACAGCTTTCTGCACAGACAATAAGTTAGCTTTTAAGTCGGGGACAAAAGCAACATCGCTGATCTTGTTGATTACGTTCTCGGGTGTATTTATTGAAATGTCTCCTATGCCGCAGCATTTAATCTGCTCTCCGTTTGCGACAGTAACACTACCTTTATTCTGTATCGTAATGTTCTGAAGCCAATCTCGTCTAAAACTCATGTGTTTAGTACAACCAGAATCTACGTAAAATACCTCCTTGCTTGAGCAGCCAAAAGTATTGAGAGCTGTAAACGTTATGTTCTTAGCTTTCTCCGTTTTGCCTTTCTCCTTGTTTCTCAGCGGACAGTCAGGTCTCTTATGACCAGGTACTTGACACTCGTAGCAGACTATTCCCTTCTTCTTGGATTTAGGCTTCTTCTTCGCATGAAAGGCGGAATCTATAGATATAGCAGCATCTTTAGACATCTCATTCAGCAGTTTTGTCTTTACTAAGTCAGTAGTCACGTCTATATTACAACTTTCTAGAGCCATAATGAGAGGTTCATATTTCGAAGTGAGCCCTCCCAAAAGTATAGCAGCAATAGACCTATCCTCTATGACAACATCAATATCCGCAAGATCCTGTGCGGTTGATAAAACTGCATAAATGTACAGTTCAATATTTCCGAAATCTGACAGACTCAACCTGTACAGTTTTCGCTCTAAAGCTAGTCTTCTTCCCATTCCCTTATCTTCAAACGCCTGTTGCAAGTATTTCCATGCTTCGGCTGCAGTTTTCGCACATCTAACGTGAGTAATAGCTGCACCGTCAACTGTTAAGCAAATTTTTGCAAGAGCTTTTTCGTCGTTGCGTACCTTGATCGAAGCAGGGGTCGTGTCACCATCCGGATAACCACTAATTGTTACCCACAAGTCTTCGTGTAAAAGGTAATTTCTCATCTTAAACTTCCAAGTAGGATATCCATCTTTATTTCGAAGACAAAATGATGGAATCGAAGATGAATTCGACGTAGAGGGATTAGACTTATTAACACTCGAAGCATCTCCAGTTTCACGTGACATTTCGACTAGTAAAATTTTTAGTCACACAAGAAACTCAACTAATTTTATTACAAATTATATTTTAAACTCTTCCACAGCTTCGTGCTGATAACGTGTTGTGATATTTGGTTGGAATAGTATTAAATATATTATTAGTAAAATAAGAGTTAGAAAAAGATGCTGAATGACAAGAGTGTTTATTTCAAGTAACTAGGCAATACATTAAGAAACAATATATCTATAAAAACAAGTCCGCACAACAGAGGTTATACTTTTCTACAACAGTGTTGCTATCAATTAATTGGTTGCAAAGATAAAGGTTCTTTTATAATAATATAAGGTGAACTACAGACACTTCTTCGTCTTCACAAGAACCGATTTTCCTAAATCCCCACTTGAGCTCGACGCGACCTTCCCAGGAAATAGCGAGAGCTAAGTCTTCGATCCAATGAGGTCAAGGTTGCCAGTGACGGATTTCCCAGCAAATTAACGACGACTTGCCGAGATCCGCTGAGATAGCTCCAGATCTGTCACCTGACTACAGATCCGGGACTGAGATCCGGCTAATGAATTCCAACGATTTACCTCCGGCCCGCGAAGGAATTAATCTCATCTTCAAATCCCACTGTTACTTTCTTCTCAAGAGTTTTTACTTAGGGATTATGCGTTCTTGGGACGCTGAAAAAAAATAAAATTTTGGTGTTTATTTAATTGTGTATTAGCAAAATGGGTTCGTTTCCCCGTGGGGTTTCAATTGAGGAATATTATGTAATGAATTGAGTATTGGAGTGTTTTTCTGTGTTCGGATTAGAAATTTTCATTTGAAGTTGTTTTTTTTATTGATTCTAGCGACACATGGATATAATAAATGACTGGTGTCATTTCCAGTAGGTACTGTTTGCTCACAAGTTAACTCTTCTGAGTTAAGTCTTGTGATACCATAGCCATTTCGATGGAAAATACTTTATTTTAAATATCGATTACTTAGCTATTCAGTTAGTATAGACTATTTTCAAGTAGGCGAGTCTATTCGCGTCTTTATTATGTAAATAAAACGTGGGCAGATAATACTTTTGTGTCAGTGAGACCTGACCTCTTTACAATTTTGGGTGGAGGGCCCACAAAGGTCTGTCTGATCAAAGCTGTGACCTTTCACAGATATACTTCTTTTAAATATATAATTTTTAAGATATTAAATGGCTGCTCTGACCTTTTGAAAGATAAACCATTTTGCATAGTTTAGGAGATAGCTGAATAAATCTTGCATTCATTTAGTTCTTCTAATATTTTAATGGTGTAAGTCTTGATGTTTTATAATCATTCATGGCTCAACGGCTGAATGGATTTGGATGAAATTTGACCCATGGGCATCTAGGCCATGCACGACCTTAATTAAGACCAAGTATTCCTTTTTATCTCGGTAGTATTATCCCATGGGACATTTTTCGACTTTAAAACCTTGTTATTGCTAATAAATAACTTATATCAATTTAGTACTTTTATAAAGTCTACCCATTTATAGAAGGAATTGTTAATTACTCAGCAAAACATTAAATATTCGCTTTAGTTTCTAGTTAACAAGCTGCCTGTCATGTCTTTGACCTGTACAAAGTGGAGAAGTTTGCTGGACGTCTGACCTCGTTAGGTTGTCGGTAAGGCTATGAAATATAAAGCTAACTGACGCTTACACGGGAGTGAAGATACTAATCCGAGCTAACCCATGGGAGGGTAACAACTTCATTTTAGAGTTAGGTAATCTAGATGAACTGAGATAAGTGGGAATGAACTCTACTAATTGCTTTAATTGCATCATCCCATTGATGATGATTTTCCTTGACAAGAAATGAGGCAGGCGCCGACTGCTGGCCTCGTGGTGGACAACCGTTGCCAAGTGTTGGATCGGGTTCAGGTGACCAAACAGACAACCCAGACTAATTTGGAGGAGGACTGATCACAAGTAAAGGGAAAAAGCTTGGAAGACGAAGAAGATATTCAACAGATACACCTACATAGTCACAGTATGTGGACATAAACATACGTCCACTTGCGACCCACACTCAAATGCTACAATCGCTAAACAAACGGTTTCACTACTGTCCAAGTAATACAAAATGGCCGCCGCGCGCCGCCACTGTATCACGCTGGTTGGCGGGTATTGCCTCTTTACGTCCCGATAAATGTCGGTAGTTCGGAAATAGAAATGTGACGAGATCGGTGTCGCTAGAAAATGTCGTTGGAAGTTAACTTGATTTAGTTTATTTGATAAAATGGTGTTTTGCTTGTTGAATTGAATTGTGAATGGCTGTGAAATATTTTTAAAAAGTTAGTGGTCCTACTTTTGGTTTGTACTTGTCGATATCTACAGCGTGTCACGGCAAGGTGTATATTGTATATATATTTAAAAAACTGATTCTGTTCATGTTTGAACATTTAACAACATTGAACAAGTTTCTTCTGAGAGTCATAGTGAATTTGCACGAGCCAATAATGCTTATACAGCGAATTGTCCAATACATTACGCTAGTCGTAACAAAACTGCTATCACGAGCGAACGGGACAATTATTACTAATAACAAATACATAACGTGTGACTCAGATGCCAAACATACTCGTAGATAGAAACATTTAAGTCTTCTTCTCATTAAACTATTACAACTAAATAGTGTTAATAGTGAGACTTATTTACCTACAACAACTACCAACAATTGGAGTATCGTCAACGACGAAAACCCCAAACAGAATTCCCAAAAAAAAACAAATAATGTATTTCCCATACTATTTCGACCAGCTGCTGATAACTTTTTATGGAGACATTATTTTGTTTTGGGAATTGACTATGACTCCCTTGAAGAAACTTGTTCATCTACATTGGCAGAAATATCTCTTCAACTCTCTCTAACACTTGTTCAGTTAGTCCTTATAAGTATGTTTAAAGGTTCATATCATAAAGAATGGTGGATAAACTACATCTAATATAATTTCTTTATTCCTTTTAAACGTTCAAATAACAAATCAGAAACATCTTCACTCATCTCGTACATAAAGAAGGTTAAAGTACTCCTGGAATAAGAAATTGTGCTAGATCGACAATGAAGGTGCCATTAAAATAACCATAACGAACAAATAGGGACAAATATCAGCTACATTGTCGATAAACAAAAAGCTTTCATCGATTCCCTCTATTAATTAGAGTCATTAATCACTTTGTCTATAACAGAGAGCATCAATATTCATTATCTGATCAGACTAATTTGTTCTACTGAATATTAATCGAACAGTATCATAATCCTTCCAATTTATTGTTGGGTTACTGTAGCGTTTGATAGCTGAAACCTTAAAAAAGCATGTAAACATCAAGCATAAAAAGGAGCATGTTTTTTTAAGGATGGGATATCATCAAATGACTTCTTCCGCTCTGGGTGAAGCGGGAGGGTGTGTCAGACTCTTACTGACTAAAACCCATCCGTGTTCCTTCTAAAGCCCTTTGCGTTCCAGGGCCGCGGTGACTCTTTCGAACAAATTCCGCAACCCTGGCAGGCTCTGATAAAAAAAAAAGTAGCATGCATTCAAGAAAATATACATAACGTCTAGTATCCGTGGAAAATCTCAAACTGGCACCATGATTTGGCTGAACAAGCTCGCCACACTATTTCCGACCACTGCAACTTCTTAGAGCCAGAATCAATAGTAGCAACAACCAGAAAAAACGGGGTGTCAATGATGTTCAACGAGTCCCAGAGAAACGATTCAACTGTCTTGGATTCCACAACGAAATTAAACTGAAAAGAACAGATGGAGGGTAAGAAAAAAGAATGAAATGGCTATGATCATTGATTGATGGTAGATCATATTGAAATTATTTATTTCATTGTTAAACCCCCTAAGACCTCCACGGTGAATTGAAAACTCACGTGAAATTATAAAGTTACCGATTCGTAACAGAGGCCACAAAAGGTTAGTCCCACTGAGGTTCCTTCAACTTTCTGAAAACCATAACCTTAACTTTCCACCGTTCCCACATCATTAATTCTACTCACACAAATCATTATAATCCTATCAACACATATACGTCTTCATTTATATATAATACGTTTTAATCAGATTCTGTGTGACACAAACTTGAGACTTGAGTTACACGCTCCAACTTAAGGTGAATACATCAAAGACTTTAACAAATTAAACCGGACTTTTAGCAAGTCCTTAAAAGTTCCGCGAATCTACAAAGAATGTTCTAGACGGGAAAGGGTTTCAAATTAAAAATGGCGGACGCTAAATTGTTAAGTGGAGTACCCCAAAGATGTTTAATAAACATTTATTCTTACCAACATCTTGCAATAAACAAGAAAGTAGTCAAAATATTTGTTTAGAAAAGTTTTCTTTACATAAGGTAAATATTTTCAGCGTTTTGCATAATTTCACATTTTTGTGGTTTTTCTTGTGGAGTTTTTGGACGGCGGCTTTGAGTGGAAGTTTGTGAAATGTTTACATTATCATTAATAAAACAAGTGAAAACAACTTCAAGGTTGCAAAATCTGAAGCTATAACGGGAATAGTTAGTCATACCTGTTGAATACATCCGTTCATAACTCCAAAACCGTATTTATTTACGAATCCTAGGTTACATTTTATTTACCAAACGCAAAACATTTCCCCGTCTACTTTCAAATCACATTTGATCCGTCACACCTCAGTTCCCCTGACAGTTAAACACATTTATTTCAATACAGAGTAGACGTCTCCTTAACACTGTATCCGACGAGAGTCGATCGATTATACGGGGTGATATGGGGGCGAGGGAAATACCCTCAGGGGTTGAAAAGGGGGGTGAAAGGGGGATGAATATCTGCTGCTTTACAGGCGCGAGCGTCCACGGTGCGAGCGATAAAATGCTCCGAGCCCCGTCTGCTAGCACCAATACGTGGGGATGACTGTAAACAGAGGTACTATAGGAGCAGGGTTTATTTTTAGCGATGAAAAGAAATTTCTTTAGAATGTATTTTTTTAATCGGTGCTCGTTAGGGAAATACAGATACGTTTCGGATGTTTGTGCTGTCTTCTGAAGTGATGGTTTTTTATGCTTTTGGATGAATGGATTCGGGATTTTCATTCATTTTTGTAGTAATATAAAATCACCCCTGTATTTACCGAAGAGTTAGGTTGAGGTGCGTACTGAAAAGGTAAAGTATATTCACATTTCTCCAGTTAATTTAAATTCACATGTAGGTAGGTACCAAATATATATATTTCCGGCAATCAGACAAAAATGGAGTCTTCAGTATCCAGAATTATGCTATGTACAGGTTGTTAAACTATTCTCCCTTTTATGCATAACGACATAGTGCACATGAACCGTAAGCAAATCCATTCACTGGCTTGAAAATCCCAGTCAGGAAAGGTATTTCCCCAAAATTCGATACAAGAATATTCAACCGTCCAAAAAGCCAGACATTAAAAGACTGAATGCTAAAACAGGTTGGCCAACAAAAGGACTCAGACCGGAACATCCGGTAAGCGTACAACAGCTGGTCACATTACTGTAGGACTAAAGCCTGTCGAGATCGCGGCGGTAAATACGAGAAACCTTTTCGCTATTTAATGTCATGCCTTTATAAGCGGAAAAATGATCGCAAATTGATTAATGGATTTTTGTAATGGGTTTGTAAACAGTTTGATATATGTATATACTGTCTGTAGGTGTAACTATGGTGAATTATATCAGACTTTTTATTTACTTACATACGCGTTTGTGCCAAATTTATACAACCATGCAATAAGACTCTTAAAATAAAAAAATCCCTGGTTTCACCCTCTTTCAGTTGAGTTCCAAAAATCCTTTCTTAGCGGATGCTAGTTATAAAATTAACATAATTCCCAATTTCAGCTTTCTAGACGTACTAGTATTCATTCAGGACAAAAAAATAGGCATTGATAAATAGAATACATGAAGGTATGTATAATTGTATATACTTATATAATAACTGGCAGACAAAAATACAGTTTAATCTACTGAAGATCGAAGCATGGTACTTTGAAAACAACCTTAAAGAATAAAGAGTGTATCAGCACAGTAGTGCTTACTACTGTGCTGATTGCCCAATCCAACAGAGATGTTTAAACAATGAACATCATATTGCGACGTTAGATGTCGGCAAACCAGCGCAAGGGTTTGCCGATCTGCCAGGGTTGCGGAATTTGTTCGAAAGAGTCACCGTGGCCCTGGAACGCAAAGGGCTTTAAAAGGAACACGGACGGGTTTTAGTCAGTAAGTCTGACACGCCCTTCCGCTCCACCCAGAGCGGAAGAAGTCATTTGATGAATTCCCATCCTTAAAAAAAAAGGTTTGCCGATGGTAAGATGACAGGAATGATGGTGACGTGTCTGGCTCGCTTATTGTTTTTTTTTTTTTGACATGTGATGTTATTCTGTAGCTACTTGACTGTGATTATTATATTAATTATGATTATGTTTGAGGTTATGGTGATTTTCATTTGATTTTTATTATTTTATTTTGATTTTGTTGTTATTTGATTCGTGTTTTTTTGGATTTTGTTTTAATTTTATTTATTTTGTGTTATGGATTAGTCAATCTGAAATAAACGTTTAACTACGAAAAATTAAAACGGTTTATGAACTTTCGTATACAAACGAAGCCACGAGAAACAGCAAGTCTCTCAAATAAAATGGCCGACAGTCCGACGTTCCACAGCGTTTGTTTTGTTATCAAATAAACTTTCGGATATTTTCGTCAAAAGGTCGGCACAGGATTAAAATTAGTGGTCTGAGGGTAATATCAGTTGTGAAAATTAATAAAGTTGTCCATACTGAAAATATTAAAGCTGTGGCTTTTATTGAAGCGTCGTAGTTAAAGCTTTTATTTTACGATGTCCATTATCTTTAGTTAAGAAAAGTTTACCGGCAGCTCAGCAACGAGTTCGGAAGTTAACATTTTGGGAATACAATGACAATGAATTAGGGAGAATTAATGAGTACAACTTATAAAATAAAATCATGTCTTTCAGCATGGGTATGGTATCAGCAATAACGATTGTTTAAAGTCCAAAATCTCTGGGGTTGGCCACGTGACTTCACTTTTTGAATGACCTAGACTCTATCAAGAGCAAACCCACCACAAAAAAAAACACTTTGTCCGGCCCAGAAGGCACTTCTCGTAGGTTTTAGGAAGCGTTCTTATTCGCTTCGTAGTCATAAATTATCAAAAACAACTCTAATAGGGTATTTGACTGGTTTTTTTTACATTTTATGAAAATCTCAAAAAAGGCGGCGTTGCCAGCTTTTTAAAATCTATAATAAACAGAGACAGCACTAATTGCGAGTGACGTCACTCACAAGCCCCGCCATATTAAATTGAAGCCATCCAGTACATATTACACTTCCCTGTTTTCGACCATTTATATTTATTTTTTTACAAATCGTAATGTTTTAATATCATCTATCAAATAAGTATTTATTCATTTAGATTTTCATACTAGTCAAATACATGTGTTTGATTTGTATGAAAAATCTACAATTTGATAAGTATTTGACATTTATTGTCGCTGAGACGATATGGCCACGTCACAGATGACACGACTTGAATTGTAACGCTTTTTCAGGGCCTGAAGTCTCGACTTACTGATCGCCTAACGACCGAATTCGGTCGATAAGTCGTAACGATTTGAAAATACCGATATTTGATAGTATCTACATCCAAAACAAGTTTTTTATATACGTTAATGATAAAATTTACTTTGAAATTACAATCAGACAAACATAATATAACTATATACTATCTTAAAACTATTAACATCTACTAAACCTAAGTATGTACATATACAAAAACAAAGTACACTCAGGCGTCAAAGTATTCCTCCGCATCGCTGTCATCCAGAAACGTGCCCAGAAGACTGGCAGCATTGCCACGTTGAATGGCAATGCTAATTCTTTGAGCAAAGAACGAGCCAGCCCTCTGGTCACGCAAAGTGTGGATCAGTCGGCGAGATATGTCCTTGAAAAGAAGACGCGCACTCGGACCCCATGATCCAAGCGTTTCGACCCCAAACAGCTCAAAACTGTAATTCCCAATAAGGTTACAATATTTGCGCCGCTTGAGGGCCTCGGCAGCCGCAGCGGCAGCGCCGGCACAGCCTGCCGTACTTGGAACATGCGATGGCGCAAGAGTGTCGACACACGTTGCGTCCCACACCAGAGGCCTACCCACCTTCCACGGCACCAACGTCATACCATCTGGTCTTTTCCCATCGTCCCGTACCAAGCCGCTAGGTTCTAATACCGCAGGTACGCCGGCGGTGACAAAAGCCCGACGAATAATATCGTTGATGCTGGCATGGCGTGCTATGCGGCCTGCGCTCTTGCAGCAGGAAAGACCATGGTGCCCGAGGCTGTCGACAGCTACTCCACAGTGACACCGATGCGGAGCAACACAATGTGCGCCTAAGCGCAAACAGATAGCGAGCCGAAATGATGCGTCATCCATCATAGTGCCTATGGTGAAAGACGGAAGTGCTTGTAGCCACAAACCCGACTCCCATTCTCCCACAGCCAGCAGACGTGCACGCTCAGCAGTATTCGATGACGTATGAAACAAGTTATTCCGTGAAATACTGCAGAGCGGCACATCCCATCGTCTCTGGGAGGACAGGTTGTCGGGTAAATCCGTGTTGGGACAAGCCATTTTCCAAGCGCNGAGCCGAAATGATGCGTCATCCATCATAGTGCCTATGGTGAAAAACGGAAGTGCTTGTACCACAAACCCGACTCCCATTCTCCTTCAAAGCAAGTGAATGTCATCGCTAGCTAATGTCAAATTTTGTGAACCTAGCGCCAAATGTTGACAGCCTGCTAAGCGTACGATAATATTCGGTGGTCATGACAATGGTACTGTTCGATAGAAATTACCGAAATCGCTATCAATTTCGAGACTTCAGGCCCAATACGTGAACGGATTACACACACTTCACGCAAACTCATATTGATATGACATCATAAAGGGTACAAATAGGGCAATTCTTTGCCCAATGAAGTATCAGGACCAGTACAGGCAGACAAATCAAAGATTTGTTTCTATACATTCACATTAACTTCTATACACAAACACACGTCTATTTCAGACACAGTTCACAGGAAGTTCAGCAAACACAAACTATGAACGTGTAGCTCTGTTTGCCTTCCATGTGTATGTGAATATCGTTAGACGTATTCCAGAGATGATTATGTCGGACGAATAGGCAGATGCAGTGAGTTGTACTTTAAATTAAAGTTATTCATGGTTGTATTTCGATTGTGTGATAAGTAATACGATTACTTGGTGAAGGGAATACGCTACTGTTATTTGGCTTGTAGTACGCACATTCTGATGACATGATTTTGATAGTTGCTATTTTGCGTAAAGTAGAGTAAGGTTCCGCACTTCCTTTCGGGCCATTGTGCGTAGGTGCCCTGGCTAAGTTAGCCAGCCTAGCTCCGCCCAGAAGCACAGAAGTTTCCTGAGTGCTTCACAGGCTTCGCGCAGCGACCTCACCGTTCCAAGAATTTGTTCACGTTGGGTAGCCACGGCCTCGCAAGCACGGCGGCTGTGTCTTCGGCATCAAAGCAGTCCCTGCAGAGTGGGCTGTTCGTGGCGCCTAGGTTAAAAAGATGTTTGTTTGCGTATAAAATGCAAAGTCTAGCGAATGCGATTGTTGAAATGACAAAATGTAAGGGATAGATCACGAGACATTTGGACAGCGTTTGTCAACACCAACATTTTCGATGTTATGACAATCGCCTTCGCCACGCTACCGCTGACAGAATGTAATTATCTAGAGCCTCACAGGTCCTGAAAATTTTATTTCAACTGGCTAATTACTTATTATGTTCCCGCTTGATTAATTATTTTATGTGATAGACTGTGATAGGTAATACTATAAGTTTCGCCAAGGGAATATGCAACTTTTATCTGGGCATGTAGAACTTAGTAAAACCGATTTCTACAGTTTCCATGTTGTGCGAAATTGCAAAGTGTCATCTAAAGTTTACTTTTGGGTATTTAGGTACCTTAATAAAGCTGTGGTTATGGCCGAAATCGGCTAAATGCCATCATTATCATTTAATAAAAGAGCCAACGGCACTAATTTCAAAATTAGCATAACTTTTTATGGGCAATTGTGTTTGTCGGCAAACTCTGACCACATGGTATGATATCTATAGAGTAATAGAGGAAAACCAAAAGAAAGTTGAATTATTGAGACCGGCCGTAAGACGACGATAGCAAATTTTAGACGGATAGTATTTTAAACAATCTAAAGTTTCCTGTCACAACGTTATGGAAACGCTCTACAGTTCTTTTCTTTTGATCTACCTATCTATGGTAAGTGCAAAGCCCTCCCAAAGATGGATCAAAAGTAAAGATTGAAATTCCCATATATCATAATGTTATTGGAACGCAAACATGACGTGTCAGCTACTGAAGGTAGCTAATTTGACAGTTGGTCAAAGATAGATACTTTGTTGAGACCGACCTCGACCGACTCATCAGTAAACACTTTGTGTCATCAAAGAAAATACATTATTTAATCAAATTAATACATATTGTTTCCAATTACTCGACAATTTGATTATGAAAATGAGTACGTTCATTTGCAGCATACAATGTAATTACCGTTTAATGAGAATGTTAATTATCTGTTTGTGAAAGCACGAAATTATTTCGGGAGTCATTAGTTTTCGCTTGTTTATACAAAATACTAGGATATCCAGAAACTAAATACCGCACCGAATATTTTATAGAATATAGGGTAGTTTGAAAATCAAATCACGCTCGAAAACCAATTTCGGATATTGTCAACAGAATTTCAATAATAGTTGAAACTGTACACCGTTTAAGCTTCAAATAATTGCAATTAAAATCGGCTTATACTTCGGATAAATTCGTTTCGAAAATAGAATCTATTGTTTCCATAACAACAGTAAAGATGGAGCTATATTGAAGCACTTCGGAGTCTGGGTACTGTTGTTAAGAGCGAGGCTAGTAAGTGCTCGCTCGAATCGGCCGCGATTGCACCGTCATGTAACGATGTTATCCCGCCTCTTTTGTGAAGACATGGCGCTCTTTGTGAGAGATGTTCGGAGTTTTCTATGGATTGACGACTGAATAATACAGATGGAACAGAATAGAAAGATTTGTTTGTTGTTCGAATGGAGTTATTGAATTGAGTTGATTTGATTGTTATGAAAGTTTCATTCAGGATAGTTTTGTTTAAGGGCACATGCAAGGATTAAACCCGGAAAAATCTACCACATAAATTCTGTCCATCATAATAATTCTATGTCGAAAATAAATCAGTGTTGTTTGTCAGTTAAAGATGTTACAATTTAGGTTCTATTTTTAGTATCGGTATGCATGTGTCTGTCTATAAATGTGCCAATTTCAGTATTCATTGACAATAATCCAAGCTGATAGCCAAGTTAATAACGAAGTAAGTCGTCAGTGTAGTCGCTTTGTATGCCAGTCGAGGAGGCTTCACTCAGCCATGCTGACTGGCATATTGATGAGTTCGAGAGAACAGTTGTCAGTTTGTAGTTCGAGCACACGTGAAAAATGGAGAACATACGCGTTTGTATTTCTTTCTTCATTTTCTTTTTTTGAATTTTCTGATAAAAAGAAAACGTGACCGGGCAGCTGTGAAATATTGTAACTTCTGATCTGGGCACCAAAAAGCGGGATAATGTTTAGTGGTAAGTATTCATTAACAAAATTGGTGAGACAAAATTCAGGTTAGTAAATCAGAGGAAAAAAATTGGGGCAACATAAATATCAGCTAAGGCCATAATTCATACACTAAGAGCTAAGTAACCATGTCGTAAAGGTATCATTAGGTCTGCAGACTTCAAGACAGTCCCACATCAGTTTTGGGTTAAGTTATCGTTAACTTAATCACTAAAAACCTTCAGAAGACTTGGATAGAGGTCAGAGCAGTTGTTGCGGTTCTTGTACCACGTGTTTACTTCAGATACTGTACTGAAGGTTATAAGTACAGAATACCTCAATGTTAAAACAGCAAATAAGTTCAAATATATTCAATATGTAAATTACGATGAGCCTAATTCAGCACATTATGAAAATTGGATTCTGTGTTCAGAGTTCATTTTTGGCGAAGTTTACAGTCTGGTGAGTTAGTTAAAAATACGTATTTTTGCAAATAATAAATTGTATAACCTTCAGATGCTCTTCAAGATACAAATCACCTAACATAGGACCATTAAATAGACTTTGTGAACACTTGTCGACAGACTTTCGAGATTCTCATTACCTTTAATGGCTGTCAAAGATCTACAAATAATAGCTGAGACAGCTTTCCGAGGCACGTAAGGGTCTACAAACTAACCTTGGCAACCACAAATTAACCTTGGATTGATTCGTGGATTCATTACTGACTTTTAGATTATTACTGAGCAAGCGAAATAATTCCTAGCCTTTTCAACAACCCCATAACTGGGTAGCACGATATTCCTGGGCTGTTTGGAAAGATTTGTGTTAGATTTTCTGGCATCTGACTGCCACGTAACGAAAGCCAAACATCTAAAAAAAAACAACGGGTTGCACTCCGGGAGTGCCGGCAGAAGTGTAAACTTGAACATTAACGTTGTGCATTTTTGATATTTTGGAATGGTTAGGGAATAATTTCGTTCGAATTGCTTTAATTATCAGTATAAAAGTATTATCTCATATCATGTGGTAAAATACAATATTCAATTATTGCGCTATCGTACGCAAACATGACAATTTATATTACATTAAATATTTAACACTTCAGAACTTTCCCTCCGTCTTACGAATTTTCGATAAGGTCACGTGTCCTGACGCGAGTTTAATATTTTTTACCCATCCCAAAAAGTGCACAACGCCGCTAAAGAAGTTTTCATTTGTAACAGATATCAAGGAAATTGGCATTCATAAAAGCCATCGTATCAGCCGGTGTGACAAAAACCGTATTCAATTTATTCCGTAACGTTGTTTCGTCCTGTAATACAGCTTATTTCAGTCGCTATTATTTAGCTGTCAGCGGCAGGCAGTAACTCAGCCCGCTGAACACATATAAGTCACATTTAGTTAACCGACGCGACCGAACGTTGTACCAAATGGTACACATTATATGGAGGTTTGTTTGTAAGTCACTTCTTTGTGTTGAGCTTCATTTATTTCGTTTATGTGAAGTAAATATTAGGTAATTTGTGATGAAGGTGATTAATGGATACAGAGTTATTTGGGAAATTAGCAGTTATGTGTTGTAACTGTGTTTTTTAACCGACTTCAAGAAGGAGGAGGTTCTTAATTCGTCAGAACCTTTTTTTTATGCATGCTCCCCGATTACTCTAAGATGGCTGAACCGATTTGGATATTGTTTTTTGTTTGAAAGGGTATACTTCCCAGGTGGTCCCATGATCATCAAGTCAGGATCTGATGATGGGATCCTGAAGACATAGAGAAAACTCTTCAAATTTTATAAGCACACTTGAAGCGATTTGGGTAGTTTTTGGAAGAGTACTTTCTCGGAGTGGTCTCATTTCAATTTGGTGAAGATCTGATGAAGAACTTCGGAGATAGGCAACGGAACTCCTCAATAAATGATAGCAAATGGACTGGGATTGCTGAAATCTCATGTCTCTCTATTGTTTACACCAGTTCATAACATAACATCACGCCGGTACGCTGTGAAGAGGTGAACCACTAAAAACTGAAAAAAAAAAACTGTTGAAATTAAAGTTATTTTATACTTTGTAGTGTTTTTTACTTGGAAGTCAGTTGTATTTTTTTGTAAAAAGTTTTTTAATAGCTACGAATTACAACCAAAACAAATAAAATCTGTGAGTTATCTACGACGGCGACTGCGTAGCTGCCCTGCTACGCCGTAGGTCTTTGCTACGGCGTAGCAACTGCGTAGTAGAAGACGCAAGTCCACATACATCCGGGCCGTGACCGGCAAATTCCGGGCCGTAGTTTGTCACAACGTGATCTGAAACGTCTCAGGAAGGGCCGGATACGGACGTGTGTGAACAAATTCATAAAAAATGTAGGCATTGATATGGTTTCGAGCTGTTAACGGACCATGTTCCATTCACCGCCCGGGCAGAGCCCGTATATTCGTGTATTAACCTTAAACGTTACTGTCTTGCCGGTGTAGAAAAACTTACTAGAGCAAGATCCCAGTCCTATTTTTTTTTAAGTACGTATTTTGAACGTACGCGTGTCTGCTATGAATTAAAAGTCAGCCCAATTAAAAAAAAAGAACATAGTCCAAAGCAATTTATTTAACCTGGAACTGATCCAGTAAATCTTTTTATGCACAGTCCTTAACCTTTCAGTCCGATAATGGTGGAACAAGATTATCGCAGCTCCTCGGGAAATCCATTCTTTTTAAACAGGGCTCGTGTATAAAGGCGTTATCAGGTAACAAGATTAATGTTCAGTTCCTCTGCTTTTTAAACTGTTTTAAAAAAGAACTCCTCAAGTGATTTAAGACGTTTTTCCGAAGTTAATATAGTTAGTCACAAAGTCGATTAGCTTAAGTTCATTGAAACAGATTAAAATTAAATCAAATACCTTCTGTAAGAATCTAGACAAAACTGCAATTGATCAGCACGCCAAACTGCAGATTTGCAGCTGACGTGCATTAAATGTACGATGACGTGCAATAAATTGTATTTATTTATTTTCAGCCTGTTCTGTCACACTGCAGGATGTGTACCACATTTCTTCCTTCCATTCATCCCAGCTTTGGGCAAGTGTGGACTAAGCCTGTCGATAGGCGTCGAGCTCGTCCCGCCATCTTCGCCTGGGTCTGCCGCGATATCGCCGGCCGTTTTCTGGGACCCACATTATTGTCGCAGCAGACGTGTCCGGCCCAGTCCCATTTCAGATTGGTGGCTTTTTGGGTGACGTCGTCGATTTGTGTTTTGGAAATATACCAAGTGTAACAGAATAAACGCAATACCGAAAAGGGGTCATTTTACATATCATTATGACAACTTTTACTATGGCACCAATCCCGAAATCGCGAAAAGAAAATCAGCGGTTCAGTACATTTTGTCGAGTTATGCTCACACAAAAGTATGGGACAGTCGGAGTTGGTTTTTAGAGTTCCGTCCGCAAAGGATAAAAACGGGACCCTATTACTAAGACTCCACTGTCCGTCTGTCTATCTGTCTCATAAACCGTGATAGCTAGACAGTTGAAATTTCCACAGATGATGTATTTCTGTGGCCGCTATAACAATAAATAACAAAAAATTATGTAACTTAAAAATTAGGGAGCTCTCATAAAAGAAACGTGTTTTTTTTGGTTTATGGTACGGAACCCTTCGTGTGAGAGTCCGACTTGTTTGGTCCTATAGTAAAAGTTGCTCATAATGATGAGTGCAATGACCCCTTTTCAGGTATTGCGTTTATTCTGTAACACGTTGTATTTAAAATTAAAATTTTCTTATTTGAAAAGTAAAAATACCTTATCGTTGATACAATATTGTCGCCGACTGTCCCGATGCGACCTTTCTGACCGAGGTCTCCTCTACAAGTAACAATTATGTCTATTTTTAGAGCTGAAGAACGAATGTTCGTTGATCGTAATTTAGTTAAGAAATAATTAGCATTCGTTGCTCGATGTGTTTGATTAGATCTTGTGATATACTGAAGTAATAGTTCTAGGTACTTAAGGTGGGTAAGGTAATTAAGTTAACGTAAGATGTATAATTGCTTAATTGATAGTGAGGTGAAAAAATATAAACTTTATAGTTTCTGCCAGCAGGTTCGCCCGCGTGAAAGGAGATAACTCTCCAAAGGGAGCATACTCCTGAGATGATAAGTATTCTATATCGTATCACAGGACATGGTCTACTCTTATGACATGCGAATCCGCCCAGTCATAAGACGTTTATAGGTAACTTTTACCCGCGACTTATAATCTATTATATATATAAAAATTAATCCCTATTTCCCTTAGTCACGGCATCACGCGTGAACAGCTGGACCAATTTCGCTAATTCTTTTTTTGTTGTTTTTGTTATTGTCAGGAGAAGGTTCTTATAAAAAAAAATACATCCGGGCGAAGCCGGGGCGGGCCACTAGTATAAAATAAAATTATTACATCCAATTTAATTTACCGAGAACTTTAATTAAACTCATCCTACAACAAGTATCTGCAGAGAATATTTAAAACATGGATACATTTACAAGCCAATTAGGATAAGTACGCGTAATTTTTATTTCGTTTAAAATATATTTAAAAAAATAATAATATCAGATCTCGACCCCACCACATTATGTAAAACTGTTAACCCCAATGGTAATAGTTCGTGTGTCAAGTTGATTATGATTATAACTTCAAATATTTTTAATTTTGTTTTTGTCTTTTACTAACATAGTTTGTAAGTACTATCACTATGAGTCCTGTTACTCGAATTAAATGATTATTATTATATAACGTACCTACCTATAATCCTTCAATTATAAACAGAGAAGCATTACAAGTTATTGAAATACAAAAAATACTAGTTATAATGATATGAGAACTCTTCAAAATTGGAGTGAACAGGCTTCTTCTGGGTAAGTTCGCTCCTTCGTCGACTTTGTCTCTGTCATCAATGACCTAGACTAGAGTCAAGAGCAAACCCATATTAAATAAAAAAAAACTACTAACACTGTCGTTTAGGGTTTAGTTTAAGTAAAATAAAATTAAGTATGTGGGTATGTCGTTTTGTGGCAATTAAATACTTTTCTTTTTTCTTTTCTTCTCCTTCATGTTGAAGTATTTCAATTAAGTATTTTTTGGTTCGATAAGTTCAGAATGAAACCAAATAATCAACTTGTTGATATAGTGCGTTGTATATTGACCTTTAGTAAGTCTTCACTAGTCTATTTTAAACTGACCTATAACGTGAACTCTCAGGTCGCGACGCCCTTACCTTTCATATCACTCTCTACGTACCTATTTAAGCTTATGTCCAATGAAAGAGAGTTTCGTTTCAAACGAAGCCTTGTTTTTCTTTATCGAGGTGTTTGTACGGGTATTTTGTTTGCGATTTATTTAAATAAAAATATGATTTTAGATAGCTTAGTTGATAGGCTTATTGGAATAAGTTTTAATCTGTCATGGATGGGTTGTTTGGTGAGGGCCTACATAAATATTAGTAGTACTAGATTCTGCCAGTGGCTCCATTCACTTCGAAAATTATACCATGACATAGGAACGAATTATCGGGATAAACGGAAAAGTCACTAATTTTGTTTCCTTATTAATGGTAGGTATAATGCTTGGCGCAAATAAACAATTTTCTTCTTTTTTTTTTTCCCTAATCCAGGTTACACCTTTGTTCCAAACTTCATCGAAACCCGATTAGCCGTTTAGACGGTTGATTTAAAACATCCAAACGAACAGACTCATGAGTATGAGTCTGTTCGTTTGTATATATAATGTGAGTACATTATAACGGCAGCGGGATTTTGGTTTGAGGTTTAATTTCCGACTCACATTTACAAAACAATTCTGATTATTTTATCAAAATAACATTGTCAGTGAAAATGTTTCATGCGGAATTCGTAGAACTGAGTCCAAATAAAGCATTAACTTGGCCATGTTGCATTTATTTCATGAGAGTCTGAATTTCTAAAGTATTTGATTCTAGGAACAGTTGTATGTTATTATCTGCTCAAAACTAAAATGTCTATTATAATAACATGGCCCGACAAGAACATAAGCTTGCTCCATCGTCGACTTTGTCTCTGTCATCTATGACCTAGACTAGAGTCAAGAGCAAACTCAAATCAAATTAAAAAAAAAAAAATTGTTGGTTCAGCCAATTCCATAGAAGAGTAATGAGTGCACTGCAGAGCTGCAATCATTTTATGCCATAAACAAGCAGAGGGCCAATTTTTAACCAACTTTCGCATTCAAATTTCAGTCGCAATCTGTCAAAAAACCTCAATTTCCATACATTTTTAACAAATTGCGACTGACATGCGAATGCAAACGTGAGCGTTGCTTAAAATTTTGTAGCAGGCCACTTACCAGAAAGCCAATTCTAGTGCTTGCTATGATGCTAGATGGAATGACAGCTCACTTCGTAATCACGTGACATCTTGATTATATGGATTGACAGCTCACCTCGTGATGACTTCACCCAAGCCTTCACTTCGACATGTTTACAGAATGGACCGACAGGACCCCGCGACCTTTCCACATTTTGCAGGTACGCGATAGAAATAATCGTTTAAATTGAAAACCTAATAAAACTATACGACGATTTCGTTCTTAAATCAATGCCGTGCTTAGAATTGTTAAAGGTTCACTAGCCCTGACGCTATTAGCTACATTTACCCAGAGATCGTCACATCACGATTACATAGCTAAATACATAGGGTACGTAACGGGTTGAGTCGAGTTTTCCCAATTATTTCGGGTAAAATGATGCTCGGAATTTCGGAGAGCTATTTCGAAATTGCATTTTGTAGTGACAGATTCAATGCTTATCCGTGCGAGATTCTGTCAATTATTTCGTGTGATGGAATTTTTCATGGGCCTCATGCTATGTTGAAACTTTGTATTACTTAGCGTTCTTTGTAAGTACAGGTATTTTAGGCTGAACGCAATGAAAGGGGCTACTGGTCGGTCCCAGACATTCGTTGGGCGCTTAGTTCAGAAAATCATAAAGTTTACGGAACAATTATTTTAATACGGCACGGTTGGCGCAGTGGTTGAGCAATTGAGTTCGCGCTGCGTGTCGCGGGTTCGATTCCCGCACGGAACAAATATTTGTATGGCCTACATAGAGTTTTTTCGGGTCTGGCTGTTTGTTTATGTGACTTTGTATATTTGTAAACGCACCCACAATATCTACAGGTCAAATTTCTAGTGTGGGGAAAGGATTTAAAAAAAAAAAAAAATGTACCTACCCAATGTTTGTGGCGTGGGACTACTCCTAGTACCTTAATATATTATTATGTAAGTACTTTGAAGACATGAAATGACAGCCGCGTACATTAAAGCCGCCGCGCCGTGAGACTAAAGTCGTAAAATTACGTTGCGTTGGGTTTGGAAACGGCTACGCAAAGTACCAAATCCATCTAACGCGTTGATTAGTCTGGAAAAACAACTTATAGAACCGATTTTACTGGTATTAAAATAAAACAAGGCACTTCCGATTACAAATTGGTAGGTACTTCATTGGATTTTTTTACAATTAAAAGGCTCGACTTTGCCCACAATCTCAGCAGATGGTAAGCTATGTTGATTTCACTTAAATCTCTTTTCAAATCCAGTATGTGAACCAGATGTATTATTTACCATCGCTCTTGCAAACTAATCACATGATCTCTAGGAAGACTACATTCCTTTCCGCGCAGTAACTATATGAAAAGATCTAAGGTACAAAGTTCAAAGAAAGATCAGCCAAACACTTAGTTTGCCAGCTTATCGTCTCGATCAACATGCTTAGGTTGTCTCCTTCGGGCTTCCCTTGCAAGATTCGTCTGATATTTACTTTTGTTCTAGATATATTGAGAAGTTTCGTTCACTTTAGATATTGAAGACTATGATAGAGATATGGACGTGAAATAAGCGTGTCAAAAATGGTGACAAACCTATCGTTAACGCAAGATGAACAACATATGTACATCAGAGGAGTGTTATAAAAGAGCTTGGCTAATAAAATAACTTTACTTTTATAAGATAGTTCTTCTTGTTTTGTCTTGTAAGCACAATATTTGAGTTGTTGCGAATCTTACTGCCGATTTTTTTTTAATGTATAGGTGATCATTAAATGACTTCTTCCGCTCTGGGTGGAGCGGAAGGGCGTGTCAGACTCTTACTGACTAAAACTCATCCGTGTTCCTTCTAAAGCCCTTTGCGTTTCAGGGCCGCGGTGACTCTTTCGAACAAATTCCGCTACCCTGGAGAGAGCACACTGGACCTACATTTAAGTATCGCCACTTTCGGAGACAATACACTTTATATTCCGTTTTTGTAATGAACTCTAAACAACAGCAAGAATAAATATAGAGAACAAAAACCATAATAAATAAGTAACCATACCTATTATCCCCTGCGTCTATTCCCCTGGCTGAACAATATAATCAACATAATTCATGTGTTCCCTGGGAGGCAGACGACCGCGAACTAATTCACTATGAGAATCTGCGCCCGCTGACATTTACACGCATGTGAACTTGTGCGCTGTGAAAGGATTTTCAACCCCCTCATACTATGTAATAAGGTTAATTTTATAAAAGGGGAAATCTACATACATGGGGGAAATATCTAAATACCGCGTGTGTTGTAAAATCAAGATTTGAATAAAGTTAGAACATACTGTTGTTTATTTTTCTTCACTATGGTAAAGGGGTTATGAAGTAAACAGTCTAAGTATGTATTGGTTAATAGTATGTTAGTAGCTTAGGTAAACCAATGATTTTATTGTAGGGTGCAAAAAAACCTTTATTCTAAACAATACAGACATATATAAAATAGAACAGCTATGTACAGGCAAGCTTAATCCACAGGTCTGTTGGGTTTTCTTTCAAAAACCTCAGTGCGATAGAGATATTCGCAAATTAGGCCAGTACTCCAAGTGCACAACAAAACATAACATTTAAATAGAGTAATTTCAAAATCAAGATGTAGAGAGGTAAAACATAGTGTTGTTTATTTTTATCCGACTATGAAAACAGGGTTATGAAGTTAGCGGTCTACGAGTTACGCGTTAGGCGAAATCATGATTTTTTTGCAGAACTTAATAATTGTTTTAGAAGCAGCAAAGGCTTTTTCAAACGAATTTTTCCTCTGGATCATTTTAATCCCATTCACTATACAGTTTTTTTTTATTTCTTTAATATATGTGACTTATGTACTCGTAAACGAAATTGTGTGTAAACGCTAACTTTGAGCGTTTACACTCAATTCCAGTAACGCAAGTTCCCTTAAAACGTGCATACAATTTTCAATTAGGCCAATTACCGGCCTCAAACGAGCCTGTATCCGAACAAACATTTGCGCCAGACGGGTCTCTCTCTCGAGTCAAACACTTTCCATAACGGCAGCCGTCCGCGGCCCCAGTTGGTCCCAGTTGGGCCCAGTTGCGCAGGCAGCGCCCCCTAATGCACGCTAATGGAACCAATTTGCCGTGTTTTGCTCAACTACGGAGTGGGGAAGTAACGGGCTTGCGGTTGGAGATGGGAAGAGGAGACACTGCAATAACGAGTATATACATACATACAATATATATGAAGTCATAATGACTCTTAGAGTAGACAAATCGGTAAAAAACGCTAAGCTAAATAAAACTTTGTGGCACGTTCAAATTCATGTTGTCATAGTGGATGAGGCTGGAAAATGAGTTTGTGAATTGGCACAAAAAAAGACAGTCCTATTTTCAGCCGAGGTTAAGATCTCTAGATGATGAGAACGATGGAACAGCTCAACAGTTAATCATTGTTACATCTATTGCTGAATATGCACCTTCACCCCTTTAATACCATGCTACCCTGGTACATACATGCGAGAAGGTCAATCATAGTTCACGATCACAAACACGATCAGCAGAATAAAACGCCGAATAAACCATCTGCTAATTCGTCCCTAGCCTTAGGCCAGTCTCTCATTACGCTACTTAAAAAGCAATTACAAACTCAGATTACCAATGCATGCATACGGCTATTTAGATTACTAATCGTGGGGTAGTGTTTGGGTTCACATGATATGTGGGACTAAAAGTTACACATTAGCGGTCCGAGTTGGTAATTCGTTTATGTTACATATTCTACGTGCAATGTTATGTGTATCTAATGTATTCTAGTTGGTAACAATACTTTATCATGGGGTCGATTTTTAACTGTCAGATAATTTACTTGAGGAATAAAAAAATTGTGAGCCGTCACGGGACGCCTGGCAGATGTGATACATCGAAATTATTTTGTACAAGTAATATGCATAAAAGAACAGATTACGACAGGAATTAATACGGCATAATGGAAAAAAATACACATAGACTGTTTATGTATATATCATCGTATACCATGGCGACGCGTCACCACGGCAAGCGTCGCCACGCCAACAATCGGTTTAACCCGCGGCTATAGATGTTTCACATCAAAATTGACAAATGTTATAAATAAACTCAAACAGTCATATTTATTCTTCAGTTAAAAAATTGTGACCGTTGATTAACCAGCATTTAGTTTTAGGAGGGCTGGCAGTTGAGGTTTAAATATATAATTGTTAGATGATAATCATTTGATACTCAAATAACAGTTACATATGTAGCAACAAATAACGTCTCTCATGAGTCATAATTGGCAAATATAAACTTAAATTATGAAAAGTAAAATTGTTTGTTTGTCAATCCGATTTCTAAAAATCTTGCATTGATCTGATACAAATCTTCACTTACGAAGAGCGCAACCATAATTTTTGCGAAGATGAAGCGAAGTCGCGATATAAAGATAGTCATATAGATAAAATAAATACAGGTTGGGTAAACCTCGTTAAAATACATCTCGTTATCGGTAAATAATGCGGCTTGTTGTGGGGAGAACCGATGGGTAATTTTGTACTTTAAAATGAGAATTTCAATGTAACGACGCCCTAGGGAAGAAAAGGGGTGTTCTATTTTAATCCGAAGATCGGCTTGATTCAATTTCGATTTGAATTATTATTTTATCTTTAAACTAGACTCTGTTGGGCATATAAAATAAAATTTCTTTATTTCAGATAACTTGACATACAGTCCTATTTAAATTAATATATATACCATACAGTCCAATTTAAATTAAAACATAGGTATTCAAATCACCCGCTTAATAAAGGATCTCCATACCGGAGAAGAGATCCGCTATAATCTTCAGAACACCGTTGCATTCATGCATTCTGCAGATCAGGGACACAGTTTTCTTGCGGATGACGGCATGAAAGCCATCAGTGCGATACAGCGCAAACATTCCCGATGCGCTACAGAAGCGAGGCAGCCCCAACATCTGATATAAAATGGTAAGGACAATAACTTGCTCAACTACTGCGCCAACCGTGTCATCACCTCATGTTTTCTGAACAGTATTATTAGTAAATCTTTCTGGGGGCTGAGGCTTCAGGTGGCAGTGGAGCGCGTCCGCTTTGCATCCCAAAGCCCACCCCAAATGGCGCGCGGCTACTTGCCGAATGTTCCTGACTGTCACCACCTCCCCGACTCCGCGCAGGTAGTCTATAGAACTAGAGTAGACTTTATCAATAGTGGGAATAGGTAATGTTTTTGAAAATTATTATTTTCTATCGGCAATAAATTACAAAGTTAAATAAAAACTTTATTTTTAAAAATCAAGAAACATATTTTTTTATTTTGTTTCGTTGTTGGACGGAACCAACTAGACTATAAATTAATTTACTATTTAACAAGTCGTGTATCTGACGGGATAGTACATCGAAATAACAAACTTCCAAAAAAAAATCCATTCATACCCTTATTCACCCCTTTATTATAGGATTAATTTTAAAAAATGGTTTCTTTGTGCACACTTTCTTTGTTCAAGGAACGCCTGAACAAAATTACAATTTGGATCTAATGGTCTAAGCAGTTCGTTGAATATCATTATATTTAGATATTAATAGAACAGAAACTAGAGATCACTATTAAACATAACGTAAGTACATACATCATCATCATCTTCCTGCTCTTATCCCATGTTACTTGGGGTCGGCGCAACACGTTTTTTTCTTCCATTCTGTCCTGTCAACCGTCACGCTATCACTAACTCCCTTTTCTTTCATATCACTCCTAATACAATCCATCCATCTTTTCTTTGGCCTCCCTCTCCCTATCCATCCATCCACATTTATATTCATAACTCTTTTAGTTACGTGCATTTCATCCCTCCTCTTCACATGACCATACCAAGATAAGCGGTTCCCTTTCAATCTTTCCGTTATTGGCGCCACTTTTAAGCTACCTCTAATGAACTCATTCTTCACTTTATCCATTCTCGATACTCCATATATCCATCTCAACATTCTAACGTAAGTACATACATATAGTATCTAATTTAATATCTCTTTCTGTGGGCCCAGGCTTTGGCTGCACGTCCGCGGTGCATGCCAAAGCCGACCCCAATGCCGCGCGGCAACTTGCCGGACGATCCTGAATTTCGCTCCCCCTCCCTTTTCCCTGCACACTTAAAGGTAGCCTATAGTACTAGGGCGTATACTCTAGACTGTAGATAGTAGGTATGTGTGCTTTGAAGCCGCCGTATTTCGAACGTTATTATTTCATCGGCTCCGGTGAAACACGGAATATCTAAGTAAGTTTTGAAAGGGAGAATGTGGTTTTGCTTTCTGGTCTTTTCTTATGATCGAATATTGGGATTAAAATGGAGATTACCGACGCAATTTTAGCGTCAAAAGGTTTAGATACTTTTATTCAATACACTGATCTCATCTATCTTTTTTATGGACACTATTCATAGAGTCATCCACGTTTCGAATTTTAAACTGTTACAACTTTACACATCAAATATTTAAAATAAGAAAAAAAAAACCCTTGTCACGTTAACAAAAAATGACGACGATACAGTGCGTTGAAATTTCGCATGCGTCACGCGTCGGTACACTTTTCACCAAAAAGACACGCCAACAATTTTTATTGATTTGAAAAGGCAAGAAACACGTGTCCAATATTTTTTTCAAGTGTAACTGTTTGACCAAAAGATTTTTTTTTTCTATCCAGAAAATACCCTATTCTAAATCAAAGTCAAAACGTTTATTTCAATTAGGCCATTAAACGGCACCTTTGAACGTCATCGTTTTCAGTTCAGTAAAAATAATAATATTACATTAATAAAGTGACTCTACTGTCCATTCGGAAAGGTATTCTTATGGAGAAGAACGGACAAGAAACTCCATAGTTACTCTTTTCAAATAATGATTTGATGTTGATGTTGAAATGTTATCATCCACCAAAGTAAATAAAAACTTACGTGAAACTATATGTATAAAATCGTTTGAAATCGTTTTCGCATGTGCTGCAAAGATAAAACGATCGATCGCTCGTGAAAAATAATGATAGGAAAACGCCAAAGGGTTAATAGTGCTAGCCTTCGACAGAATATTATGGTAAATAACCTGATTATTATTCTTACAATTATGGGAACAAGGGATAATGTTATGGTTGACATTATTTGTTATTATTGGCGACATGAAAGTGCATGGGACTGAAATGTGTAATCACCTAATTTTAAAGAATGTGGATTGGCTTGTGTTTGTAAGTTTTTTTTTTTATTTTTAGACATAAAGACAGTGTATTTGCTTATAACTATCATGTTGGGAAATTGTTGAAACATTATTTGCAGCTGTTTGGTTTCCAAATAATGTAAGAATCACTTTATAATCTACCTGTGAACCCGCTTGAATATTAAAGTTCCTGTAGGCAAGCATATTAGATGTTAAGTCACACAGGCTGTTATGCAAAATGCTTTTGAAACCCTGGACGAGCTTACCTACGTAAATAGAACAAAAAAAAAATCACGAGTGAATTTATCAATCCAAATCAGTCGCCTGCTACGAAAAAACTTTCGTAGCTCGTAGCGGCTACGAGAGCCCATTGGCTACGCCGTAGGCTCGAGAACTATCAACTCCGATTTGGTACATACTCTTTCATCATTTTTTATGGGAAAATCAACAACAGCGCCAATACCCTTATTCCTCAATATTCAGAACCTCATCAATATCGTTTAAGCCACAACAATGGACTAGGATAGCACGCCCGTATCCCGTCACGTTGGATCGAGCGCGCCACCACCAAACTAAGTAGAATTGGCAGGTGCTGTGATGTGTGTATGTATGTGTAGGTGTGGGCCAATCTGATTACCGGCTGAGCGGATTATACGGGCGTCGATACACGCGAGGCTGGAGGCTGGCGTTGTTTTAAATTAACTTGTTGCTATTTTGTTACTTGACTAGACGAAGGAAGTAATTTTAAAGATGGTTTATTTTTTTTGAGTGGTGTTCAAGTTTGCAGTGGTAAGATTACTTTCAAAAAGTCCTTAATAAATAAATTAACTTCGCGCATATATAGACTCTTTTTCTAACTCGTTCCGTCTAATTATTACGAGGAGTCGTTCATATAAAAGAAAGTGACATTATTATCTTTTGCCTGGAAAATTATATAATTGGTCTCTTTATATGTGCAAAAGTTAACTGTACCACAAAAAATAAACAAAGAGAGACATACAAGTATTCACAAAAGTTTGAAACGCATGAATAATATTTAAATCATACGCGGCATAGTCCAAAACATACTTTTTACTCCGTACCTACAAAAGTGAATAAAACCTCTATGCTCCATAAAATACTGGCAACAAATATTCGTCCGAAGCGGAATTCTGGAAATAGATAAAACCGCACACAGGCTGGCTTTCGTTCATCGTTGTGAACAGCCTCAGTTGTCCGCAGTCGAAAAGGTAAAAATATGAATGGCGTCGAAAATACGCGGTGAAATGACGGATGAGGGGAACAGCCTTGGGGTTCTATTTTTGATGAGAATAAAGTGGCTGAAAAGTCCTTATACAGTGACTTGTGACAATGCTACATGATTTCTTAATTCCTTTGACATAAACTGTTAAAAGACCTTTACGATTTTTCGTGTTATATGGTTTTAAAGAGTGGTGCAGCTTTGTCTCTCCGTCCGTCCGTCTGTCTGTCTCAACTGCTTGTTTAATCACAGTTTTGTAAACTTACCCGTTACTTAATACTTAAAAGATTATCGGTTTGAAACTGACATAGCCTAAGAGGAATGCTATTTGTTCAAGATTAAGTTGTTTGGTATTTTATACTGCTTTATTTACAAAAAAATGTTGTGTTGTTATTATACAAGTAAAATGAATCATCTATATTTAAGATGATTCATTTTACTTGTATAATAAGAAAGAATATTATTTTATCGAGTGACAACTTTTATCCGATAAATTCAAAATGGAGTCCCTGCAGGGTTGTCCAACAAAACGTAACGACATTAAAATTAACAACGTGGGCGAATTGACCTGAATTTCAGTTATGACCGATTTTTGCGGCTGTCAGTCAGATTGGGGCCGTTTGTTTATCTGACAACGGTTCACGCGTCATTTGCTGCAATCTGCGGCTGTTTATTTACACAATAATTTTGATGGTATATATGAGAGGAACAGCGGATAATCAATATAATACAGGGTGAACCAAAGAAAAGTACTCATTTTTAACAAATTACTTTTAAGATGGCTGACTAAACCTACCTACCGAATTGTAAATGAAAAATGTTTTTTTTTTCAAAAATCTTGTTGTTGTACCTAAACTAAAACTGCATCCGGGATTTTTAAAAATTTGTTGTAATTTTTAGCAACACTTTCGGATGGTGTAATAATACATGTGATTTTTCAAAACCAATCGGTTCGATTCCTGATTAAGAAAGCCGTATTTTTTTTGAAAAGCCGATTTTTCAAAAAAAAAAACGTCTCGAGACTCCTTTCAGTGTTTTTGATATTCCTCATAGTTTCGGATTTGGCCATCCAGGCACACTTGAAAAATTCACCCTGTATACCTAAAACTCTGCCGTTACTGAGTGACTGACAGACAACTTGCAGCCGAAACTACTGGTCGTAGAAAGCTGAAATTTGGCATGTAGGTTCCTTAGGGAGTTCAAAAGAGCAATAAGAGAGCATTTCCCAAAATTCTTATGGGAACGGGAATAAACGGGTTATATACGTACGAAGTCGCGGGCAAGAGCTAGTTATGAGATAGTATATGACTAGCGGACGTCACGCGGTTTCACTCGTGTAGTTCATGTCCCGTGGGAATACGGGGATAAAATATAGCCTATGTTACTCGCTGATAATGTAGCTTTCCAATGGTGCAAGAATTTTTGATATCAGCACAGTAGTATTTGAGTGTACTCATTACAAACATACACACAATTTTTTTTTTTTTTTTCTTTATAATATTAGTGTAGATTGTTTAAATATTATTTGATTAAGCCTATGAACGTCGCAAATCTAATCTAATTCAACCAGCTATGCATGTCAATTGTGTGGCAATAAATACTGTTTCTTTTTATCTTTTATATCTTAGCCTTGGTCTGCCCAAGGTGACCTACAAGTAATAGCCATTAATGTACATTGCACTGATTTACATAAGTAACAAGCATAATGAAATCACACAATAGCTGCTAGCTTTGCTGTTATTTTTTTTACAATATTTGTACGCCTTCACGGCAAAATATTGCGGCAAAAAATTCCAATGATTCACAAATAAAACTCTGATTCTGAATTAGGAAACTTTAAACAAAAAATAAAACAGAAAAAGCACACTTATAGCAACAATTAAGTTAGGTAAAACTATAACGTTGTATAAATCATGTTGCTATTAAGAATAAATTCTGCTGAAAAAAATAATTAATGTGAGATGATTTATTTAGGTATTTATTGTTATTATAACAATAAATACCTAAATAAATCATCTCTTCAACGAACAAAAACAACTTTAAATCTTACTTACTACCAAATGCTTTCGAACACTTCAAATGTATTAAGAAAACAGATTTCACAACTTTTGTCCATCCATACTAATATTGTAGATGCGACAGTGTGTCTCTCTGTCTGTCTGTTACGCTTTCACGCCTAAACCGCTGAACCGATGTTGATAATATTTGGTACAGAGATAGATTAGACCTTGGAGAAAGACAAAGGCAGGTAGCCTTTGTCTTGTTGCGAGAAAAGGGGTTGAAAGTTTTGAAATAGGGGATGAAAGTTTGTATGGGAGTCCGTCATTATTAATGCTTTAAAAAAAACGTAATATATGTTTAAACGTTTTTGTAAAAATTTGTATTCTTATAAATAAAAAAGGCTGCCCAAAGTAACTATTCCACGCGGACGAAGTCGCGGGCAAAAGCTAGTATTACTTCTAAAGAAGTGTTTAAAAATACAAAATGACATATGTGTAACCCACGACGTCATCCACATTTTAAACACAATAAAATATTTGTGGGACTAATTACATCAAAAATATATTTTATCTCGCTTATGTTACTCGTTAACATGAGCGAGATAAAATATAATAAAAGGTAAAATTTAAAAACAAACTTAAATTTACTGATTTTTTCTTTTTGTTAAATACTAATTGAATTTTACATTTAATTTAAGCCGTATAGAATGTTAGTCAATAAGTCACCAAGAGGCAAAGAAACGTCTATTTGTTGTAACAAGCACTTTATCTACGCAAGATCTTGTAGAAGTACTCAAACTGGAACAAACTTTTATTCATTTGTACAAAGAGCTTTGCTTAAAATGTTCATTCATTTTAAACTTGGTTAGAAAATTTGTATTTGTTTTTTATTCAGGTAAGTAACCAGGTGGTAAGTAACCAGGTGGTAAGTACCTTTTTTATGGATGGGTAATCATCAAATGATTCGCGGAGCTAGGTTTAAGCTAGACAAGAAGTGATCACAAGTGGACTTTTTCTGGCGCATCACCTAGCTTTTTTTAAGGATGGGAAATCATCAAATGACTCCTTTCGCTCAGGGCGGAGTGGAAGGGAGTGTCAAATATAATTTCAGAACACACATGGCTATATAATATTTAAATGACAAAATAAGAACCTTCGTAGCTTTAAATCTCGCTGACGGGAGTATAATTTTCTACGAATCCCTGTTCAACGAGAGGGCAAAGTTACTCGTATAATCTATAATCCAAACATTAAACATGTGCCACGTTTCTTTGATACATTTTAATACACCCACCTCCCGTATGTACATATAACGTTACTTATAAACACATAATATATTTCAATGAAGACTTTCTTCCTTCCTTCCTCGTGTGTCTGTCACAGCATTATGCTGAGCGATGGCCGAATTGCGTGGATGTGACGTTTATTTTCCTTCTTAATATTTTTGTTCATATTTGTATCAACTCCTGTGTTGGCTTCGCTTTTTTTTTAAGGATGGGAAATCACTTCTTCCACTCTGGGTAGAGCGGAAGGGCGCGTCAGGCTCTTACTGACTAAACCCCATCCGTGTTCCTCCTAATGCCCTTCGCGTTCCAGGGCCGCGGTGACTCTTTCGAACAAATTCCGCGACCAGATGGTGAGTACCTACAGACACATGATGATTTGTGGACACTATAGTCTTAAGGAGATTACTAGAGTACTACTGAAAGATTAGGAGGAAACCAGTTTTTATTTTTATTTTTTTTATTTAATATGGGTTTGCTCTTGACTCTAGTCTAGGTCATAGATGACAGAGACAAAGTCGACGATGGAGCGAGCTTACCCAGAAGAAGCCTGTTCACTCTAATTTTGAAGAGATTAGGGTCGTATGCGTTCGGAAACACAGACGCAGGCAGAGAGTTCCACTCCTTTGCTGTTCGCATTATAAAAGACGTTTGGAAACGTTTAGTGCGAATTGGTGGAATAGCAACAAGGTTTGGCCAAAGTACTGGAATAAATCATCAAACACACTGCTTCACTACCGTCAACTGTGGCAACAAGTAAAGATTGTAGTATTGCGACAGTGAGGGTTTTCTGAAATAACAGTGGTGCACTGAAGCGTCACGTCCAAGCACCTTTAAAGCTATGTTTTCGTCAAAAGACGTCAACGTCATATTAACGTCAAAGTAACGTTTTAAAGACTTCTCGGTTAGTGGCGCGGAACCTCACTCTCGATTAATTCCATTACGAAAAACAGAACTTTTTCATTATTATTTACTCTCAAGGCCTGTCCATGACATAAGATCTGGCTGTGACATGTTCAGTCGTTCGTAATGTCAGTAGCAGCGGAGCCGATATCCGGCACGGCCGCTAGGTGTCGCTGCGGTCGCTGGCTCGTCTTCATTTCCTCTGTTTCCGGTGCGACCTCCACCGGAAGTGGACGCCTAACCGCACAACCTAGTTTTTACAAGTACGTGACGTATTTTTGTGAGATATTTTTCTGTATTATTTAGGAGCGATTTCACAGAAGTCAGCTATAACTTTTAACGGAGGAATAAAAATGGCGGTTTGACAGTTTTTCTAGAAAATATCGATACAATAATATAAATAGACATAGGTAGTTATTGATTAATCTTTCGCTGTAAAATTTCAATTTTAAGGTTTTGTTCGTCACATGTAATGTTCTTCATTAATTTTAACTCATCAACTTACTACTCTTGTCCCATAATATTTTGATCAGAGCTCCTTTGCAAATTATGACGCCATCATTTACTCCCTTTTATTTCAAATTATTCCACAATCCATCTTATCTTTCCTTTCACCTCCCGTTCCACACATTCACATTTAAGTACCTATTCGAGCCTTTCAGCCTACCTCATCACATACCAAAACAAACGATTCCTTTTCAGCATTAACTTCAAACAAAATAAAACTAAAAGCGTTGGTACTTAGGTACTTCTAAGGTTTTACCAGCTTTCTCTTCCCTCCATTTTCTGTAAAGTGCTGATGTCCTGAAACATAGACAGCTGTCAGACTTGGATTCCACTCCTAGCACATCCGATCCATTTTCCTGTTTGCCTCCAGTTTACAGAGCAAACATGTCTGTAATGCTCCAACAATGTGCCACATACATTTCTCCAATGTACGGGGAACATTCAGCAATGTACGATGTACAAATAAAATGTAATGCAATGTATTGTGTACGTGTTTTCAGCGGTACTGTTGAGTGCCGTGTGTTACTGATGGAGATTGGTCTTGCTTTTGTTCTGGAATATTGAATAATAGTGAATCTGAATACCTTTTATGGAGAATGGAACTTTATGAGCTACGGGTAAGTTTGTTTATGAAAGAATATTCTGGATTATATGAAGTATGTACTAAGTCTGTTTTGTATCTTGAAGGGAAAATTGTCTGTTTTCATGGACAATTCTTTTGCTCAAATTACAAAAAAATAATGGTAAACCCGTTCAACTTTTGGTAATACAACATGAACAATCGATTTTTAAGGACCTTCTAATGACTCTCAAATTCATTTTTCAATTTCACTATTTGAATAACTTAGTAAACAAGATAAAATCATAATCCGGTACATTGCAATTGATAAGGTAGAAATGCGGTACTGTTTTAAACCTCGCCATTTTTCAAATATCTAAAAGTTCCTCAATACAAAATCAGAACATTTATGTGTTAAGAAAATAATATAAAAGTTTCCCCTGTTTATTTAGGTCAGAGATCCCGCGCGAATAACTACTCACGTTTAGTTAGCGTAGGTTCCCGCCAATTTTTCAGACGCCATTTTGTGAAAATATTTATAGTTATACTCTTTGGGGAAATTCGCGCTTTCATCAATCGTTTTTATCATCTTCAGATTCGCCTTGGGGTGGGATCTTGAAAGAGGAATTAATATTGGAACATCGTATACATTTTTATTCTGTTTTTGTTAAGGATTGTGCAATCTTTTTCGATAAGTCGTGCCTCGAAAAATATTTTTGGAAGACGAACCCCGCTTGTGGCGTAACCGTGTTATGTCTTCCTTTTTGTGACATGTGATCCAGTTTTTCGTTGAGGAAAAGTCAAATAGATTTCTCTGATTATATTATGTCAAATAAGGTGGCATTTTCATTTACTTCTACGACCTACTATCGCTACAAAACATGTTATGTACAGATAACCTGAAGTAACTAATAAATACCAATAGACAAATAGACTAATAAATTCCTAAAAATATGTATGCAAATGCGTAGAAACAAAAAAAAATCAGAAGTGACATAAAAAAAATCCTTGAATAATTTTATACAACACAGTCATAAAAACTCAAATCTTCAGTAAATTACAGCCCTAAGAACCATTTCACCATAAACATATTTAAAGCATTTTCAATCAATTTCCATCCTATAACAAAACAGATTATAAAGCTCTCACACCTGCACAAACTAATAAGCGGAACGAAACAGCGGAACATTCCAGAATATCTCGTTGTGATACCCGCCTGCATCGTCGAAAACGTGTTAATATTGATTTAACGAAGTTAAACCCATCTGCGGGTTCTGCCTATGTATCTGAACTGCGAATCACGGAGTAGATAGTACATGGAGCAGTTGGTTTAGTGTTTACACTGAACTGCAGAACTATAGAACATACAAAGTTGTATATTTTGTCTGTGTGCTGAATGTTCAAATTCACAGTCCCGTTACGTTTACTTTTGTAAGTATACATAGATGGTCCACAAACGATTAGTTAGTACAGTATACCATGTTGAAATGCGGATACAAAAACATTTGTCTCAATCTCTTGTCATAGTTTACTCGCTTTTTACAAAATCAACAGGTTAAGAAGGGTAGCGTATTGTTTGCCGGAAACCACACGGAAAATGAGTGTTTACACATATTATTTCTGAGATGAAACCGTAAATTTTTGAAGGTGGACAAAAAAATGTCTTTTTAATTTTTTTTTTGTTTTTAACAATCATTCCTAGTTTGAGCAAATATAGCGAATTGGTGAAATGTTGGTACACTATCGGAATGCAGGTGTGAGATTTGGTTATGTTGCGCAAATATCTTTAGTAGCAACTTTCAAATATAATTTTCGGCCATAAATGAAAACTCCATTTTGCTTTCTACTCAGTGGAGCGTCCAAACTACATACGTAAGCCTGTTTGTAATGCTCGGATCTGTTTACCGGACTGTTTATGTAGCGGCACGCGTGTTTGTTTGTGTGTCGGTGTACGTACTGGGAAATAGTATGTTGGTTTAAATGTTGTATTACATCATAAGTTGTTGTTGTAGTTTGTGTTGTATGTTGTTGTATAAGCTGCTGTTTAAACTCTGCTTAGGAGCTGCAATAAACTATATTTTTTGTTCAGGCTTCAAATGTTTTTGCTTAAAAAAATGTTGACGACTAATAATACAAAATATGTTCCTTGAATAGCTCAAACAATTGATACTTTAATGGCGTTATACTATGGAATAGGACTTACTGCTACACTTTAAGTTACAGATTACATTTAAAATCTGCCTGCAACATTTTATTGCCCTTTATACCAAAAGATAACTACATATCACGTTTTATTACGTAACCCTAAAACTTGCTACATAATACGCAGAGACAAGATTTTATTTTATTTAGGTCGTAACATAACATGACGTGTTTGAGGCAAGGGAACGCATTCTGCCTCTATGCCCCGGATCAAGGGAGATTGGATTTACGTGTAGACTCTTTTGTGTATTACTTCCATAGACAATATGTAGCGTAATGTACTTCGTATCGACCTCCTTTTATTGGTGTTTCTGCTTTTATTGAGGTAAATTGATTTATTTGTCCATATTTTTGTATGATCAAAATGATTGGTTATATTATCTTGACAGTATCCTAAAAAGCTTTTTTTATTTAATTTATTTCAGTTCCATTTTCAATTTGACTGGTTGGTTTTAATGAATAGGTATTGTTAATTTTTAGTAGGATTCTGAAGGGTTATAAAAAAGCAAAATTTATTTGAAGTCGTTATAAATTTCAGGTATATTTAATTTTGCAATACATTATAAGTTGATTCCTTTTGTGGTTTATTAAACAATAAACAAACAAACAATATTTATTTGTTCCAGACTTAAACCTTACAATTACTGTGGCACCTTAAATAACATGTTTTTTTTTTTTTTTTTTTTTTTTTTAAATTAGTGGCAAGATATAAATTTATTTTTTAATTTATGCATTAACTTTAATTGAATTCAAATCAAAACTTTTACTTTATTATTTCAATGTTAAACTTTTGATAGTGTAATTGAGTTATAATTAATAACCGAGAATTATAAGTGGAAACAAAGTATTACAAGACAATAACGCTAATCAACTACTACGTAGTAAATAAACCAAAAAAGGCTTCGTGTAACAAATGGAATAAATAACCTTACTCAATCATTTATAGAATAGAACAGAAAGTTTTTATTTCAGACCGCAGTCCGTAGGGTTACTAACAATTTATATTTTTTTATACTTTACAGTGGTCTTTTTTTTCTCGACGTAGTTTAGTCTTCAGTGGTAAGTCATATTATAATAATATAATAAATATCTGTTAATAAAATTGAAATAATTATTACAATAATAATTATTCCAATCATAAGTTAACTTGCTACTCTTTGACGTCGTGGTTGTTTTTATTAGTTGAGTCTAGTTTTAAATGTGTCTGTGTATACGGTGATGAAATGAATTATTCATGTTTAGCTTTATCTATAACTAGTGGTCCCGGCGAACTTCGTACCACCTCAGAATAAATGTTTGCTGTGTTTTGTTTTTGTCATGTATCAGAAATGGCAATGTTTCCAAAATGATTTTTGAACATACTTTCTTTTTCTTTAACTTTTCCAATGCGAAAATAGTAATTCTGCTCTACGGGGTAAAGACAAATCCAACAAAAAGAAGATCTTTAAAATCGGTCCAACCGTTCTTGAGCTATAAATGGTGTTACTAATCCGACTTTGTTTTATCTATTTAGATTAAGAAGATTGTATGTAAATCAGTCGAAATGGGACATGTTGCCAGCATCACACTTACAGTTTGTACCTTTAATTTTGTGGTTTCTTGACTGATACAAATGTTAATTTTTGAAACCAAAGTCACCTCGCATCTCATAAAACGTCCTAAGAAAACGTTTATACAGACTTCAGATAAATACTTTTCAGTCCAATACTCCTCGAAGTCTCGAAGTACTCCAAACTAAACGATACGTGCAGACGTCATAAAATGAGAGTATCAAACATTGTTGCGCCATTTACTACTGCTTTTATCGTAGATATCCAGATACTAAGTTATAAGAATAATACGGATATTGAAGTAGAAAGAAAACTATTAAATGTAGTTCAGTATTGGGCAGCAATTAATGGATGAATTTTAATTCATTGGCTACCTTTTACGACGTGAAAGTATCATGAACTTTAATTTAAAAAAAAAAAACAACCTGGTTAGTCACTATGCTTGAACGGAATCTTAAAAAAGTTGTGTGATTTTCTGGGCAGGTCTGTGATTGTAGAAATCAGGTTTATTCTATATTTTCTATCAAAGAATATTATTTTAAGATGTACCGCAACTTTTCTTATAAAACTTTAATCAGCAATCCTACACTCTTCAAGAGATTTCTCGCTGAGCAACAAGAAGTCCTTTAAACTTTTATAAGTTCACAACAGCAAAATTAATCTAAATCCAGCAAGAATGTTTAGGTAGCATTACTAGAGAAAACTGCCAAGTCGAGACTTTTTCACAGGGAATATTAAACAGTTTGTTAATTAAAAATAGTTTTATCGCGACCAGACGCCGTGAGCCGGTCCGGCTCGGAGCGGGACGGTTCGGCACGCGTCCGGCACGGCATGAGGGAGAGAAAGCTTAGCAGAATTTTATGAAAAAAGTGTTGCGGAACGAAATATGTTATTATGAGTATGATACGTGAAATATATGTGTGAGATAATAATATAGTGAATGTGTTTTGAATATTCATACTTGGTGGGAGTTGTTTATGGTCTGTTTTATTCTGTAATTGTTTTTAGTAAGGAGCCTCTATGCTAAACGTGAAGCGTACCTACCTATTTAAAGCATTAAGGCATTTTCTTTCTTACTATTAATATCTCTCTCTTTAATCGTTTTTACTTTTATGCTTTTTGTTCCATAATTATTTTTGTATTTATTTATCTATTGTTTATGTCGGAGTAGGTTATCAAGTACAATTGTGGGTAGTTAACAAACTATGCAAACATAATTCTTTGTTTTCCTTATTGTTAATTTAAGGGATTGTAACTATAAAATATTGCCTAATAAATCAAAACATGATTTATTGAGTACTCTGTGTACACGCGAATTGATTTTTGGCAACTTATTTCAATAATCCGTGGCACCACTGACTGGCCCTATCAGAATACCAGCGCTGCGTTATTTATTTTTTAGATATCGCAGCATAAGCTGAGATAAGGACCATTTTGGCCTCGCACAGATAATTATTTTATTATACTGTTTAGTTATTAATTTTATTTTACTGATTTGTTTGTCTTGTGCGAGTCCCAAATAAACATTTTGTCTTTCTTTCTTTCTCTTTCAATAACAGTTACCGTTGGACTTCTTCATTACAAATGATGACATGTTATTTTGGTTTTCAAACGATTAACTTTGTAAAATCAATATTGTTTATTCACGATAATTTTTCTTGCTCAATTTACTTGCTCTTATTAGATTTAGCAAATTTTAATGTTTCGAATCAACTAAACACGTGACGTACTTCCGTGCACCATCGGACAGAGTTGTCGTGGAGTGGGACATCGTTATATAAGAGTGTGCACTCGGTGTGTCAGGAGTCTTATCTTCGGACTTGACTCAATAAAGAGCGTCTGCTCTCGACAAAACTGTCGGTTTACCTGGTACAGCACTGCTATATATTCACATAGCAGTATTGGCTTGCTGATTCACTGTGTATTTGGGTGGCTTTTGGCTCTGTACGAACTGTGACCTTAATGGTCTGTTCGAGTGACTGTATTTTTATTAATGATCCTTTATATTGTGTCTGTTTTTTATAGTGTAATAAAAAAATATTTACCCCAATGAAACGGGGACTCCCAAACCCTGGCATATGCCGCCCGACCAGCCTCCTGATTTTACAAATATATAAACACACACACACACACACAATATTTTACCATTATCTTTTTTATGTTTCATTATGTTTTTTTTTCGTTTTACTATGTGTTTGTTGCTGTTGTGTTGTGTCTGTGACGAATACATTTTTTCTATTCTATTCAGTACTGTCTTTCCTTTTGTTTCTAAACTCCATATAAAGGTCGTCTTGAAAAGATCGCTTTTAGCGATAAGGCTGCCCATTGTGTCACGCTATGTAATGTTTTGTTCATCTATATTTTCTGTTACTATGGTGTATAGTTTTCTATTTTATTCTCTAAACATTCAAGATGCGAAAGATAATGAAGAAATATGGGCAAAAAATACAGATTCGTATTTATTCAAATAGATATGCAGTTAGATCGGATGTGCTATTTGCCAAAATCACCATGCTTAGCAGAAACATTGGTAATCGTAATGTGATATTATATTGAGACTCATAAAATCCCCACCCATCCCCTCCAAAATACCCCATAAACAGCCCATTCATTATACCTACACGCGTAAACCGATATAAAAAGTTATTTACATTAAGATTAAACGCCTTATCTCGTCACCCAGATATATATATTTTTTTCAAAATGGCCGTCTTCTGTCAGCTTTACTGCGTTATCAGGCTACATAATAACCAGCAAAGTAATGGCTACGTACTCGGAGAATTATGTGCTACGCCGTTCTACGCGCTACGAGCGCTCGTAGAGGGTGCTACGCCGTAGTAGTAATTAAGCCCGGTTTTATTGAGGAAGTAATCTTCGGATAGCATTTACTTGTGTTCCTTTTCTCATTTTCCGTTAGTTGTGGATGTGTTTTCTTATCTTTTTAATGGTGCAGTTTGCAGTTGGTTTAAGAAAAATTTACGAGGTAAATGCCAATTAAGTTTAAGCTAGATAAATGTTTCCTTAAAGAAAATAGGTTAATATTTCTTTTTTATTATAATATTTTACTCTGTAAAAATCAATTTGTTCTTCATTTTAAATGTTAACTTTTTTATTTCTGTAGTCTGTTAAGGGTCTGTTAGGTTTCATGGTAATTTGACACTATTTTCGAATGCAATAACTTATCATCTGTGTTCCACTTACCAGCAACAGGTTCCAGTAGACCCTCAGGGTCGGAAGCCTCATCAGCGGCGGCGGAGGCCAGCAGCGCGGCCACCATCAGCCACCACCCGCGATACATTGTACCTGCAAGAAGATGGGCACAATCAGATACATAACATACGTTCACACATATACAAAGTAACTAACACTATTCAGTAACAACGTGACGTATTTTTTTTTGAATTATTAATACATACTTAGGTACTTTAAGATTGAGTTTTTTTATTATTTTTACTTTTTAAACGGAAACTAGGTTTTCGTGTAGGGGATTTTTAAAATTTTTAATTTAATTTTTAATTTTGTACTTTTTATAGGCTATTAAGCTAAAAACACTCTCGATTAAGTCATCAATATTCTCTTTCAGTGCGCTTTCAATTGAGACCCCACTCGAGTATATTTGCGGACATTCGGTTATTCTTCCCCACTTTCACCCCCCACAACTTTTAAACGGCTCAAACGATTTTCATCAAACATGTCTAAGAACACTCGCACATAAGTCATCTTTAATACAAAAATAAACCAAATTTAAATCGCTTCATCCGTTCGGGAGCTATGATGCCACAGACAGACAGACAGACACGTCAAACTTATAACACCCCTCTTTTTGCGTCGGGGTTTAATAAGAAGTGTTTAAACGCCAATAAGCGGTTTCAAATATCGCTTCGTCATTGACTCTCACTCTCCCCATGTCAAGTATCCGTGACGCCGTGACTTGATGTTATGTCATTTAGACTGATGGTTTTTCTATGTGACCGAAGTAAAACGTATCAATAAATGGCAGGGTTACTTATGACTTGAAAAGCAAAATCACACATTTGGCGTCTGTTTGCAATAGTGTAATAAAAGTACCCACGTTTAATCTGGTAACATTTATTAAATTTATTTATTTAAACATATTATTATGAGAACATCATCTTAAATATAGTGTCAACATTACAATATACCAAATGGCCGCCAGTAACAGTCGCAATACCCC